>VZTH01010776.1:113407-536487 GCA_013397815.1 Aleadryas rufinucha
TTTTTTCAGAAGTGGTATATCCCCGCCGGTGCGGTCCGAGAGCCACCGCGGCACCTGCCCGGCGGCCGCGGAGCAGCTGCGGTGCAGCCCTGGCAGCGGGCGCTGCTCCCGCAAGCCCGGAGCTGCCCCGCTCTCGTCCCCAGGAGCGCCCCCCGTTCAGCCCGATGCAGAGGGTGTTGAAAAAATAAATCCAAAATTACGAAAATAAAAGCTGCAAGGACAGTGCGGGCTTGGGGCGAGGCTCCGCAGCCATCGCAGGCGTGCGGGACCGCCCTGCTCCGGCCCGGCTGAGCTCGGCCCGGGTCGCGCACGGAGGACGGGGAGTGTGGTAGCGGTTGGGGGCAAAAGGACGTGCAAGGAAGCAAGGGCTGCGCTTTTGCCTCCCTGATGGGACTTCCTTCCTCTCCCTGTTTTTCGATTTTATTTTGTGTCATAATGGATATTTCAATTCAGGCACTTTTAAAACTCGTGGTTGATGACACATGGTGAAGCGAGTCTGTGGCAAGAAGAGCCAAAGATCATCTCATGCTAGCACCTGCTATGGCTTGCTACAGTTAAGATACATATAAATAATAAAAAAGCCCTCTCACTTTGATTTCTGTTTATTTTACAGCAAAGCTAACCTTCCTAGATGAGGGATTAGGAGAATTTTCTAATACTGTCTTTCAGCACAGTGGAAACTTCAGCCTTATCTTCATGTTCTCTGAGGCTTACAACTTGAACCAAATGCACATCTTTGCGTTAGGCTGCACCAGGTTTTCTTTACTTCTGGAAAATGGAAGTACTGTAGGGAACATGAGCCAAACAAGACTTATTTCTTGGTAATTCAAATTTGAGCCATTTCCCTATGCCATTTCAGAGGCTGGTTTGTATACAATGGGTCAGAGGGTGTTTCCCTTTTCTTTTAGACACTATGAAAGTTTAAAGAAATGCATTTGGGTTTGAATTTGCATATTCTGTTCTCAAGTCTGAAAAGAGCTACACATGCTTACACAGCAACAGCCTAATTATGTGGTAACAGTTGGGGTTTTTTTCTTGTTATACAAGAGAACCTAAACAAAAGAAACCCACAAATATTTAAAACCTAAGTAAACTTAGTCAAACAGAATTTGTGTATGCAGGACTAAATTTAACCTTCTGGGAATACGAGAATGCAGAAGGATCAAAGACCCAAGTCACTCATTTCCTAGATTAAATAGACCTCTTCGTCCTTCATTGATCTCTGCTGATGTCAATGCTCCTTGCTGTATCTTAAAGCATTTCACTTGGGTAAACAACTTGCCTTCAAAAATCAGACAAGAAAAGCGTTCAAACTGACTAAATCTAAACCACTCAGTAAATTTTAATTATTTCACATCTAGCTCATTGGCCAGAGTCCAGTTGGCTCTGCCGACGTGGATACGGTGTAGTTGATTAACAGTGTAAATCTCTTGCTCTCTTGGCCAGGTGCTTTGACAGTGGGAGAATTCAGATCTGAGCGCCACTCAGGAACCATCACCTATCCTGTCCTCCTCTGCACAGACAGGTTGGTGGCCTTCAGCACAGGCCAGTGCCCAGAAAAACAGGAATCTTGCTGCTGCAGCAGGAAGGTGAGGCAAGCAAGACTGAGTGATTCTTACAGCTCCCTCACAGCTTCAGTCCTTGAAGTTGTCTATACTATTAATTCTGGCAAATGAGCTCCCCATCTTGAACATGAAGAAAAAAAAATGGCCTGTCCTCTAGAGCTTACTTTAGTTATTAATTCACTCTCTTTCCCAGGACTGTTCAGGGAGGGGAAGATCAAATGCACCTTTAATACTGCTGTCATTTTACTACATGCATTCTGGGATAATAAGGGACCCCACAGCACCTACAGGGAGGCAGAAAGTTTTCTCCTTGCCGGAGAACAGTGGAGAGGATCATGTAAATTAATTTTTAAATGCATCTCATTACTACTTTAATTTCCTTTATGATAAGTCAGTATTTATTAACAGAGGTACCCACCCTGACATGGACTTTTTCTAACCTTACACTACTCAGAAGCTTCGATAGGAGCTACACCATTAGCGAGCACATTTACTCTACAAATACACGCTGTTTAACCCACAGAAGATACAGCTGCCAGAAAAGCCAAACAAAGCTTTAAACTGATACTAAGCACACTTTGTCCTCTCGATTACTGTCACCATTGTAAAGGCTCTTTCCATTTCATATTCCCATGTTACTCCTTACATTTTACCTTGCATTTGCTACGTTTTATACTTTGCTTAGTAGATATAACTCAGAGAAAACTCATGGAAGGGCAGAAGCTGCTCAGGAAACTTCATAAGCTGAACTCAGCCAGGGTTAACTCCCCTTTATCCTCCCCCCAACCAAAGATTTCAGCAGGATCAACATACCAGATGAGACTTCTTTACTCTTACTGGTCAGAGAAAATACAAGCTGCTATGTCTTATCCATTCTGTTCTGGAAAATATTAGAGAAGATGACCCACGTTGTTCCTATGTGAATTATTCTAGAGATGCTATAGGAACACAAAGTTTTTAATTTCTAAAAGCAGCCTTCAGGTGATGTATTTGAAAAGTTATTGACATCAGATGGGTTCTTGAAGGGTCCTTCAAGTCTACAGGGGACCAGTTTATGTCAGCTGCCTCTGGACTAAACTCTGGGGAAAAGACAGACTTATAAAAAAGCCCTGGTGCTGTCAGAGCAACTTTCACAACCTACACTGACTAGCTAGGAAATCTGCACAGGGTAGTGACAGGGCCCCTGGTGCTCATGGGGAACACCCCATCACCCAAACAAGATGCTAGCAAGCTCCTGATTACTGCCACTTATTCTGAAACACACCAGTGATTTAGGACCAGTTATGCTGCATTGTTTTTTCCAAGGATATGCATATGTATGTAATCAACCATCCAAATCAGGCCTTGCACCAGTTTGAATGCGCATAGCCATCATCAGCCAAGTGAAAGCACTTCTAGTACTCTGGTTTATGTATGCATGCTACTGGCACCTGTACTGACTGAAGAGTGTTGGTAAAACGTACAGAAATTTGACACTGCTCAGCGATTAATGCTCCAGAGCAGTCAGAAGAAAACATGGGTACTCCATCTCTTGCAGGGGAGGCATTATTTTTAAAATTAAAAGCAGCTCTTTAAAACAGATTATTGAGAGGATAAAGTGTTTTAGCTTCATTAATAATCCCTGTCTGATTTCTTTCTTTTTCTGGCTCCTCAATACTGCAAAAGCAAAAAGTTGATGCTTGTAATAATAAATAATGGCATGATGGGAAAGGGAAGGGGAGAAAAGAGGGCCCTGTTATTCAACATAGCTGATCCCTTGAAGGAAGGAGACAGGATTCTTTACTTACTCATACCAGAATGAGTTAAAGCCACAGAACATTTATTAAACATGATAGCAAACGAGACAGTAACATTTCAAACTTTGAGTTAATTTGGTAGCAGGGGAAAAGGGATGCTTATAAGCATAGGTAGAACACAGAAGGTCCATGAGAGAAAGTAGTGATTGCTCGAGTGGAAATATTAAAAAAATGCCTGAACTGTGGGGGAAAAAATTTCTATTTTATATTTATATAAATTTTTATATTTATAATATGTATATTTTATATGTATATTTTTATTTATGTATCTATAACAGGACACATATATTGCCCTTACACAAGAACAGATATTAAGAACATCTTACAGCAGCACTGCCAGCTACCCTAGGCAGAAAGCAATACACAGTCTGTACGACATCCTGCACCAGCCAGGCTAAAAGGGAATTTTGAGGGAATGAGACGTTAAGATGTTTTTGAAAGCTTCCAAATACTGAGTGCACACCTTCAAGCAAGGCTTACAGATAAGCCCCAGCATTCTGAGGCATTGATTACTTACAGACACATTCCAGACGTTTCAGACATCACACTCCCATGAAAAAAAAGACATGATGGCCAAAATGTTGGGAATGTACCTGTAAATATTAAAGGGCTTAAAATTACTCTGCTTATCTCTTTGCCTTTTTCAAAATTACAAACTGAGGAGGTCTTAGGCCTAACTCAGGGAAAGGTGTTCAAAGTCTAATTAACACAGCAGTTTGTTGCAATCAGTTTAGAAAGAAAACCCATGATGAAGTACACTGAAACACTCCTGTCATGATGTTGGAAAATAAAATTTTGAAATGTTGGGAAAGTGCAACCAAGAAACCAGGGAGAAAA
Source organism: Aleadryas rufinucha (assembly GCA_013397815.1). NCBI lineage: Eukaryota > Metazoa > Chordata > Aves > Passeriformes > Aleadryas > Aleadryas rufinucha. The sequence continues at coordinate 117,606 of VZTH01010776.1, forward strand.
TAGATTCGATCCAGCTTGTTAAATGGAGAAAGCTTTTGTTTTGTGTTTTCCTCTTGACCTTCAGTATCTTAGTATTTAGAAATACTATGGTTCCAAGGTTGCGGGGTTTTCTTAATTGGTCCGTACACAGTAAAGGCTGAACACATTTGCTAAGCAGGACCCTGTCTCATCATGTAGAATACAAACAAGATTCCAGCATATTAAAAAAAATCCTGAAGAGGAGTGAGGTTAATCTAGGGATATAGTCTATTACTGGGTGCTTTTTGGTATAAATGCAGTAAAAGTCCAATTTAATGACAATGAAGTATGAAGTGGATATGGCCTTCACTTAATTTTCATAAATTCTTTTGCAAAGTTTCTGGAAGTTAGGCACCCTACAGGTGTAATGTTGATGATTGCCTCCTATTCCATTTCAACCTATTTACCTCACCCTCTGTATCACCCACACTAGCTGTCAACACTAGCATCGAGCAGAAGATGCTCCTCCTCCTCCCTGACAGCAGCTCTGAGGAGGATAACTGTGTGCAAGATCACAAGAGGCATATTTTACCCAAAGCCAACAACAGTAACAGCAACATTTAGAAGGTGGGAAGGGTAAATGTTCCTCTAGGTGGGTTTTGAAAGCCAAATTCTGTAGCAATGCCTTCAGTACTCATTATCACCTATGCCCAAGAAAGTCATCACCACAGAGGAGGAAGAGGAACAATATAAACAAGAGAAAAAGCACTGCTTGCTGGATGAATGTCCAGAGAGAAGGGAAGCTGTAACTGAAGATTTTTGCAATACTGAAGCTGATTCCAATGCCTAGTAGTTAACATTCAGTCACTCATCAAATATTTATTTAGAGACAGTGTAACATGCCCATTGCATAACTCTGAATTTTAAAAAGAGCCACGAGATTGTGTTTTGTTGGTTTGGGTTTTTTTTGTAATTCTTATTTTATTTTACAAACCTTAATACTACAGCACAGCTGCTAAATCTTTTAATCTCTAGTTACCTCTAGAGGGTTTGCATGGCACATGAGTGATGCTCAAGCCTATGCTGACATTCAGTAGAGCGCTGAATTTCCCTCATAATCCCAATGAAAACTCAGTTTAGGGTGAAACTAAAGCAATGAGGTCTCTTCTTAATCCCTGCACTAAATTCTAATTTAACCCTAATTCAGGCAAATAGAGTTTGGCTTTGTTTTTATTCTTACACAAAGACTAATTTACTTTAGCAAAGGTCTTGAAAAGTGTTTTTTTTAAACAGTCCTTAAATTACCAATGTTCAACAAAGCCACTGAACCCATTAACCCTGTGGACACTTGTTACCTAAAGAAGGTGACAAATTATTGTAAATATGCAAAGCAATCCTAAATTCTTCAGGCATTGCAATACTAAATGCCAAATCCCTGCCAAGGATATGACCTTTTCTGGGGGCAGAAAACTGTCGTAAAAAGATTACTTCCTTATCACTACATCCTTTGAAATAATCACACATCACTGCTGAAGCTCACTGACTTCTAGAAACTTGGGTTTTTTCTCCTAAAGGAAGGTCAGTTTTTCAGTAGGTGAGGTTCTTGGTAATTGAAATCCCAGCCCAACGGTACTGCTGTACCCCTCCCAAATGTATCCTTGGTGCTCGGAAACCTTAACTGACCCGAGGCAGTCATAGATACTCACAGTGGATAATAACTGTAACCACCTCTTCCTTTGCTCCCTCCAAGTCAGTGATGAAAACAAAACTTCCCTGAGGGTGTGACCTGTAGCAAGAGTCTAGCTTAGTCCTTGGAGATATCTGGGACAGCCTCCACCTGCCCAGCACACTCCTGCTGCTCACGAGTTGCCTCCTCGAATGTCCAGAGGTTACAGAAACCTGACTACCTACAGTGCTACTAAAGTTCATCTTTTTCCTCCTTTGCCCTGAAACTTGTTTAATTTCAGAGAACCAGTCCAGAATTTGTTTGGCACAAGGTCTAACACTGGTTTCTCAGGTAGATGTGCTCCTAGAAGTATTTCCAGGCTCTTAAGTAGAGAAAAGAGGAAATATTGGTAACAGTACAAGTGATTCACTTACAGACAAGGAGTTGGATAGTTATCCCCCTTTTTCTCTCAAAGCCATTGCTGTGCTTTGTGTTTTCCTTCCGTGTCTATGTGCTCCATGCTTTGCATGAAGCATCTGTTATCCCAAATGGCCCTGGCTGTGCATACTAGGGGATACTTGTCATTATACTGTAATACATAATTTATGACATGTCATTTCATCAAGAAAAAAAAGTAAGAGTAGGAGGAAACTGCAACGATTATATCCCAAGTCATTTATTTATGTGGAGAAATAGATTTAATTTCATTGCAAGTTGCTTTGATAAGGGAATGCTTTAATAGTCTCCAAACCCTTGGCCTTTGGGTTTCAGTTGTCATAAGAATTAAAACAAGAAGGACCATTAGAGCTTGCTCCAAACTAACATTAATGATGAACCCAAGACAATTTAATCTAGTAGTGAGTTTGCTCACAACACATACATTCAAATAAGAGTGCATCATTCTATTTTTGCATATTCAAAACCAATATTAAGCAGCAGCACACTAACAAAGGTAGGTAAATTTCACAAAGTCAGAGCTGGGGACTACATAAATACCCTTACATAGTCACTGATTCCAAACTACTCTTTACATTGCTACGGACAGCTACAGTCAGACTACAAATATCTGAAAATCACATTCAGCAACATGGAATCTGAGACACTGTTATACATAGTTGGATTTTTTTTCTTCATTCGTTACCACTGACAAAGGACCTGGTCCAACGTTTCACGCTGCCTTTCAAAAGTCTTTATATTAATTTCAAAAAGTGCCAAAACCTCTGAATCTCCATCTCTAGCAAGATTATTAGAGCTCTACATCTTACCGTCTACTTCAGAACGGTTGTAAAATAGTGTTTGCTCAAGCTATGTGAGTTGTTGACTTACTGATTTTATGTGATATGTCCTATGGACAAGGTAAGGGCAGCAGCCAAAGGAGAGAGCAATGTTTAGAACTCTTTTTCTCCTCAGACAGCAAGGCTTCGGGAACACAGCTAAAACCTCCAATTACATTTTTCAAATAGCGGAGCATGTTAGACCAGTAAGGCCCAAAGTCTCGGCCAGCCTGACAGGCTCAGCAGGTTTTCACCCTGAATTGTGTCACCAACTCAGAGACAAGTACAGCAGAGTCCCAGACAAGCCTTGCATCAGAAGTGAACGACACGTGAACACGCCGTTCAAGTTTTCAGAGATGCAGGTTGGAAGTTTTGCTGCAAGGGTCCTGCAGAACACCCATGCAAATTATGAAACTGAGAACAACTGAGAACAGGACCTCCTAAATGCACTAAAGGCATCTACAGCAGTCAATTTGAGGTATTTCTCATCAGCAACACAAGATGTTTTCATTATGCTTAATGATCACTGGTGGGATTTTCTGTCAGTGATTGTTGAGCATAATGTCCACACTGACACCAGTTTCCAATAAAATCACCAAGATTTTTAGCTCACAGCACCAAATGCTGTTATTACAATGATTCAGCTCAAAACCATCTCAGATATTAAAGCTTTTCTTGGAACCTACCCATTTCCAAACACTGATTGCACAGAGACTCATCTAGTTATCCAGTTATCCAGTTGTATGCTTTATTAAAAGTCTTTTGAGCTGTGTGATGTAATGCACCTGATCCTCAGCAAAGCATTGGAAAATCTGCACTTATCATGTTATCTGAAAAATAAAAGGGCATTAATAATTTGTAGCAATGTCCAAAGTCAAGGTAACAATTCAGAATCATTATCCTACTTAAATAAATCATGTTTTGTCCTGAACACAGTAAAGAACTTAAGTTTCTTTGTTGGCTGGATACTCATGATTTGGCTTAACATAGGATGCTGGCATATTTCCATAGTTACAGGCACATAAATGACTTCAGCAGAGTACTCCAACAAGCTAAATTAACTCAATGTCCACATTATTAATACCACATTTGCCTTGTACATAGATATTTTTGTTTACATATTTTATTTACTTTTCATTTCTCTGTTTATGTTCTGTAGTTTTATCTCCTAAAAATGTTCTGGAAGCAAAGATGCTTGTGAGTGGCTTTTTGATGGAAATAGTAATTTCTGCAATCTGAGTGCATGCAAATTCAACAGGAGTTTATATTGAAATTAAAAGCTAGTTCACATTAAAAAATACTGAATAGTTTTAGAAGTGATTCTTACCAGAAATACCCCATATCCCTACCATGCAACTTAAAAGAATGAAAACAAAGACAAGCCTGAACTATCAGTTCTGTAAGGCAGCTTTGAATTCTTTTCCAGTAAAACCTGGAAAACAAATGGGATAATTAATCTCCTGAGAGATGAATAAGTAATTTATGTCAATACTTCTACATTTCTTTAATAAATAACAGAGACAGATTATGAAGCACTGAAATGAAAGTACTGAGGTTGGAAGCTGTGCTGCTCAGCTCCTCTCATGAAGCATATAGTGTTACAGGCAAGTGTCAGAATCAAAGCAGGACTAGCGAGTACTGAGCTCAAAGGTTAGTCTATGTTTTCCTCACACACTTATTTAGAATAACTTTCACTTTCTAGCTAAGATTTTTGGTCTGTGAACAACAACAGGAATGTATAGTTCCTATTAAATTCAAAAAGAAAGTGAGCTGTGAAATACTCATTTTGTGATATGGAAAGTTCAGTCACAAAGAGGAAGAAGATGGGGCAAAAGGAAAGAGGAACACAAAGTACTGTTCTGGCTGACCAAAAGATTCCATGCCTTATAAATGGGTTTTGGATTACTTTTCTCTTGGAATTTCTCTTTTTTTGCCCTGTGAAGTCTGAATTAATTTTAATCTTCATGCTTTAGAAGATCTCCATGAAAGTATCCTTCAAAAGATTTAGTTCTGTGATTCTGGGAAGTGTCTAACGTGTCTCTTCTGGAGTAACAGAGAAGCAAGTGGGATTTTCAGCAGTTTGAGTTTGTATCTAAGCTGGGAGGAAGCAGAGTGCTCTTTAGGAATTGTCCCAGCACTCCCCCCTTTCAGTGAAACTGAAAGGCTCCCATGATTTTGTCTGCTATCTGACACTGTCAGCGTTGTTTCCGAACTACTTGTTGTTCTGCAGGAGTCTGCTGATGAAATTCCAGCTCCTTACTGACTTCAAATCCTCACTGTCTCTCCTCCCTCCCTCCACCTTCTCCCACAGACCCATCCCAGACTCCCCATTCACAGCTTTTTCCCCATGTCACTCTTCATCCATTTCTGAAACTGACAGTTCACTTTTAGTCAAAATGCTCCATTTAAAGAGACTCATTAAATCTAGTTGTCATAAATCCATAGATATAAGCCAATAAAACAGCATATCACAGAGAAGTTTTATAGTACCTTTTAGATATTTCTTGGCAAGAATCCATCACAACTCATTAAACGCTCTCACATCTTATCCTCCTAGTTGAAAGCCTACACTAAACGTGAAATGTCCTGACTTCTTCTTCCTTTAACATTACACATTTTTCAAAATCAATAGGAATTTTTTTCCATTTCATTTCCTTTTGCCTGGGAGAGGCTCATGATCTGCAATCCAATCTTCTTCTTTTGCTTGACTCTTCAGACAGGAATTTTCTCCCTGTGGCACACTACAAGCGGGTTTTGGCTGGTTTAATTATTCCCAGGTGGATTTCCTGGACAAACTGGAAAGTGCCATAAAAGCATCCCCTGTGTAAAATGCAGGGCAAGATAGGTTTTATTGATACTGCTTGAAACTCTTCATAAATGTAAGGATCACATCAGTCTTTACAGTTACAAACATACTTGATACTGAAGTTTGGCAAGGTATCTAGTCAAGGATCCTTAAGCTGCTGTCAGAGCCACAGTGCTCCAAGCTGGCACCTTGCAAACTCGGCCTCCCTTTTATCTTTGCTGTGTCACTGCATCTTGAGCCTGAGCTGGGCAGTGCCCAGCTTACCAAGCATCTCCACCACTTCCCTTCAGGTGCTGCAAGTCTCCATCGCCTGTCAGCTCCCTCAGCCTTTGCACAGGCTGCAAACGTTTGTTAGCTAGGTGTTCACAGAGTCAATAGGGTTGAAAAGACCTCGGAGATCATCGAGTCCAACCCGTGAATGAACACCTCCACGTAACTAGAGCATGGCACTGAGTGCCACACCCAGGCTTTCCTTAAACACCTCCAGGGTGGTGACTCCACCACCTCTCTGGGCAGTCCATTCCAATGTCTAACCATCGTTTTTGTGAAGATATTCTTCCTGATGTCCAACCCAAACCTCCCCTGACACAGCTTAAGGCTGTGTCCCCTCATCCTGTCACTGGTTGCCTGGGAGAAGGGGCCGATACCCACCCGGCCACAGCCCCCTTTTGAGCAGTTGTAGAGAGGGATCAGGTCTCCCCTCAGCCTCCTTTTCTCAGGCTGAACAACCACAGCTCCCTCAGCTGCTCTTCATCAGACTAGTGCTCTGTCTCTTCACCAGCTCTGCTGCCCTTCTGTGGACATATTCCAGCGCCTCAATATCCTTCCTGAATTGAGGGGCCCAGAAATGGACACAGGACTCATGGTGTGGCCTCACCAGTGCCGAGTACAAGGCTTTGTTTTCTCCAGGAGCTTTACCAAGCCTTTCTAGAAACACTGTTCCTATCACAGTTACATTTTGAGACCTGTCAGTCATGTGGTTTTAATACACTCAGTAATGTTTTGCATTAAATCAGGTTACTCTAGGTTCTAATGTGAACAGTGTATGACATCAATTGAAATGTTCTACAGGAACCAGAACACTCCTGATTTCTGGAAGAAAACTTCCAGAAAGGTTTTGGCTAGTGGGTACTATTGTGTGGTACCAAGTTCACCTGTTCATTCTTCACGAATTTTTATATTAGTTGTTCCATTCTCTTCCCCAGAATTAGACTATAATTCATCTTCCTGAAAATGCTGCTGCAATGTTAAGTTTAGGTCAAATCTCTTCATCTCTTCCATAGTTTTAAATACCTGTTTTTGGAGGAAACCACTATCTGAGAGACCCATTCAGCCAGCTATTCTGAAACTCTTAGATGCTAGTCATTTCAGCCTGTCAATACGCAAGTCAAGACACTCCTCTTTAGTACCCTCCTTTCTTATGAGTGATACTGAAACACTTTTGATTTCATCCTGCAATTTCTACATCACTGGGATTCTCAAATGCAAGGAACAAATATAAATGTTCAGCCCTTTAGCATTACTGCCTATTCTTCTCTTTTTACATTCAAGTGGACTAATAACATTTTCTTCATTCATATTTTAAATCCCTTGCAGCATAGGGTCTGCCATTCACAGCTCCACCAATGGCCCTACCATTTTCATTTCTTTTTCTTGCATGTCTCTATCATTGACAGCTTCATCTGCATCAGTCATTAATTCTGCCTGCGTGGGCAGCTTCCTTACTGCAACTACCTGCAGCAGATTTGAGCTGACTAACAACACTTCTAAGAAAGACTGAAGAAAAAACCGAATGATGACTTCAGATCATGAACCAACTGATCCAATGCCAAGGAGGTCAAAGTGCCTAAGCATCAGGAAGCTTCTGCAAAAGCAAAAGTAATCATCTGGTAATCATCATCTGCTGGGCAAAGGGCAAAACTGAGACTAAGATTTCTAGAACACAAGTCTTCTGAAGAGTGGCTAAAGGAGCTGAGGTTGTTTTGTCTGGAGAAAATGAGGTTCAAGAGAGGCCTTATCACTCTCTACAACTGTCTAAAAGGAGAGTGTAGCCGGGGGTGGTTTGGTGTCTTCTCCCAAGCAAGAAGCAATAGGGCAAGAGCAAATGGCCTCGAGCTGCAGCAGAGAAGGTTTAGACTGGATATTAGGAAAAAATTCTCTGTCAAAAGTGTTGCTAAGCAGTGGAACAAACTGCCCAGGGGTAGTGGTGGAGTTGTCATCCCTGGAGGTATTTGAAAGTCATTTAGATGTGGCACCTGGGGACATGGGGGACTTGGCAGTGTTAGATTTATGGCTGGACTCAGTCAAAGTGGTCTTTTCCAACCTGAATGATTCTATAATTCTATGAGACTTAAATTACATAGACTTAGATTTTATTAAAAATAACTTCACTAATAGGAGGAATGAGCTGTGGATCCTTTCTTGAGGAGCTGCCTTTGGTCCTGGTTTTTCCCCTGCAGCTGGCATAGGAAGGCAGAGATTCAGCAGTATGAAATTGGCAAAAGGTGTATAGGGCACTGCTCATAAACTTGTGCAAATGTAATAGAGTTAAAACATAACAAACTTTTTTTCCCTCCATTAATCTTTTAATCAAAGAGGAATTACAGAGACAATATTTTTAAAGATGCATCATCTCTTTTCCCTAGTGGTACATACCCACCTGGAAGAATGTGCTCAGTCCCTGGAGGAGGAACAACCTAAATAGCTGTGTAGCAAAAGGATTTGGCAAGAAACATCTAAACAGTTTACATATATCACTTGGTATGTTTTCAAAATGATTTTACGACATTCATGTACAATAACAGAGAGTAGTTTAGGTGAGTCAGGAGGTCTCTTTCCATCTATGCCCCTATGAATTCAAGAACACTGAAATGTTTAGTTCTACTGTTAATATCACTACTGTTGATAATTGTTGGTTTGGAAGTGGTTTAAAATATCAGCTTTCATGAAAACAGATTTTGAAACCTCACAGTTTCAGAGGAAAACTTGCAAAGATGACACAAGCAAAATTTCACAAATCAGAAAAAAAAACAGCAGAGAGGAGAGACAAGAAAAAAAAGCCCAATGAACAGAAAAATAACAAACAAGAAGGGAGTCCTAATACACTTCAGGGCAATTGAATCAATTATCATGAATCTGGACACACACTTCCTGGCAAAAACAGTCCACCTGTGTTTTTCTGAAAGTAAGCAAATATGTTGAAGGATAACTTTTCCCCCTATTGTTTTCCAAGCAGCAATTTATAGAGTCAATTTCTTGTTCTACACACCTATGGAATCTACAAATAAAGTAAATATAATACAGCTTATTTTTCCTATATGAAATGCACAATTATATTGAGACTGTTAAAATAAGAGGTTTCTGAGGCACTCAGCTGGTGCTGGAACAGCAGAAGAGCTAGGCTCTTTCATTCTTTTTTATGCATGTTGAAATGAGTGCTTGACAACTTCTAGCTTCTCTTCGAGTGAGCTGTGTGGTGGAGAACACACAGACAGGAGGATCTGTCAGTGTTCTTTGCAGCCTTACCAAGTAATCTGGTCATGTGTGTGTTGGAGAGGGCAAGCAGGCAAATTTCAGAGGGTGAATAATGCTAGAAATAACTGCATGAGATAACCTAACCTTGAAATTATAACAACCCATGAATAACAAAGTTGAAATTGCCTGGTTTGCTTTGCTAGGGGTGTCAGTCAGGTGCCTGCCCACTTTACTGCTTGTTCTTCCTTAGAATGCAATACTGAAAAACCAGTTTCCAAGGAAAGCAGCATGTGTCAGTGGATTTCTTTACGTAGGTGTAATGTCAATATCACTGAGGGGACCTTGCCTCCTGGGGATAGAACACCAGCCTTTGAGACTTCACAACTTGTTTCAGAGTGCCTTTGCCTCAAAACTCCCAATGATGAGGTTCTAGCTATGAGTAATCCCATTACCAGCCACCGCAGCAGGGAGCACATCTCTCTGTACTATTGTAATGTGGCATGTTCTGGTTTCCATTCAGGCTATTATTTATTTATTTATTTATTTAAATTCAGTGTATTTTGAGTCTTTATATTATTACTGTCTCCTAATAAACATTTCTGTTCTCAAATATAAAAGACTTGAAATCTGGGAAGCTGAAATTCCATAACATTTTGCCAGAAGAACAGCATTATAAAGCTTTGATGTAAATAACCGCAGCCCCAGACTCCACCTGGTCCTGGGTGCACAAGGAGCAGAGCCAGCGGAGGGAGGAAGCCACTACAGCTGGGCTGAGAGGAGAATCCAAGGGAAGAAAAGGCAGCAGTTGTGCTCAATTGAAATGCAGACTGCCTGCCAAGTTCTCCAACTGCACCAGGAAGTATTTTTTAATCAGTAAAAAAAAAAAAAAAANTAAAAAAAAAAAAAAAAAAAAAAAAAAAAAAAAAGGAGGAGGGGGAAAAGAGAATGGTTATTAGAAACAGGGTGACTTTTTATTATTTGACATTTTCCTAGAAGGATAGATTGTCACTTAGAATATTATTTTTAATAGTTTCAGTAGTAAGAAAAATTCTCAGGAGGAGTGTAACACAGGTGTCCCATGGAAGGTTATCTCTTGTTTACGGTACATTTTGATACTGTCTTTTAGGCGCTGAAACAGAGACAAACAAGGATCTAAATACGTGGTACCACAGTTTGCAGAAGTCGTGAATTATTAACTATTTCCTGTCAACTTTTGCGTTATGTTAATATGCTTCACGTTGCTCATCTGTCCCACACATCCTCCCATTCAACATAAGAGAAAAATAGATTCATACAGAGTTACCCATGCTTCCATATCATCAGCATAGCTAATGTTAAGATACAACAGGTGAAATCTTCAGAGATTAGTTACTCTGCCTGAGGAACTGGCCCTCAGTCTATGCAACTTGCCTTGTAATCCTCACCTTCTAAAGTGATCTTCATCACCCTAACACCTTTTTTTTTTTTTTAATTTAAATTAGGTTAAAAAAGCCCAACAAATGGAAAAAAATAATTTAAATTCAGGCTTTATCACAATAATCCTTTGTTCTTTTGACTTATCTAATTTAGGATTCTCTTTGAGTTTGTTTCTGTACACAATCACCCAGTTATCATGGTAAGAGTAAGGGAATGCAGCTTTAACCACTTACCAATGAAAATAATAGGTCAGAAGATTTTTGTTGACTGCAGTGGGAATTAGATCAAACTTAAGTGCTACACTGCAGGAACACAAATTCCACAAGCAGGCAGCAGTGGAATGCTGTCTGCTTGGTGGAACATACAGACAGTGCTGGTCTGTATGCTCCATTAGCAGACATGGTTTTACACAAGATTTTTATTATCATGAGAAATTCTGACAGAGATATGGTTTAAGTCCATAATAACGCTTTATTTCCAGCTTCCAGTACTATAAATGCAGAGACTCCATCTACAAGCAATGGCTTCCAATAGCAATTGGACTAAACCTTTGCTCATGTAAAGCATTAACACAAAGGTAGATATTAAGTTAGGATTATGTGCATATGGCTACAGTATAAGAAGGCATTTTCTTGATTTATTTGCATCAGTCTCATTTGCCACTACCTGGCAGAGGAAGGCTGAATGCATGCAGCTACTCAATTGCTGTAGATCAGATGCCTCCTTTAAAGTCAGCAACCTTGTGATAAATGAACTCAATTCATTTACAATAGGTCAGAATTTCCTGCCCTGGAAGAATTCAATATAAATACTTGTAGCTCAGTAAGAAAGACTGCAGTACAAATAGGCATCTTCTTCCTGCACACCTCTTTGAACAAATACCATGGTTTTCACCTGTTTGTGGTGTCACAGGATGGTTTGGGCTGGAGGGACCTTAAAGATCATCTTCCAAGATCATCTTGTTCCAACACCCCTGCCATGGGCAGGGACATCTGCCACTAGACCAGGTTACTCAAAGCCCCATCCAACCTGACCTCAAACACTCCCAGGGATGGGACATACACAACTTCTCTGGGCAAGCTTTTCCAGTGCCTTACCACTATCATAGTGAAGAATTTCTTCCTAGTATCTGATCTAAACCTACACTCTTCCAGTGTGATATGTAACCCAAGAAATCAATGGAAATCCCACAAGTATGCCTCAAACCAATAATTTCTGCTTTTCAAAATGCACATGTCTAAAGCATTGCTAGCACAGAGTCATACGAACATACTTCAAGCAGAGAATCCCGTATTTGGTAACTTTTATAGTTCACTCCAAGGCTGAGGGTATTTCAGCTGAGGGCCATGGAAAAGAGACAGTGACATTGAGTAGCTGTCTGGACTGAGGCCTATGGATGGACAGGAGTCCCTCAGCTGCTCACATCTTTGCATTCTGTGTACACCATCTGTGCACCCAGATCCTTAGAGACAGAGGCCTCTCTTGTTTGAGAAATATTCAGTGTCTGATTCCTACCAATAGTCATTTATATCAACTAACTCTGAGAGCACCAAAACATGAGAGTTCTTGCAACTGCATTGATTCCATAAAAAGATGATTGTGGTTTTTTTGTTTGGTTTACTTTTTTGTTGTTGTTGATTTGTTAAAATCATGTGAATACATGGCAAAGAATAAAAAACCAGCACCCTTCCAAAAATAGGAAGTGCACACACATCCTCCAACAAAAATCCGCCTCCTAGAATTGTTGTCTTCTGTGTAATGAATCCTTTCTCCAGGGACAACCAAGGTTTGATTCACTTTATCCTCAAACCTTAATGAATGGAAAAAATTGTCAACTAAACTTTTTAAAGAATCTTTAATACAACCACATTGGTCAAAGGAACGTCCTTTCAGGGCACGTGCCCACAGCTGATCAAAAGACTCAAGAAATATATGAGTTTTTTTAATTATTACTTTTTAAAATGTTAGTTGAAGGTTTATGACATAGCTATTCATCAGCAGTTAAAGAGATGGACTATCAGGCAGCAAAGCAAGAGCTCTGGTGTGAGGCTGTCAGAAGAAGAGGTTTGATAGTTCTGATGTGGAATAACCAATATGTTTGTGGCTAGATAAGAGTATTGGCTGCTGTTAACCATTTGTACCCCACCACATGGGGTTTTCTTTTATGTTGGGGTGTCTCTCACTCATCCGTAAGAAAAGAAGCCCCTTTGCCTCTTTGGCAGTACCTATCATTGCACACAGCAGAAACAAGAGAACAAGGAATACGCATGTATAAAAGTGCAAGGAATGCAAAAAGCCAGAGTTCTGCTCATCCCAACACCACCCACATTTCTCAGCAAAGAGAGAGGTCCTTCCATAGGCCCCTTAACACCAGCAGCAAGGCAAACCAGCACACTTCACAGGACTTTTGAAATGGAAGAGCTGCCATCAGGTTCCCTGCCTTCCAGGAGCCCCCAAATCTTCACCCAGCAAGGTGGTTTTGCTGCTTTCCAGGGAGCACACATGAACCCCATCTGCACAGCCCTACAGACTGGCAAGACTTTGGTGGGGCAGCCACAGAGGAGGGTTGTTCCTGACCAGATGCCAGCAGCAGCTCAGCCCTTTGCATTCCTTTGATGTGGTCTGTATGTGCTTTTGGCCAGATTATTAGCCAGACATTAAGAGGTAATACCTTCTTTACCCCTTCACGAACAGAGCAAGTAAGGGGCAATATATGGAGCATTTGGGGTAAAAAAATTACATTTTGGGTAGACCTGGTCCTCATTTTCACTAGAAGATTCAGGGTCATCTGCACACAGGAGCTTGTGTATATGTCTGCATCAGCACATAGAGCTGTGCTAGTTAAATCAAGTTCATAGGCAGCTATTTCACATTATAAGAGGAGAAGAAAACACCACAAGAAAAGAAAAAAGAAAGTAAATATAGTCTTGAATTTAGGAAATTTAATAATGCTCACTTAGCTCTGCAGCATAAAGCACATGCTCCATCTTAAGTACATGAGCAATTCCCATGACTCCTGCTTGAACACAAGTGTGCACTTCAGTGCTTGCACTTGGCTGGATCCTTAATTTCCAACTCATTTCTCTAAAGACATTTCTTAAGCAAAGGGAAGTTGTAAGAAATTATCTGCTTTTTCATTATTGGGAAAAGTAAACAAGTGTAATTTCCCATTCTCTTATACCTCTGGTTTTAAGGAAGTCTCGCACTGATTCATGACATTTATTTCAAAAGAAAATCTTTCAGGCAAAGAAAAAACAGTTTTTGTTTTAAAGAGGGAACAATACAAAATGGCATGTTCAGCTCTCTTTCAATAATAATAATTACTATTTTCAATAATAATATTTATTATAAGAGTAGTTAACCAGATAAGCAGTAGCACTAAAATTCTAGGATCTTGGATTCTTTGTCAAGCAGTGCATGCAGCTGAAACTACCAGTGCCCTGAATGTTTCACAACCACGTGACATCCTTTCACAGGCCAACAGCTTCCCTCTCTGCCAGAAAAACACACTAAAGATTCATTTGGAGTGAGGAGCTTAATTCAAAGCTTTCCTTGCATGCTCCTGTGTGAGAGGGTGTACTTGCCAGGAGGCAGGACATTAAGATATCTACATTTAACAAGAGCATTTCAAATTTTAGAAAGTGTGTACTTTGAGCACTTCTAAGATGAACGTAGAAGGGAGTTGGTAGGATGAACCCCTGGAAAGGATTAAGAGATGATTTTTAAAGGAAATTATAAGGTAAGAAATGCAATAGCTGAGGTTCCAACAGCAATTATCATCATGCTGTTACTTTCACAAATCTTTTCCTGAAAAATATATCACACTGTCTGTGGAAACGCTGAAGCCTCTGGAACTTTGCGGGCAGTGAGTGGGTGGATTGCTGAAAGTTGCAAGATTGAGAATAAATCATCAAATTGTGAGTGTGCCCAGGCTGTGTTTTCAGGCCATCATTTCATGGTGACCCCTTATCCTTTCCTATATCTTTCCTTCTCCACCCTTTATTACCATATCACCAATGTCAGGCTGTGGACTCTTCAAGGATGGAACACACCTTACCATATTTTTTTCCTGCAGATGCCCAAAAGCACTTCCCAGAGAAATGAAGAGGACTCCCAGGAAAAATACTGCAGCTCCAGGGGACCAAATGATCTAACTGTTCATCACAGCTGAAAAGTATCATCACCTTCCCACACCCATTCCTGTCTTACATTAAACTATTCCTATCAGTCACTTTAGCTTTCCTATGAAGACAGGCTGAGAGAGTTTGGGGCTATTCAGCCTGGGGAAGAGAAGGTTTTGGGGAAACTTTATAGCACCTTCCAGTACCTAAAGGGAGTTACAAGAGAGCTGGAGAGGGACTCTTTGCAAGGAAATGTGGTGACAGGACAAGGGGGAATGGCTTCAAACCAAAAGAGAATAAATTTAGGTTAGATATTAGGAGAGAATTCTTTACTGTGAAGGTGGTGGGGCACTGGAGCAGCTTGCCCAGAGAAGTTGTGGATGCTGCATCCCTGGAAATATTCAAGGCCAGGCTGGATGGGGCTTTAAGCAACCTGGTCTAGTGCAAAGTGTCCCCTGCCCATGACACATGGTTTGGAATTAGATGATCTTTAAGGTCCCTTCCTATGCAAAACATTCTATGGTTAACCCAGGAGGAAATGGAGAAAAAAGCATGTAAAGTACATAAATCTGTGCTAGTATTAGGGCTGACTCCTCTCAAAGAGTCCAAGCAGTGTGCAGCTGGTGCAGAGGAGTGGGACAGACCTCTTCTCCTTTGTGGTTAAAGAGGGATGCATCTTCTTATTCCACCCAGCTTCTCACCTACCTGAGTGAAGGCACTCAAGGACTGCAGTTTGATTACTCCTAGGGCAGAGAGTTATTGTGGGATCAAGACTAAAACCAAACAATTGGCTAGCAATTCCAGCTCTTGCAACAAGAACTGTATCAGAAGTTCCCGATGCTTGAGAGCATGCGTCTGCAGCTGCCTCCTCCACAGAAAGAGAAACAAACAGACTTCTCTAAAGCTGAATGCTGGAAAAAAAAATCACCACTTCTGTTAATTTTCTTAAGATCCTGGCTTTTGAGCTCCCTGGGATACCTCAGGAAATGTGGGTTTCCTCATCCAAACCAGTCAGTCTTGTAAATTGGTACTGTAGAAACCAGCAGCGGGTGTGGTTAGCTCATAAAACCACTAGAGAAATAAACTGCAGAGGCTCTCTAGCAATGGGACCAGCATTTAGGGCATGGGAGTAGCCACAGGCACCACAACCAATTCCCTTGTCTCCAAGGGGAAAACGATACCATTCCTGATCTCAATCTAAATTACCATACATCAACTACAAGCTGATCCCATACCAGCTAGCTGCTTTTCCAGCATTTGTCTGGAATTGCTGGCACATGGGACCACCAGCTCCACTCTCTGCCTGATGCCTCTCCCAAAAGGGGCAGAAGATCAGGAGACAGATGCCCTTTGCCTTGATAGGCAGCTCTGAGATGCAGCATCTCTTCAAGCACACTCTAGGCCAGAGGAACAGTGCAAGAGCAGCAGCCTTGACAAAGGGCACAGCACTATTCCAACAGACACATTGGAATAGAGAAGGTATTTTCTTCTACATAAATCCTGAGACTGAAAAGTTATTGATAGGTTGTTGATAAGCTTTTGAAATTCAAAGTAGGAGAAAAAAGAAGTGATCTTACCACAGAAAATCTGCATTGTTATGTAGCAGAATAAACATTTTGGGAATTTACTAATGGGAACTTCTGCTAATTTATGCTAGAGATGGGCTGCCTCTAAGATGATAAAAAGGCTTGAGAAAGTTTGCTGCATCCTTGCTGCTACCTCAGTACACTCTGCCCACTGACAAGCAGTAATGCAGCACAGGGCCTCCTCCACCATCACCTGCAACTTTACTTCCTACCTTCATTGCTTTGTACTGCATTCATTCCTGGTCCTAAAGCATTTTCCACCTTGGACACTCTTTATAAAACAGATTCTCACAAAACACAAAAATCTGCATGTGTTTCTACAAAGAAGTGGCTGAATGAGTGAACTGAGAGTAGGTGAAAAAAACTTAAGGTACTTTATCTCAGCAAGTCAAGTGTAAGAATTAACTGAAACCACAGTAAAAAAGTTCACATTTAGCCATTTACTGTATGCTATTTAACAGCTAAATTCACTTTAGCACCCCTTTAATACTGCAATGATCACATCTCTTTAAACACTGGTGTCACATACCTGAGATTAGGGAGGTATTCAACTAGATTGCTGAAAATTAAGATCACAGAGCAGTTTGTCAATAGCTGTATAATTATTCCATCCTAACAATAAGACTTCATGGAGTTCAGTTTGAGCAGAAGAAAAACAAAATAACAGGACTCTGATATGTCTGTACACATTCTTATAGAACTCTGAGCCAGAGTAAATCAATGAAGATCAAGATCTTTAATGGACACTCAGGCTGGGCAATACTATAAGGATCTCTCTAGGACAAAGTTAATGGCTTTAGATAAGCCAGGCAGTATATGAACAAGAAGTGATGCTTCAGCTTTTCAGGTTTTTTTTTTAGTTGAATGCTCTCTTTGGGATCAATGGCAATATCATAATGTGTTTCCAAGAAAGGCATGAAGTTATGAAAGACCAAATTTCCGTCAGTATTTTTTTGAATTATATTGAAAGTGGGTTTGAATGGCATCTTAATCATCATTCACAGATTACATGTTGAACAGAAGAGAGCCAGAATAGGGTTAGGAATAATTACAAACTTAAATGGAATCAAACCTGGGAAAGCATCAGCTATACACAATGTTTGGAAGGAAAATCATTTAATAAATGTTAGTTAAAACAAAGTAACATGGAAGTGTGAAATTCAGAGCTGGTCCTGTTTCATCTCTGCTGCAAAGCTATGTCGTTTAAATTAAATTCCAGCAAGAGCCAATTTGTCCCATGCAGTGAGATGAGGCACCACAACATGAGAACAACGCAACCAACAAGTTTAGTCTTTAGAAGTCTGGATTCAGAAAGGGCAAAAAGTATTTCTTTGCAAGGCCAGTGACAATCCAGCAGTATTTTCATCTGAACTTCAGAAAGATGTAAACAAACATGAGGGACTTTGGAGAAGAGCTTCAAAACAATTATGCGGTTGCAGGAACTGACTGAGACTTCTTCACAAGAGCTAAACATATGTAGCCCAGTTGAGCACTCTCCAGCAGCAGTGGGAGACAGACCTGGGAATTTTTGAGAGTCTTCATCTAAAGTCCAAAACATGAAGGTATTTATAGAAATACAAATCAAACCATGGGATAAAATGAATCTCTATAAAGTAAGCTGGCAGGGAAAAGTATACCCCATAAAAAGTGATTCTGCTGTGAAATAAGTAGCCAGAAAAGCAGCTGCCTATCAGTCCAGACTAGCAGGTACTAACAACCAAATCTGATGGGGATTATTTACTGGAATCACACAGAGCCCCGGGGAGCAGCACAATTAGCAAACAGAAAAGGATCTGAAGACAGACTTCTTGGTGTTCTCCAAATTAAAAGTCTAAAGCCTCTCCCTTCCTAAGTTTTTGAAATAAGAGCACCTTGATTATTTCAATCATCTAAATGCCTCACTAAAATTTTGATCCGCTAGTTTATGCAGAAGGCTCTTCCTCCTAGGAAAAACAAAAAGGTTTGCTCTGACTGATAATGGAAAAACCTTCTGCATATATTAGTTCAGTTGCACATCTATTTCATTTAAGAATGTAGAAGTCATTGGAATACAGCTGTCAGAGCATATTGATCACACTGTCAGCATCTGAGGCTTTTTGGGTTTACAGAAAGAGCAGACAAATGCAGGGGGGAGGAGAACCTGTAATTTTGCTTTTTGCTATTCCTATGTCTGTAAAACTGACTGAAGCAAACATCCACTTTTAGTTGTTTTTGCATATTATTACATTAGCACACATGGGCACATTGCTGGATTGGTGTCTCATAGGGGAGTCAGATATTGGCAGGAAAAACAGACAACTACAATGTCATATTTTCCAATTCTTAGACCTATGTCTTGCTGAAAACTGGCAATCCAATTTCTGCATCTTATTCCAGGTTAAAGCAAACCCTAATTGTGGTCTAAATCTTGTTGTCTGTCAACTTTATGGCACACAAATAGAGAAATTTTTATTTTCTATATCCTTCTTTCATATTGGTGAGAACCATTTTACATCAAATCTTCCTCCAGTTTTTCTGTCTACCCCTAAACTTCATGTCCTTGTCTATTTACACTTTTGCTCAATTTTTTCCTCCTTTGGGAACAATAACCGAGACACAGAAACTTTCCAGTTACAGTTGTTTTTCCCTTAGAAATTAAAATGATAGGCATTGGGAGGGGGAAAGGACCGCACAGTAGCAATTACGCTCATGTTGAGTACATCATTTGGTCTGTGTATTTTGGTTGCCTTCTGAAGGTCCTTTTATTTTAGCCCCAGGCCTACTTGGCTGCAGTAGGTCACTTGTTTCCAACAGCAATAAAAATAAAAATAAAAAAGAAACAGTCCTGAAAGCAGCATTCTTTTTTTTTTTCCCTGAGGATGTTGTTTTCCAGCCTGTCTCAGTTTCCGGTTCCCATGAACCAGCTTGTCGCTGTTGTGTTTGGATTCACTGCACCATAGGAGAATGTTAAAAGGCTTGCTTTCTTTGAAGGCAAAAGCAAGACAGATGTTAATAGAAAGCCACCTTGATTTCCATGCATTTCAAAAAACAAATCTAATTTTCCAACTTTTTTCTCCACAGTCCTACTTGTATTTATTCCAGAAAAATCCTTGTCATCTTTCCTAGGGTTTGAGAGGCACAGAAGGGCCAGGGTTTGCTTTTTGCAGCAACTCCCTTTCCCTGTGGATGGGGCTGCTCTGCCAGGAGATCCTCACTAGGATTTTGCCCATTGCAACCAGGATTCCGGGAAGTAAGATCCCACCATGGCTCCACTGTCTAGGTAAGAGTGAGAGTGGGGCCAGACCATTCGCATCTTCAGATCCATCCCATCCGTCTCTGCTCCAAAGAGAGAGGTCAGGGGATAAGAATACAACTGGTAACAAAAGCCCAAAGAACTGCTGCCCTGTGGCAACCACGGCTTGTGGAAAACACACACACACAGACAGACACACATATATCTCATATATATATATATATATATATTCACGCTCTAGTCTTTAGAAGTTATTGCAGGACTTGGAGTAAAAAGGTTTTTTTTGCTTTGGTTTTGTTTTTATACAGCCTCACTTAATAAGCTGGAATACCTGACCCTGCTTCCATAAGTACGTTGGAGTGGGTGATCCAACGAAGCCCCTTCCAACCTGAATTATCATCCTATGACCCTAAAAAGCAATTACACTCTCAGTCCAATCCCCCACCTTAAATAGCTTTGGGACTTGACTGATTTCTATCCAACTTGGCAAAGCAGTATTAAAAGACAATTAAAGTCCTGAGAGTTATTTTTATTTGGGGGTTGGTTTGTTTGGTTTGGGTTTTTTTTGTTAGCTTGTTTATGGGGGGAGGGGGTTTTTGCTTGTTTGGTTTGGTTTTTTTTTTTAAATTATGTCAGGACAGAGAAGAAAGATGAAACGCAAATTCCTCCCCCCTCCCCTTTCCTGGGAAAAGCAGACAGATTTCTCATTTTGAATGCTCTTTAGCAACAGCATATACATCAACTGGCCTATTTCCTTCAGCTGTTTATGTCTGTGACTAAGAAAAGTCAAAGACACCAGCTCTCACGCAACAGCCCCATTTTCCTCTCCTCAAGATGCCAGCCTTTCTCTGGAGGGGCTCACACCCTGATCTAGCAGATGCCATGGAGAGGTAATGGTGCTCCATAGCAGCAGCTCCAAGCTCTGGGGCTCTCTGGAACAACCAGAGATACACCCCATACTCCTAAGGAGCCACGGAATCCACCCCCCTCTCCCTCTGAGAAATGGCTTAGACGAAACCTGGGAGAGCTAGCACATACTTTTGTGTCACTGGCACAGATAAGTTGCATTTTTTGCTGTAGTTTCATGCCAGAGACAGCTGCTACATGCTCTGGCAATCTTCCTCTCGAAAACAGCCACATGTACTTCAGACTTCACAGGAACTCCAAGGTGCTCTCATGCCTCAGAAGGTTTTCAACCCTGAGGACAGGTACAAGATTTGAAAGCAAGATTGGGCTCTCAGTCAGCAAAACATCCAGGTTTCTAAGGGCACTATCTCACCCTGGGCTGGCTTCTGAGGACAGTTGGAGACACCCAGCGTGAGCCGCCCTCGGGGTGACAGGTGAGGAGCCCCAAATGCTGCTGCTGGCTCAGGATGCCTCCCCAGGGCTGTATTTAGTGTCAGCATCAGCCAGGCACCCAGCTGCCTCCAGGTAAGTGGATCAGAGATAGTGGGATCCCTTGCCATAAACCAACGTGCACTCCACACAGGAGCCACAGGTCCCAGTTTGTGCCTCTGTGCTTCCCCCTCCTTCCCCTGATGTGGGATAAAACCCAGCAGAGAGGTTTAAGGTAGTTCTGCTTATTTATTTATGTATGTATTTATGATCCAGGCAAAGCCAAAACACTAAAAAAGCTCTTTCCCCTGACAGGCTGCACATGAGCATGGCACGTTCAAGTGTGCTGTGCATTTGACTCACAGCAGCCGGGAGACCTTGGCTATCCTCTTAAATAACAGGCACTGCAGTGGCCCTGTATGTCTAGGGCACTGTCCCCCTCCCATTTCACAAGGCAATATCACAGCTTATTTCACAGCTCCTCAACCCTGTGTGCCAGGCCTGAGTGACCTGCACGCTGTACCATCCTGTTTGGGGCAGCGGGGAAGGCCGGGGGTGCAGGGGAGCAGGGCTGCGGTGCAATGTGCCAGCTCAGAGCACATGGAGTTTGGTGCCGTCACGCAGGTTAGGGGTGGGCAGGAAAAACTCAGAAGGTACCCTCCATGTTCCACCATTCACAGAAGGACTGTGAATGCCTGTTCTAAGAAAAATGCTATTTGTGCCTGTTCTGGGATCTTGATTCCCTCAGTCCTGCCTGTCCTCTCCTAAAAAAAAAAAAAAGGGAGGGGGTGAGGGGGGAGGTCAGCAGACTGGTGGCGCTACTGAGAAACTGTAAAAGGACGAACTGACACCTGGGTGCACACAGTAGTATTTCATTGATCCCACACCAAGCACACGTTGCACAAGGGCACATTTCTGCATGCAACGGAGGGAGGGCAGCACCAACAGGCTCACGCAGGCTGGCACTGTTCTGGAGAATTCCTGTAACCTCTTGGAAGAGTTCAGAGCTGGTCCAGGACCCAACCAGGAGGTGCTTGCTTTGCCATGGTGCCAGCCTCCTAGGACGGGACTGCAAAAAAGCAGCACACCCTGCCCCGCGTCCACTGCACGTGCAATTTTTTGAGGTGCTCTGCTGCTGGTCTGTGAGAGGAGCCCTACCCTGGGACATTGCATGGATCCTGCACAGAATCTGGTACTCCTGAGTTTGGGATGGCACCCACCCCAAAGGGTCTTGCTCCCAGCTGTGGCAGCAGCACCATGCCAGCAATTATGGCATCTTCCAGTTCCAGCCTGCTGCATCGTATACATGGTGGTATCCAGCCCCTACAGCCCTACCTCCAGATCTCTCAGAAAAGGAGAGGCATCACCCTTTGGGTTGCAGGAAGCACAGGCTGGCCACACAGCCTCCTTGTGAAATTCAGTTTGTTGCCAAACCAGTACTAATTACAATTTCTTTGTACGAGGGCACTCACACAGACAACATTTTGCTCATGAAAAATCAACAGAGCCCAAGTAACTGCAAAAATAGAATCAGATGCAATAACATCTTACATAAGCTTTGGTTAATAATAAACCCAACTTTACTCAAATGCTAGTGACTCTATTCCTAGCAGTGACAAGATAGGAGACAACTATGAGAACATATTGAACTATTTTGCGTGAAGTGATGAGATTATCTTTCCTACATTTTGTGAATTATTAATGAAGGAAAGGACATATTTGGGGTTCCCCTGTCCCATTAATTGGAATTGTTCTGCTAGTTTGAATAAAATATCTGATTTATCAGACTAATTGTGAGTATTACAGCACAGATTAATAAATTGTGTTTTACTGGGACCCAAAAGCTATGAATACATACCAAGTAGAATTCTCAGCTACCTCTTGGTTCACATCCCTCTAAAATCAATGGCAAGACCCTAAAAAAAAGTAATGTTACTACTATTGTTTGGCTGAATTGGTTCTGTTCTGGCTATCCTCATGCTTCTTGATTAGACAAACTGATCTTTATAAACTGTGTTTACTTCTGCCAAAGCACAACCTGCTTGATCAGAGAATAACCCAAATTTCTGATAAACTGGATTATCTGTTTTGGAGCCCTTTGAACTAAGAAAATAGTAGTCTTCCCTCCTGGCCCTTGGTGATTGTAAGGGCCTGAAATACTGTCACAGAAGTTTACAAAGATACCCAAGAGCAGGCTCTAGCCTGCCTGTTCCTCCTACTCAAGGGACATTATTTGAGGAAAGCGTTAAATAGATACTATTATCAGCCATACCTAGCCTCTTCTGCCATGGAGACAGTAATGTTCCAGGACAGGTTAGAGACAAAAAGGCACCCAAGTCTTCAATAGCTAAGTGACTAAGAACACACATTCCAGGGGCAAACAAAGGAAAGGAATTTAGTTGCACTGAAATGCAATAGTCTCAGCCTCAGTGATATTAACAAAGAACAAGCCCTATAAAGGAATTTGCAAGGTCATAACCTGGTGAGAAAATTCATATTCCTTCTAGATACTGCCAACTAGATTTCCAAGCTTCTCTAAAGCCTGTTCAGAGTTAGACATTGCTTCAAGTTTTTGGTGTCTCAATAATAATATATGTGTTGGTGCATCAATTATACCTGTATCTAATGAGAGTTATTTAGATATGTTTGTTAAAAGCAAAAACCCCCATCCATTTGTATATATCAGATCATCTGTTTTGCCTCAGTTTGATGACAGGTGTCCAACCTAGATGTTAATTACAGAGAATATTTCAAGAGCGAAGGCACTCCTCAGGGTAACTTTGAAGGGAGAAAGTAACACTCACTTTTCAATTGCAAGCTGAATTTGCATTAACATTTTTGACCTCACCTCTATTTTTGGCTACTTATACCTTTGATGTTGTCTGTATTCTTGGTGAGGCAAGGAGTATTTGTAGAAAGATAATATTAAAACATATGCTCTGACATAATGAGATACTCCCCTAATGTATGAAAATGTTAAAATTTAAAACCTGTCTTAATAGTGATTTTTTTTCTTTGGCACATCAGATTTCTTAGCTTTAACAACACTCTAACAATTTTTTAGTGCTTTTTTAATGAAGGAATGCACATGCATACATATCATGGGAAGAGCTACCGTCTCAAAGTCGTGGTGGAAGAAGTGTCCAGGTTCAGAAGTGAGCAGTAGAACTGCCATGGACATCCAGCAGAGTGGGAGCAGGTACCACTGCATCACAGTGTGACCCTGAGTAAGATATCTGACTGCTCAGGTCCAGTTTCTCAGTTTGTGAAACAGGAATATTAATGTTTAACTACCTCAATAAACCAACACCTACACATTAATACTGGAAAGGCCGTGGTACTTCCATGTTAGAAATACCAGCTAGTACATGAGAGCTCCTTTTACTAAAAGTTTGACCATTTGACATTCCCATCCAAAAAAAAAAAAAAAGTTGTCTATAAGAACGACACAAAATTGACACAAGGCCTCACAGTGAGGATGATTTGGGGATTTAAGGTATCAAAGAGAAGGTCAAAAGTTAACTTGATTACAATCTACAGGTACTTATACAAAGAGAGCAACTGTAACCAGAGGGCTCCATTTCTCAGACAAAGGCAAAACAACTACTAGAAATTCTAAATACCCAAGGCTGCAAGGAAGGGGCTGGCAGTAACAATCTTCAGATCAAGGCTGGAGAGCATAAAGTTCTGAGACACACACTGGGTCACTGGATTACCTTCAGGCATCACTGGCCAAGATCCCACATGCTTTCTTTGCAGAGGTGTCAGATCAGACTTAATCTGAATGCATTCTTCCAGCCTCCATCTACAAAATTATTTTTTAGTCTGCACAAATTGAATTAAAGGTCCAAGTGGGCATCCTTATCCAAGGGCTGGTAAAACTCAAGAAAAACCGAGCACTAACATATAATGTTATTGAAGTTTCTGTTGGTGGCTTTGAAACATCAGCTCAACCTTTAAAAAAGGTTGTCTTGGGGGTGTATGGGGGAAATAGGATGGCAATTTTTGTCAGAAAGGGTAGTGAGGAAGGCAAACAGTCAAGGGCAGCCCCACAGTGCTCTAGTTGCTATGAGGGAGGGAGGGACAGCTAGGAAAAAAGTTATTGTGAGTCAAAAAGCCTCAGGAATGGGAGGAAAGATTTCATGTCAGCTATCTCACTGTGGAACTCTGCTTCTTTCACCTGTAAGCGGCCTGTCTTTCCTGATTCGAGACCTTTGTGTGGCAATGCACAGGAGCCTATTTGTTGTCCCCTTGTCCTCTCATTTTGGGTAAAGATGGGTGATCAGCACTCCCCAAACTTGAACAGACCAGTCTTTTGAATGATTAATTCAGTTGCATGAGGTAAGTAGTAACAGGAAAAGACAGTTGTTTTGGACCCATAATTTTTTCAAACAAAGTTTACCAAGCCTAGGAAATCAAAGCTCTGTACTGTCAGGTTGCACTTATTCTTCCCCATCTCTACTATTCCCCAGTCTATTATCAAGACTTCATCTACAGGCAACACCACTCCATAATGTAGGCAGCTCTGAAAGGATCTAGAAAAGTTAAACCACAGCAGTAAGCAGGGATGAATTTGGATATTCACACCTTGACTGTTCTTTCTTCACATATTCCAGAACTGCAGCTAAGAACCATCTTCTATATATATGTCCCCTTCTTCATACAGACAATAATAATTAAAAAAAAACCCAACCAAACCAAAAAATCCTGTGCCTAAATCCCTGAAACTCTCTCCTTTGGACTTTATGTCTAAACAGATTGCCTTTCCATGAAAAATGGAAACATTCAGGCTTCAAATTAACCAGGGTTAAAAGAGTGCTCTCTTGGGATACAAGAAACTTTGGTTTAACTCCTCCTCTTCTGTGTGATTTAGAACTTAAAACATGAACCTGTATCTTCTACCTTCTGGAGGCCCAGAAGGTGGCCAGAACAGGCTACTGCATCCTAAAAGTAGTCCAGAGCAAACACTGGTAAGGATTATGTTGAAATGATGCACTGCCTGCAGTATCACATTCCCAAATGTCACATTATTTACTGTAAGCACCCATGAACTACATGTACTCTTATCTCCTGATTCAAAGGTAGTTGGCTGCAGACATCAACAGAGACAAACCCACAAACACAACATTATGTGATTTGCTGTTTACTTTCCATCATTTACCAACACAGATCCATACCCAACTGGCAAAGGATCTAGTTCGGGTTGTGTTTTTCTTTTTTAAATTCGTAAAAAAATGTAAGTTTGCGAAGTCGCATAATTTTATGTTGCTAAATCAGCAATAAATAATGTATTTAAGCATTTAAATGAGACCCATCTAAAAGTCCAACTGGCTCTATAGCTGTAAAAGCAATTAAATCAACATTTTCACATATTGCAATTACAACACTGCTCAGTGAAGAGTTTGGATGGAATCCTGGTGAGGGACGTGAGAGTCCCTGCAGCATGTTTTGTCCCATTAAAAAGTTCTAGGAACTACTTCAGATGACATTTATAATCCCAGGCCTCTTGTCAAAAATATCTCTTTCTAAATATTTCACAGAAATCAGTAGAACACCATTTCCAGGAGGTGTTTCAAATCAGCTTCAGTGGAAGCTGAGGACCCACCGGTCATCAGAAGATAAATTATTACCCACTTGTGAATCTCTCAGGTACAGGCTATTTGTATTTCTACCACCAAAGGAAAAGGGATTTCCTCATTTTGGGGAGCACATTCATGTGTCCTATGAGTTTAGCAAAGTACAGACCAAGTCCTGTATTATTTACTTTCCCTGTGCAACACATCCAAGATTGTCAGGACTCCAGGAGGAAAATAAATTTCGTTCCTTAAAAGTGAAGTATACTTTACCTGAAAAAGATGTTCTTGGTCTGTTAGTGATTATCAAGTGCAAAAGGAGAGGAAGACAGATTGCAGGTTTTCCCCCACCCCTCTCCTTAGGCATCCAAGAGACACTGCTCTGCAGCAGCCTCAGGTCAGAAGAAACCAGGCATCTATCTCATCTGGCCCCAACTTCCCCGGTTCTGCTTTTCATCCACTCAGATGTCCAGTCCAACCATCTTGCTCTACTAAACTAATGCAAAACCCCAAAAGAAATTCAGGGTTGTTGGGTAGCAGGATGGGCCCTACAGCTTCCCATTCAAATGGTTTAACTACAGAGTCCTGTTCCTATTTGTCTTTGTGGTGGCAGGATTTTAACATGCAACATCTGTCAGAAGACATCTAGGGCTTTCTCCTTGGTGGCATGAGATGCCTGTTTGATCCCTGCAACACAGAGGTGCAAAGAAACTGGTTTTCATCACTTTATCCAAGAGCATTCCTAACTCTCAACTACTAAAAATGTATCAGAATCACTTCCACCACTTCTCCCATCACAGACCATATCGCAAGAGGAATTTCATCTTATGAGTCCTCAGTGGATGGCCAAATATCTTTGCAACTCTAGCTTTAGCTGACCATACCTTGTGATTGGTAGGATTATGGATACACCCCAACACGTAGCATTTCTCAGCAACTGGATTTGCTAGGGAGATCATGTTTAACAAGAGTTTATCTGGTTGGAGCTGAATGCCCTCTGTGCTCGGTTGTGGCAACCAAAGTACCTGGCACAGATATTTGGATTGCACATGAAAATTACTGAAGGTGGACGTTAGAACACACAGTGGCCAAGTACCGTTGTTACTGAGTCGTTTTCCTTATCTTCCTTGTACCTTGACTAGTCCTAAAACTAGCAGTTATTAGGAGAAATCACTCACCCAGTAAGACTACATTTCTGAGAGGGCAATGGCATTTTGCAACTGTAAAAACCACTTTTGCCTTGGTCTAGTCAGATGAAGATAACAAAATTCTTGTGTTCTTGACAAAGCATGCTAACAAGCCTCAACAAGGGAGGACAGATGCCTTTCCAGACATTCAAGAGACACACTTAGTGAGTTTCTAGCATGACACACACTGCTCTGCTTCTGTGATCACACTTCTGCATTGAGATTTGACAGGCACGTCTCTCAGCAGCGATACCAACTTCAGCAGCCTCTTTTCCTCACTTTTTCATTTGCTCTTTGGTGCTCTCATTCACATTATGGTGGTACATTTGCCCGTGCAGTTGTGCTTTCAGCCAGGTGAGAACTGACTCAGGTTAAAAAGAGCCTGTCAGAAAGGTCTGGCTTTAACGTGCGAGTGTTTATAGATTGGCCCAGCCACCATAATTCAACTCTGTACCAGTAAAATGGGAACGGAAAGTAAATGGGAGGATAAACAAGCTATCTCTGGGAAAGGTATGCCCAGCCTCCTTCCATAAGCGTGCACCTTGCCCTCTGGCTCTTGCTGCCACCCAGCCCTAAATAGTGTCAAATGCCAGACCAGAAGAGGAGGAGATGTAGATGGTAAGTTCTGGGTTATAAAGCTCTCAGTTATTCCCATCAAGAGCCCTCCTGCCTTCCAATACAGAAGACAGGCCAAGATTGTGAATAGAGAACCTCTCTGCCTCCCCTCAGAGCCCCACGGCCCCACCAAGTCCCCCTGCTCCCTGATGCCACTCCAGTCCTTCTATTCTGCAGAACTACACAAAGGGGCAATAAAGGCAAACATTAAGAACTTCCTGCCTCTGAATTCGCCTTCCACTTTACCTCCCAATATTTTTTAATTCATCAAACAATGGACAAATGTGGGGAGAGGGGGATGAAGGGGCCTCCGTTCAGGAAAGCGTGTACATACCCAAATGAAGGCTGCAAGTGACAAAACAAAGGTTCAAGTACATAATTAAAGAATGTTCTCCTTATAGCTCCAATCACCACATATGAGCTTCCTGGTTTCAGGAGTCTTTCACACTACAAACAAGCCACCCTTGCTCTCAGTCACAGAGATACAGTCATGTGACTTGAGACTAAGACAGGAAAAAAAAAAGAAGTCCATCACCAAGTGGCCCAAGAATCACTGAGAAAGCAGTTTGGAGTTTTAACTTACTTTTTACACTTTTGGTGCTTGGAAAGTGGGGGGAAAAAAGTGAGAGAAAAACTAGGCTGTCTAAACAATAAAGGAAATGAATAGAGGTAGAATACAAAGCAAAGAATACAAGATGAAATGAGGAAAAGAAAAAGACAACTCACAAGCCTCTCAGTAAAGCAATCAAAACCCACAAAGTTGAGCAAATATAAATTATAAATTATAAATATAAGCAATGTTCAAAATGCAGTCTAGCATTTAGTTTGCATTTGAAATAAGGTTGTCTGCAGACAACCGTTATTTCTTCCCAAATAAGTTTGAGAAGCCTCACCTTAGGGGACTGGAATTTTTTAAATCTTAAAATAATAAAGTATTTGAGGTGAAACAAACAAAAATCCAACAACCCAAACCACCAAGTGACTAAAGAAAAAACAAAAAAACCACAACTAACAACAAAAAGGGTCCCTCAATGAATAAGGTTATTATATCATTCTTCCAAAAGATAATCTCAAAGACCGTCACAATGACAAAGACACAAAGCTGACATGTTTATTGACATTTAGTAAATGCTACTGCTCAGCTAAATCTTCCTTTCTTTGAGTTAATTCTGTTTCATGAGCATGACAATACACAGAATTGACTTATAAAGAATGGTAAGAAGGTGAATATTTACGTAGGCATAGACCAAGAAAAAGAAATCTAGGTTGTTTTGCCTTTTAAATTCTCACTTTCTTGTTACATTTTTGTAGGAAGTTAAATGCAGAGAAGATGGTGCAAATGTAAGAGAGGCTGCATCCATAAGCTCTCCACAACTCAGGCCACATGAGTGTAAATCCTCTCTCACAGACTCCAGTTTCACAGGCTGGAGCTCCAATTTTGCAGCTGGAATAAGCCAGCATCACCAGTTACAGAAGCCCTCCCAGCAGTGTCCTGCACAGCTTCCTAGTGGAACAGAAATGCTGGCCTTGGCCAGGTTTGGAAGGAGTTCAGATGGCCTCTGTGTCAGTGCCCAGTGACAGACAGCACAGTTCAAGTTCCCTGGGTCACTGTGACATGTGAATTCCTACACAAAGGCATCCACATCTTTCCAAGTGCCAATACAGGAAAATCACCTCTAGAAGAAACTCAAGCAGTAAAAAGACAAACATACAGGCAAAGAGGGTGGACTGACACCCATGTCCTGGCTTTTTTCTGTTCTCCAGCTGATGGCAGCTTAGGACACTGCCCACCAAGCCACATTAATAGCAACTGCATGGGCAGACAACAACCCAAGACAGGTTCATGAGAAGAACTGCTTCATTTATGTGTCTTAATGACTGTCTGTCTCACCCCAAGAACTATCACAGGCAATCCTACTAATTTCCTTATCCTCTCCATTGGCTCTCTGACAAGGAGTGAAGCCCCTTGTTATTCAAATTAGTGATTCCTCATAAGTGCCCTCTTATATCAAGGGCAAGCCCAAGTTTTAGTCATTTAGTCTTTTTTCACTGCAGATGCTTCAGGTGCTACACCTGCTGTGAGGATAACCACAGAGGCACTTCCCTCTTACAAAAGGGAAACCTTTGCAGTTAGACTAAGAATAAACCAACAGAAATGAAGTGTCTGAACCTCTGTTCATTAATTATATTTCAGTCCTTCAAAGAGACAGAGAAGTATTGGTAATAAATAGTTTTTCCACTCTGTTATGATGAAACACAGCCCTGCACATTCCACTTGTCTTTGCTTCTAACCTCACCAGCCTCCCTCTGACTCTGTGGAACTGCTAAAAACCACAAAAACCTCACCCACCACTCCTTCCTCTGCTTTCTCATCATCTCCATGAGAAAGGGGCAAGAATACTCTGATTTTAGTGCCAGAAGATCCCATCTCATAGCTTTTGTCCCTTTACTACTGAAATCATATGAAACAGACTGACTATGGGGCTCAGTCTGATCCAAAACACACATGGGAATTTACCCAAGTTATACAGCAAACCAGAAGCCGAGATCAAGGAACAGGCCTTCATACTTTACTACAAGGTCTATTTCTTGAGAAGCAATCCAGTCTTCACCAGCTTCTCTCAATTTCACTTTTCAGACAAAAAGAACAGTTAAAAATAACCCTATGTGTTAACACACAGTGAAGTGAAATGGGAAGCCAGTTGCCTGTAACTAAGGTGAGAGACTGAAGGCTCTATGTGTAGTAAAGCTTTCACACAGAGTTTTTTGGTGCCACATGAGATTTCTTTATTACATATCAGTAAATTAATTTCATGATGTAACAATAAAGTAACTTGCCTTATTTTTACCATATTTTATCCTACCATAGAGCTCATAAAACACAAGGCAGTGATAACTAGAATTTTTTTTTCTGGAAACATGCACAGAGTTGGTGCTTGAACAAGATCCAGCACAACAGAAGCCTAAGATTTCTATCTGCTTCTACAAGAAACAGTTATGTTACAGACAGCCCTGAACCTTCATATTTATTGTATTAGAAAAGCACTGGAAATCCTGAATTCTCATGTAGACTGTATGCAGTAGCAAGGAAATACCTCACGCATCAGGATTTTTACAGGGGACCAGTGAATTCTCCTGACAGGCTCCAAAGTTAAGTCATCTTTCTCAACAAAGGAAGGATTTTACCAGACCCTTCATGAAGTATTCCTGTGTACAAACAGTATTTTCTCTCCCCTTAAACTCGTCCTTAACACCACCATTGCCACCACAAAGATAACTGCAGTTCTTGCTGCCTTACCTGTATTCCTGCTGCAGACAGTCCCAGGACAGGGATGAGAACGCACCAAACCTCCTCTTGCACTGAGGATCTGACCACTTGCTCAGGGCCTCTCATGGACACCACATCCCTCATTAGCCACAGCTGCTGGTGGTGGCTTTGGCACAGCTCCTCATGGCCCTGCCATCTCCACCCTGCTGCTTCACAGCCTGCATCCAGGACAAGAGCGAGGTTTCAGCCTTCCCAACCTCCCTCTCCAGGCCTGGGAGCAAAAACCTCCCAAGCTCAAGTGTAAGAAGAGGTGTCACCTCCACAACGAAAATTGCTACTGGTAGTAAAAAATACTGAGTATGGCAGTGATGCCTAAGGAGGGAAACAGCTTTATATTTGTAGAGGTTGAATGAGTAAATCATTAAGGGATTGCATGTAAAAGCAGGAACACAACTTTTTCTTAGCATTTAGGATGGTGGTGGTGGGACAGGCTGGAGAGACCAATATGCTCAGGTGATGTGGCATGCAGGGCATTTGGGGAGAAAATTAAACAGGGAGGGAAATGGAAATGCAGCCTCAGTTCTGGTTTTTCTCTGAAAGTTCTCTATGACTCAGCTCCCCTCTCCTGTTGTGATTTCTCCTATTGAAAGACCAGCCCGACTCTGCCAAAATCTGATTCCTGTGCTGATGCTTTATCTTCCCAGACTACCTTTTACAGGAGGAGTCAACTCCTGCTTCATAAACATCACCTTCAACATCCCTCTTGGCTCTGTAATGCACACTGAGTACTGCAGTGTGCTGACAGCTACTGGCTTTGAATCCACATTTGCAATTACAGCCCCTCTACGCCTTCATCAGCTTTTTCTCTTTTACCTGCTTGCTCTTCTTTTGAGATTAGAAATGGACTTCTGGACAACTACCATGTTACCTCAAAATGTAGATCCCCGACGTGGTGGGATCCTGAGCTGCTGGGAAATAAGGCTATCAGCAGAGAATACAGGTTACTATTTCAAGGGGGCTGTGGTACTTTATCACTGATCAATCATATCTGGACTTGCAGCAGTCTTTTGTATTTTGACTTGTATTGGGAATACGAGCCAAATTCAGCAGAGAAGTAAAGATTATTCTTCAGATATAGGTTAGTCATTGAATGGTCATTACAGTATTATAGTTGTACTGCCATGGTATGGTGTGGGCATGAAACATCATAGGAAGTTCATGTTCAGACTAGAGAGAGAACCTGGAGAGAGAAACAGAGGGCATAGAAAATTAGCCTGAGGTTATTTCCAGGGTGGATGATGCTGTGGACATTTCATGGACAGAATTGAAGCATCTGGAGCTGACCTAAGTGAGGACTGCTAGATTTTGGTTCATACAACCAGCGGTTCCTTTGCTGTCTTTGCACACTGCTTCAGAAATAGAAAGATGTGGTATCTGAAGACACTGCACTGTCAGACACTGGAAGGTGATGATACAGACTTGATACAGGTGATGGAGCAGCAACTCTGAATCACTGTGAAGGAGCTGAACGGACGCTCGCTTTGCCACTCCTAATTATCATTGCATAACACACAAAAGAAAGAGATGACAATACATGTTCTGGAAAACATATCACCATAACAGTTTCCAGTCCTCCTTTTCCATTGTACTTATGCCTATTGTACACCCAACAATGAACTCATCTGTCACTTCAGCTATCCTCAGGAAAGAGAGTTGTACATATTCACACTGACATGTCAAGCAGCAAGTAAGTTTGATGGATATCAGCAATGTTAATACTCACAATAAGAGGAAAAATCATGCACTTCTAGATCCTTGTAAAAAATTCCTTCATTTCATAGCTTTCAAATTTCAATTGGCCAGAGAAAAGCACAGGAAGGTGAGAAAAATAAAAAGGGACATGAGCAAGAACTCACTGGATAAGACACAATTAAATCTTGGCTAGATGCTTCCAAGTACTGCAGTCCAATAACATTGCTAAGGGCCTCACTTATTCAGACGACTGAGCTCACAGGTCTCTAGCAAGCACATCTCTCCTTTGCTCTTCCCAGTGCAGGAATGCCACCAGTACTCTGAATAGTAGCCCTGCTGCCCAGCTCTGCTGGGGACCTGCCCCTGTGAAGCAGGTGCATATTTGACCTCACCCTGCTCCTTCTGCTCGTGGCACGAGAGAAGGGTTCATATGCTCCAGGGGGGCAAGGAAGGCAGGCCTAAACATTCAAACCCTGCAGGGGCCAGAGGAAGCAGCTGCTGGGCTTCCATCAGCAGCGTAAACTGGCAGAGGGCATGAATGGCCCATCACAAAAACAGTGACCAGTCATCTAAAAACAGGAGACCAAGCGCCAGGGTGCTCCTCATTCTCCACCGAGCAGGGATAAGAGTAGTATTTTCCTCCTCTCATGGTCTCAGGAAAAAAGGAGAGTTGTTGTGGAGTGTTGCCCTTATTCTAGGAGTTATGAGGAGAAGGGGTTGAAACAGTCCCTTTTCTATCAAGCTTAGCTGCTTCTCTGAGGGTTCTGGAGTATTTACAGAACAAGTACATTAGGACTTGGGGCAAATGTTTTTGAGACTTTCTGGTCCCAAAGCCATAAGTAAGTGTGAGGAATCGCCCTAGCAGAAGACTTAATCTGGCCTGTTCTTTATTTCCATGATATACAGTACCATCAAGAGAACAAAATCCTCACAATGTGTTTTTTCATTAGTAGTTGCAGTATCAATATGGATTTCTTAATTTAGGGGTAAGTGTGCAAGACCAGTTCATCCCCTTCCACTGTGGATCTCGAAACACATCTCTCATCTCCAAAGAACAAACAGAGGACTGATCAGTAGTCACAGCAGCTACTGACAAAACCGCAAGTATTTGGAGTAATTTTTTCCCTCCTGTTTGCATAGATCTACTTTGAAAAACATTTCAAAGACTCGATTAGTGTTTGGTCATTGGGCATCTGTGACAGAAGATGACTAAGTGAATCAGTAGTTCCTTTCACTCACTGTGGGTGTTGGGTAACAGTTGCACAAAAGTGTATTGCGGCTTTTATTGTACATGCAAACGAGCTTTCAAAGTAAACCGAGGGACAAATGTTGCTGCTCAGAACACCCATTAGCCTTCTGATCAAATCCCTCTTTGATATCCAAAGTGGTGTGTTCCAAGAGCGCATGCTATTGACTGCAATACCATGAAAACTGGCTGGCTCACATGCAGGACTGTAATTTGGGTAAATCTGTTTTCCTTTAACGTACTTACTTTTTGCAGTGAGGAGGAAAAGGGGTTGTGAGGAAGAAGAGGGGTGTGAGGTAGCAAAACAAGGCAGAATGCCAGCATTTTCTTTCAGTCCCTGTTCGTACCTATTAAAACGTTTTGCCAAATCAAAGAGATGAATTACTGTACTGTTTTTGGAGGCTGATGCAACTCTTTTTGCTCGCTCTGAGCCTGCAGTCAGCTGGTATCATTTTGCAGGCTAGAAGAGCTGTGATTTACAGTCTGGGGGATATTAACAGTTGGATCACAAGTTCTGAAACTTTCAAAGCACAGCACTGGGTGTCTGTTCTTTCAGGGTGTGTTTTGGCAGATGGTGATAGCCAAGAAAACTCACCCTGCCTTTCACCTCCATTAAATGTTGGCTGGTAGGTAACCAGTGCTCTCTGTTTACATATATTTGGTTATATCATCATTGTTCTGTGCTCCTGTAATGAAACAATTTCTTCTCTGCTCCTGCTGTGAATGACACTGAATGAATTATATTATCTTAGCCAAAGTCACAGCAGGCACTGGGTCAACGGGTAAAACCATCCAAACACAGGAAGAAATCTCACCCAACAGCTCAATCTCCAGATGTTGACATGAACTGGAGGGAAAAAAGCAGAAAGACAGGGAAGGGACAAAATTAGGTTAAAGGGAAAAGAAATTAATAATACCAGTGGGAAAATAGCCAGAAATGGACTGAAACCAAAGCAAGGCACATACAAAATAGTCAAAGAGAGTACTTCTAATTTTTGAATTTCCACATTATTGAGGAGAATGGGCTGCAAACAGCTTAGTACTTTTGCAGAGCTCATTGAAGTATTGAATTTCACATCTTGTATGCCTCCACTCGAGTGAACCTGAGCATTCTATTTTCTCCTGAGACCTGAGGATGCTGTGCACCTCACAGGCCTCTCAGTTCTCGTGCTTTAAACAACTGGACCCAACCTTCCATCATTATACTAGCCAAGGCTGTAGCTGAGCTGCAGACTAATAGCTTGCAAAGGGTTAGTAAATCCCCATCCTGGCCCATAGATATCACAGAAGCAAAGCAAAGTTTCAGCAAAGTAATTGCTAGCTCATCATCTCTTTTGGTGAACTACTAAGCACGCTCAGTTCTTTGACTATTGCTGCAAAGATACAAGCTGATGATCTGTGACATCTGCCTGGATTCTCTATCTCGGAAAATTAATTAAAGAATGTTTGTTTGTTAAAAAAACCCAAACCCCCACAAACCTCTGTCGCTGTTGAGCGCTAGCTGAGTGCAAGAACCAAACTGGATCGGGTGCGGCGGAATTCTGATTTTATTATTTAATTCTAAAACTTATATAGACTTTTAAAAGTTTCTCCGGATTGGGTCAATTCAAAACCTCCCCCTAGGCCCATGGGCCAGGTAGAACTGTCCATCTTTCCAGAGACAGTTTCAATAACATCCAAACCTTATCTTTATTTATAGAACACAGGGAGAAGAAGAGAAAAATTCCCATGGGAAAGAATCTGTGCTACCACAAACCTCCTTTACTAAAATGCTATAGTTTTGTTGTCCCCATAATTTATTATTTCCACAGCCAACATGTAGGAGAGTGGGTCCTGATCTGTACCACCTCTGCAAGTCTGTAAGGTCCCTTTGGGAGACTGGCAAGTGCAGCAGGAATGTATGCCTGTGGTCACACAGTCCCCAGCATAACTCTGGATGCTGGTCCAAGTGTGAAGGCTGCAGGGGCTACACTGGTAGGTCACACCCAGATGGGTGGTGTCATGTCTGAGTGGGAAGAGAGGTTGCTGTTCAGCCCTGGAGGTAACACAGGCTGCTTGCCTGAGGACAAGACACTTTTTTCTGCAACCACTGGCAATTCTTTCCTCACTTTCGTTGGGTGAATAATTTTAACTTTTGTATTTTAACTTAATTTACTACTGAATTTCCCCTGAAAACGGTGGGCTTTTTCATTAGGGCTTTTTTTTTTCTCCTTTAATCTGCCTTTCAGGAACTTGGTTTTACATCTCATTTCAATTGCTACATTTGAATCACTACTTTTTCAGCAACCGCATCCTCTAATTCATCAGGCCAGCACTGATTCCAAGAAAGCACAACACCCCACTGATTCATCAGCATGGTTTCCTGCAGCACAGGATTGTCCCTTAGCTATTTCTCACCTTTGCAATGATATCCCCTGAGCCTGTTTATTTAAGAAATGGCAAGGTGACTTGAGATGAAGTGCCTACTTCCGCCACCCCAAGGAACAGTCCCTCCTCCTTCTACCACCTTGGCATTCCCAGTTCCACAACCACACCACTTGCCTTCAGTTGTCTGGCATGCACTTGACCCTTTTGAGAACTAATTTAGCCTTCTAAATTGGCAGAGTCCTGACTCATGAAAAAAAGTGAGTTGTTTCCTATCAGGTTAGCAAGCTGGATTGTCTCAAAAGGGACAGGGAACTGCCAGAGCCAGCACAAAGCCAGCAGCACAAACAGGAAGCTCCAAGAGGCAGGAAGGGTGACTGCCCTCTTTGTGCAGGGAGTGTGCTAGATAGGCTCTACACATTGCAAATAAGAGAGTGGGTGCAGACCTACCCCATTTCCCATAAGGGAGTTTCAGGGACCTGATAGGCAAAGAGGAGGAGTGGAGTTACAGCACCTTGCACATCTAGCACACTTGAATCCCAGCTCACAGTGCCCACAAAGCTGGGATCACATGGCTGAGAGCAGGGAGAGAGGGACATGCTCATCTCTTTCAGCCACCATGGGCTGACAGGCTGGCTTAGCTATCACTGCACACTGCAACTATTAAGACCTTCTGGACTAAAAACCAACAGGATTTGGCCAAGTACCCCTTTTGTCAGCTTGGCCAGTAACATTAAGCCAGTTTTCTATTCTGAAAAACTGAGCACTCAGAGAGAAGTCTGAATGTTGATAAATTAAAATATAATCTAAATACAGAAAATATTTGCTTTAGCCTTTATTTCTATAACTTACACAGAAATTAATTAGTTATTAAATAGATCTCATATTTGGGGTTTTTTTGCCTTGTTTTGCTTTGTTGTCTTTAATAGATGAAAAGTTTTTCTTGCATTGCTAAATGCACACAAAGGACAACACTGAAAAAACCCAGTGTGTCCGTTTGGGGCAGTGGGCTAATTGTCATAAACTGGCATTGTAAGTCTTCACCTGATGATCTCCCTACCTTTTGTTGACATACACAACACCCATATACACCACCAATAACAGATTCGTTCTGTTTTATGCTAGAACAATCCACCGCCATTTTTTTGGGGGAGAAAACCCAATTCCGCCTCCATTTTTTCTTTTGGAGAAAACCCTACCATGCTATCTGCCCTACATTTTTATCACATAGGCTATGAAACTTGGATTTTCTGCAGTGTTTCAAAAACATTGTACTAATGGATTAAAAAATTATGCCCTTCTCTTGAAAAAGCTGAATGCGAGAGCCCCATGAATGTACTTTTGGAAAGGTGATGGTGGCAGAGTTGTAATCCTGATGGAAGAGACCATGTGGTCTATTCTCCATGGACACGACAACCTTTGGGGTTACTCCTGGTGATGTAATCAGCAGCCATGTTGAGTTCTCAGCTGATTGCCAACTCCCTCCCTCAGGTGCCAGGTTGATAATTGAACACAAGGCTGCACTGCTGAGGTAAGAGGACCCATGCTAGTTATTCTAAAAGTAGCTTGGGCTTCACATCCTTGAAGCACAGACATCCACTTTGAATTCTCCTTGTTCCCTCCTACGCTTAGCTCCTATGCAAGATTCACATCTCCTCCTGCCATCACCTTTCAGCAATCTTCTCTTAGATCACTGGAAACCTCTCAAGATCCAAGGCCACTTTTCATTTTGGACTGCTGCTGTGTTTTCTGCCTTTCTCATTCTCACCTACTTGCTTCTCCATCCTCCTGCTGCCATTAAAACATCCATCCTGTCGTCCCACTCAATTTTTTGAATTTCTCTGATGACTTCTCATTCCATGCCAGAGGCAGCTTTGATGGTGCTCACCCCTGGCACTGCACGGCCGCCTGCGCTGGCCTGATAGCGTGTTAACGAGGTGCTCATGCACGACAGCCATGTCTGGTTTACATATTTCCACCGGGAGCTCCGCAAGGATGGGTGTTTTCCCAGCTGCGAGGCAGGAGATGGCCTCAGTGGTTTCCCCACAATCAGCAGTGCATCTCAAGGTCTTGCATTCTTCCACTTCCAGATTCTTTCACTGAGGGAAGCATGTTTATTGCTAAGTACAATTTTGCCTTTGTAATGTATGGTTTCCAGCAGAATTCCTGGAATCTGCTGTTTACAAGCAGGGTCAGAGGTTAGAGAAATACTTTCAGTTTGCATGAGTGATATACCGGAAAGTTTTTGCCCATGCATAGTGTCTAAACTATATGACAACTGCATTTTTATTGGTGTTGATAACCTCCCTGGCTCTGAAATCTACTTGTTCAGCTGTATGGGTGGTTCAAGTTATTTCTAGACAGCTTAGTAAATGAAAATTAATACTCTCCACTCCTCTTCATCACCCAGACTCTTC
The DNA here is from genome assembly GCA_013397815.1 of Aleadryas rufinucha. NCBI lineage: Eukaryota > Metazoa > Chordata > Aves > Passeriformes > Aleadryas > Aleadryas rufinucha. Next base: position 156,896 of record VZTH01010776.1, read on the forward strand.
TTCCAACACAGGCAGGAAAATTAACAAAAACAAAAAACTCTCACATTTGAAGTCTTGCAGCTGGAGATCCTCTCTCAGTGTATTAACCAAATACATGGTGGCAGCAATATTATCCAGTGCAAAATGCTCTGGCAGCATGCTGCTTTTATCATTGAGCAAACAAACTGGAAAAAGGATAATGTCACTGAGCTGAGCCTCTTGGCAGTTCACCACTTGGTGTAGGCCTCTCAGAGGGCTAAGGGCTGATAGAGAACAGGGGTGTATCGAGAGGATGTTGTATGTAAGTTGACTCCTTCTGGAGAAAGGAGATTCTGTCTGGTGGTGTTAAAAAGGGATGGTTTAATGTTGCTTTTGTAGCCCTCTACCTTGTCGGAATATTGGTGTTCTGCACAACTTTCCACTTCTTCTCCCACCAAAGTCAGTACCTGTCTATCTGCTGCCTGACCGAGGCAGCACTGGTGACATGCAATGGGATGTAGGGCCACAGCAACCTTGTATCTATAGTGCAAGATGACAATGCAATCAACAAGAGCAACTCCCTGTAACGTGGACTTTGGATCAGCACTTCTTGGCCCATATTTGGTAGACTAAACACAGCAACGAGTTTAGCAGGCTCTCTCTATGAGCAGAGATGCTTTCAATGTGGACACACATCACAGACTGTATTTCAGAGTGCCCAAACATAGAACTTCATGATGACAGCTGCTTAAAAAGTAGCCCCTCTATTTGGGATTGGAGAAGTGTGGTATAAAACCTGCTCTAGAACACCAGTTTACCAGTGAGACAACTCAAGGAGGATGGATCTTGGGATTACCCAGGGCTGCAGGTCAGCAGCTGGAAGGTGGTGTTTGAGGGATTTCACACAACCCTATACTTCGGTAAAGCAGCATCATAAACCCTGAAGAAGCCTCAATTGAGCAGAATTCAAGATCTAGGAAGTTAAGCTCCTGTCCTTTACAGAAGGATAATGAGGTTGCAGCTGCAATGCACTAGCATGCAAGGGGCTAGCATATAATTTAATCAAAGAAAAAATGTCTCCACGTTATTCCAGCAAGCAAAGATTAAAGGTCTTAAGTTTGCTTCTAAACAGGACAGTGATCCCCGCCCTAACATAAACATTTACCTAAGTGAGATTTGCATAATCTCTTTGACCCTCAATCTCCTCACCTTAATCAACCATATCATTATTTAGAAAAATGTGCCTTCATGGGTCTGATATCTTTGCCTACTTCTCACTGCTCATTAACCAAAAATCAACAGAAAATGTTTTTTTGATGTACCAAGACTCTGAGTAAATAGCTTTCCTAGAACACAGAGGTTCTCAAACTTTGCCTGGGTGTGACCGTTTCCATAAAAAGCTTATCCTATTGTAAAACAAACCCCCCTCCATCTGTCTTATGCACAGAATCATAGAATGGCCTAGGATGGAAGGTACCTCAAGGATCATCTAATTCCAAACCCCCTGCCATGGGCAGGGGACTCCTTCCACTAGATGAGGTTGCTCAGGGCCCAATCCAACACAACCTTGAACTCTTCCAGGGATGGGGCATCCACAACTTCTCTGGGCAAGCTTTTCCAGTGCCTCACCACCCTCACAGTAAATAATTTCTTCCTAATGTTTAATGTGAACCTGCTCTCTGTCAGTCTAAAGCCATTCATCAACTGCGGTATCTGAGTGGACACCACTGTTGACTGCAAAGAGGAATGAAGGGGACTCCAAGCAGCCATGATGCCCTTCCACAGGAGACCACCAGCAGGTATTTAGCAAAGCATGGTTTTGAAAACACCTTGTGCTTAGAAACACCAGAACAGTTAGGACACTGATGAGCTTCACCCATATGCTTTTCCTAGCACTTCTGCTGACTTTATACTAACATAATATGAAGCAAATCACCATCATGGCACCTAATTTCAGTTTGCTGATTAGCAAAATGGCCATAATCGTATCGTTCCCTTTGCACAATTTTGAAGTCTCAAGCTCCAAGCCACTTGTGTCAATGAAAACCAGGGGGATGCTTAGGCAAGTGTACTCATTTTTATGCTATGTGAAAGCGCAAGTAACAAGTGCATTTCTGACATTTAGACACATTTCCTCATGTTGATGTTCCAGTCTCTTCATCTCTGGAACAGTCACCATTTGATGTCTGAGCAGAGATGCATTTACTGTCACTCAAGAAGTATCTGGCCTGTTCCTAAAAGGTTTTCAAGGGTACAGCTACATAGGATGACCCAATTAACCTAACAGCTTGTGCAGTCCAAAAGCAGGACTTCTGTTCCTTACTTTCCTCTCTGTGGCACCAATCCTAGATGCATGGCACCTCTGGGTAACACTTCGTCTTAAGAGGTCTGGAGGAATGAGAGTGTCCATCAGCACAGACAAGCATCAGCCCAGCAGTGACTCTTGATGTAACTACAAGTCTTATCTTCAAGCTGCTTCCTTCAGTACACAAGACGCTAGCTCAGACTGGTAGTGTTGAATGGTGATGACAAGTGTACACAATGCTCAATGCAGTTCTCAATCCAGTGCTCAGATCAGCAATAGACTCCAGGTCAATGACTTTCTTCCCAATTGATTTTTTTCCAAGGATTAAACATCTGTGTACAAACGCTAAAGTTCTTTAATGCTTTTCCAAATTTTGGACAGTCTTGCATAATCATTTCACAATATTTATAGTGGCAATTTGAGTTTCAACTTAGGCTGCTGTTCTTATCTCCTGATTCCACAGCACTGACGAGGTAAAAGGAAAGATGGAGTGGAAATTATTTTGGCACTTAACTTATGTATGCACTTTCCCAATGTGCTAAGAAAATCTTTATCTCTCCCCCCTTTGCCATAGCTAACAGGTCAAAAGAAGGGATACTCCAGAACACAGTAAGAGCCCATTATTGACAGAAGGAGAGCAGAGCATGTCCTGTATCTTGATTTTAGAAAAATACTTGTTTCATACAATATAAGCAAGCTAGGGAAAGACAGTCTAAACATAGCTATATATAGGGGGTATGAGAACAGCAGGAAAACCATACTGAGAAGGTGACCATCAAAGATTTACTGCTCAAATGGAAGCCTGCACCAAGGACCATTTTGCAACCTGTTGAATTCTTATTTAACGTATTTTCATTGTGTCCTGGGCAGAACATGTTTTGATTATGACTGGATGATCAGACAGAAAGCATGCATATTAGATTTACAACTGACACTAATCTGGGACAGCCTGTGAAATAATTGATTACAAACTTGGATTAAGAAAAGAAAATGTAAAAATGTAACAGAAAACAAAGCAGAACACAGTAGTCATTGTAACAATCCACATTGCATCCACATACTGAATATCACATGTAATTCTACTCCCTGTCTTCAGAAGGCAGAGGTAATTTTTAACATAACTGTTGAGCTCTGTAGTTCTTTCCCACAGAACGTTTTGCATGCCAGAGGTTGACATTGTTCAAAACTGACTATCAAAATTAATCAAAAGAAAGTTTCATATTGATTTCATCATGTAACTAACTAGTCTACTAGGAGGCTAAAAATCTTTTTAATTATAAAATGATCTAACACCCCCTGTCTCTGGAAGGCCGCAGAAGCAGACAGATACTTGCTGAGACTCTCTTCCTGAACATTTAGTACCACATTTACAGCATGGATAGCCAATGAGACTGCAACTCATTCCTCTTCAAAAGACTGTTGTTTTCCCAAATTCTGCAGTCCATCAGCAAGGATAAAAACTGTTCATCAGTTTTACAGCATTACAAGAAAACATGATATGAATTGATCTGTTTAGAGACCAGTGATGGTTATTGTTTGTAAGATGAAGTTAAGACTTCATATGCTTGTAAGGCTGCAACACACAGCCAGAAAATCCAAGTTACATGTTTATTTAACTGGTAAAATCTGTGTGACAAAGATTATGCTAATGCTGTCAACACACAGGAATTGGAACATGCTCATAGGCACCAAACACATTCAGTGACTTTGAGAAGACTCAGCATAAAGAAAAAAAGTGGAGGTTTATGCAAAAGCTGCAATTTGAACAGAAAACACAATTTAAAATTTTAATTTTTTTTTTTAAAGCTAATCAGTATACCTACTACTTGGATATACTAACTGGAGATTGTTAACTGGATTTACTGCAAGAGTACGCTGATAGCTGATCTACCGAAATGGAAATTAAGAATTTCAGACCATGGAACTGGAAAATATTTAAGGTGCAGATTGAAATAAGATGAAATATTGAAATATTTCAGTCAATGTCATACTGACATATTAAGTTAAATAAATAATTTAATAAGCTCTATCACCCTTAACTAAATTTATGCATACTATTAACCCCTCTATTCAATCCAATGAGAGATTAAAGCAGTCCAATGTGTTTGTACTCAAAGTGCCCTAATGAAGTGAGTTTTAACAATGCAGCTAAGCAGAATGCTGCGATCAGTCAGAACTCAGTGACCATTATGTAGCCAGTAAGCAGAAAAACTATGTAAACTCACCTGCATGGTGTTTTTGAGGTAAATGTTGTACTATCCAAGAAAAATAGTGATCACGCACTGTTACCTGTGTTTTTCTTGGAGTGTTTAGTGCTTCTCAGGTGAGGCTCTTGTTAGCAAATCCTTCCTTTGCAAAATGTCCACTCCTAAAAGACAAGCTCACGAAATTTTGTACAACACGTAACAGGAAAAATATTCATCCTTCATCTTTCTTTCTTCCTCATTAGGAAATACTCAGGAAAACTTTGGGGAAAAAAGTAAGATTTAACATCATTGTATTTATTAGGTTCCGAAACAATACACATTCACATCCTTTTGAATACAGTACATTTGGCACAGTAATAATGTTTACGATGAAATAACACTAATGAATGGCAAGAGAGTCAAATTACATCCATAAGAAAAAAATTCTGTACAAATAAATCCTCACAATAAAAAAAACCCCTACCCCCCCAACTGAATACATTTTATATTTAGCCAGAACTATTCTGCGCATAATTTAAAAAGAGGTAATTTTTAAGCCTTTTTGGAGAGAATTATTTTTCACCCTATGGAGAAAAATGTATTTCCATTTTTAAAGTCTGTTTGGGAGGAAAACCGAGAAACAATGGATTCTTTATTATTATTAATAATAATATTTTTGGCATTTTGCACTCATTTTACAAAGAAGGAACATAAAAGATTCTACAGAACAGGCAGAAATGTAACAGAATGTCCTTTTTTAAGAGTTACCTTTAAAAAATGTTCAAGGTAACAGACCGACCTTCTGATGTAAACCCAAGGCAGAGGACCTAACTACTTATATTGAAGAAATATCTGCCCATGCAATAGTTTCTATCTCCTTCACTTTTCTCCTAGCATCCTGCCCAACACTGCAGGCACTGAGGCCTCTTCAGGTAGGAACATTTGCTAATTATCTTCACTTTAGAAAGGGGAATACAGACTACATAGCTTGTGCACAATAGCTTTATGGGATGCTTTTATTCCTTCAAAATAAATGCTCAGAGTTCTGCGTAAAGGCCCCTTGTTGGACAAACAGTAGTGCACAATCCCATAACTTGCCTTCCTAGCAGTCTACTCACCCATGGAAAAGAACGCCTTAGCATTGTGATCAGTTCTTGCCTGGATGTCAAAAGCTAATCGTGATGAGAAATAAACAGAGCCAGTGGCGAGACACAAATTGATGGGCAGTTCTACAATATATTTCTAAGAGAGAAAGAAATTTAAACATTGAGATGATGCTATCATTAAGATGTTTCTGTGCTGGTACTCAGCTCCAGAAGCTAGTCTTTTCCCAGTAAAAAAGATTACCGAAGATAAATTAAATTAAACTAAAGGCTTGATCCTTATTACACTTGTAGGCCAGACAACACATTAATTGATATATCATAATATTTAATATTTTGAAATAATCATAAGAATATATATAATAATTACACCTGAGTTTTAAAAACAAAACAAAATGGAACTGAATGGTGTCATCAGTAACAGGCTATGAGCAGCCAGACGCAAAACTGACACAAACTAACTCATCTGCTTGAGACCGAGATTATCTCTTAAAGCCAATGATTCACACTTTGTCCACCACGATTTGTAACATTCCTTTCTCTTTCCGAGCTCTATCATGTCATAATAGAGTTGAAGAGAAGTATACAAGAGATTTAGTATAGCTTAATATATGTCTACATCTTTTATAACAAAAACCTCATCTTTCTGACAGTAACTTGAACCAATACACATACAAGAGTATTGCACATGGACATTATTATAATTATTCTTTCATAGACTAACATTTTAATAGTATGCCTGAACATGCAGCAGTTGATACCTCTATATTCAATGAATTCCACAGGCCTTGCAGCAAACACTATATACAAAATCTCACCTGTACAAAAGGCAAAAAAGCTTCTTTAGTGCCACTTTGCCAATCACAAGTATATATAATTTTGTGCAGCTGGAAATCCATGTGCAACAATTAAAATGGATTCCAATGACCGCTCACTCAGTCCAGTAAAATATATAATAAAATGACCTCAGCGATACATGTACACAAAAAAAAAAAAAATCAGAAAAAAAAAATCAAAACCAAAACCAAACCACAGGGTACTCCTGGAAATATAAGTACATTAACACTGTTAGCGTATCTACAGGAGGTAACTTCACATTAGTAATATTGTCCACATGAGTTACCATTTCAATTCATACACAAAAAAATATCAATTTACAACTTTCAATAATGTCAGTTTGTGAATGTTTGATCTTCAGTTTTTCAAAACATTTCCACATAATGCGTGTGTAGCCTTATTTTGTGTCTTCTAAAAGCAGATTTCTCTTTAGATTTTAAACATAAAACCCAACAAACACAGTAGTATTATGGTTTTGTAAAAGTGTGCAAAAGTAACACACTGCTGAGAAAATAAATATAAATAAGAAATTATTTACCAACTTAGCTACAATGGAAAAAGGCAAATTTATAATGTTTATAATTAATTTTTTATGTAAAATTAACTGTAAACATTTGCAAGCTTGCCATCACATTAATGGTTTATTTGAAAGGATATTAAATTTGGTAACATGGATAGTACACCAAATTATCTGAAAAACAGCAGAATGGCTATATATAGCTGAGTTAAAGTACTGGAGGCTTTTTATTCTTTAGCCCTTTAATATCTATCCATGTAGTATCTATTTCTCGCTTTAAATAAAATTTCAGTTATCTTTGTGTCTCTTATTCCTAAGAGCTTCCTGTACATTGTATGAGGAACTTCACTGAAAGCCTTAATTGATGTGCTTCTTTTTCTGGACAACTTTGTAGTTTGTACCTCTCCACAATAAATTAATAATCGAGGATTACACCACCATGAAGGCAGACTTTGCTTTTCAGAGGGCATCTGAGTACAGATCTCACCATAACCACCAGTGCAGAAGAAACAGTTCTCACCTGCTTAGCTTAATTATATATGATGATTACAGAACATGGTCTGCTAAATTGCTTTTAATAGCATATCTTCATTTTCTATGGGAAAGATGTGATTTTGTCCTCTGGGAATTCCTATTCTTAGGAATAAAAGAAAAGTTGCAAATATACGGCAGTGTGTTACATCCACAATTTCTGATACAAAATTATTTTGCATTGCTTTGTGAGACAGAAATTAAGAGTGCTTTCAGGTCAGAAGATTAAAGGAAAAAAACAATAAATATATACTTTAACTGGGGATATGGGCTCAGGGTAAAATAAGTAGTTCTTGATCTACTGAGTCTCAGTAATTTGATGATCTCTTCAGAATCACTTCTTGCAGCATCATTCATCTGTCAGCCTAATGTTGTCTATGGCAGTAGCTCTTCTCCAAAATAAGAGAACCCTTTAAATTCTTCTTGATTGATTTGTTTTATAATTGTCTCATCCACTAGTGTTAATACTGGCTCTTCTCGTGTAAAGTCTTGATCAAAGTTATTTACATCCCTTTTGGTTTTCTGAGAAGAAAAATATAGATAAGGTGAATGGTAAAACAGCACAATAAAATAAAAGGTGCTCTCCCTCCTCTCCATCCCCCCCTGAAAGGCTGAATTTTCTGGAATGATTGAAATAAAAGAGGAGCTACTTCACACAAATAATAACAGACATATGAGAGAAGCTACAGGAGCAAGAAATATAAATGAGTTCAGGAGAGGCCACAGAAGCAGTACTATAAATGAGTTCCCAGAGACCCGCGGGTCTCTGACAGGCGAAGGAATAGCAGTATGATGATAAAGCAGGAAGCTGAGATTAGGACTAGTTTTAAAAAGGCTTTGGCATAGTAGGTGGTACGGCTGTTTCCTCTTAGATTTGAACATAGTCATGTCTCATTTCAGAGTCACAGAGTGAACTGATTTAATTGATTTACCCCAAACACAGCCCAGTGTTTCAACTCTAAGTCAACCATTTCTTTACATCAGGCTACACTCAGGTTTAAAAATCTCAGGTAAAGCTTGCAACAGCTCACAATCCAAAATCCTTGAGCTCAGCATTGGCAACTCAGATTTCCTAATGCAGACAAATGTAAGTGAGAGCACCATGCAAAATGTGAAATTCTTTCTCCAGAGAAATCCACCTCAGAACTCTTCTTTATTTCGAGGGCATCAGGATTTTCCCACTAAAGTGTAAAGCACCTCACTCCTTCAGCATAGCTGGGCCAACAAAGTGCAACTGTGCATGTTCAGGGAGACAAGAGGTGTTAACAGAGACAGTCTTGGGAAAGCTAATTTGCTGTCCTCAGGATACTCATGACAATGACTATCTGTGACCACTTGCATGAAAAAACCACTCTAGGCTACAGTGGAAAATATTCTCCATGATCTTTCCTTTGAACCTGCAGTGTTCGCATTTTCCATGTTAGCAGCATATTTCAGGCGTGTACAGGTTCAGGGAATTGGAAAAGCCATTTTTCTTTATGCTTTCTCTTTTCTCTTCTAGTCACGGAATCTAGTAATTACCTGGGTGATCCTTAATGGAGGCACACTGACACACTGAAAATGCGCTTTGTGTTCCTCCTGCCCATGTCTGAGATTAAATGATACCGGAAATATAACAGCCATTTGACTTTGGAAATATCATATCATTTGCATATCATTTGCAAAGTGAAATGATAAAATGACAAGGTCATACATCATAAAGTACATTAATATATTCCAAATGGCATATATACCCCCTTTCAATGTAGGTAAACTTTACTGTAACATACATACATACGTACATACATACATATGTATGTATGTATGTATATAAATGTATTTTATTCATCAGCTCTACTGAGACACTAAACTGTTTTCTTTCTCAAAACTGTAAAACGATCATAGCAACTTCACCTATGCTGTTTGTGAGAACTTCATAGCTATAGGCAAAGAAAGGTCTGTGTAAACGAAAGAGACTGTCACTTGTAAATCAAGTACTTTCTAAGTGCAGACAAACAAAAATCCACAACCTCTATCTACAGAATTCCATTAAAAGGAAAGGGATATGGATTTAACAAACATATGTATATGTTTATATTGTTTACATTTGAAATATTTACTTTGTACATAAAGACCAGACATGAAATGTATGTGACTCATATAACTCTAAATTGCATAAGGCATGAGCGACATGGCTATGGGCTTTATGAGATTTTTTCCAAGTAATTTGGGAAAAACATGCAAAATAAGAAAGAAATTCCAGCTCAATTTTTAAAAGCATTACACTGCAACTGCGTCTACATTCTTCTTGTTCTCCATGTCCTACCTGTGTGTATTTTTGCACACTCACACTGTGAATTTGCTACAGGAATACTCACTAAAGCAGAAGAAGGTAAGTGAATATTTGCAAAAAGTAGAATTCAAATTCAGAACTGTAGTTATATACAAAAGAAATATGACTACACTCACATTTTAACCATTAGCTATCAAGGGCAAATAAGCTCTGGAGTAGGTGAAAACAAATGCAATGCATATTATTTTCAGGTTTTCATATTGAACACATTTGTGAAAAGTGTTATTTCCTTACTTAAGTTAAAACAGTAAAATGACAAACTCCTCAAAGCCTATCGGGGCAATTAATTCCCAATAGCTACCTATTCCAGAAATCACTAAGACTTGTGAAGGTGTTAGACAAAAAAGAGCACAGAAGAGTGCATCTAAAAAAGGGTCCCAACAGTGGTGTATGTAAATCCTATTGATTAAAAATAATTGTGCTGCCAGTAGAGAATCCCAAACACTTCTGAAACAACAACCAAAGACATTTGCTTAGAGATTTAAAAGCCTACTGTGTCTTAAAATATGACTTCAAAACCAAAGGAGGAAATACAAGTTTTTACTTTCTCTGATTTATAAACAATTCCATGTAGTTTTGGCAGCATAGATGTAAATCACCGAATTTATTAACAGGACAAGCATGGAGCAATCTACGATTGCAAGGATATGCTAACAGGTCTCTAACTAACCAATTGATGAAGTGAGATTAAACAAATGACATTAACAACACTGAGTGGATTAAGCCACACAAAACCAAAGGTAGAGTCCATAACAAGTGTTTCTTTTCAACAGAAAGATTTATTCAAGCAACCCTTCTTAGAAACTTAGGCACTTTCTTCCTGAAGCTACGAGTATTTTGCAAGGCTCCATTTGCTAATACAAAACAGGTCTGGCCACATTTCTGCTACTATTGCTATTTTAATGCATTTGCACTGTGAATACTCTGTAGGCCAAGAGCATGAACCAACACACAGTTGCATCATGAGGGCTCAGGATGAAGGTATGAAGGGCTGTGCCTGTCTCCTAACAGAGAAGCTGAGAAAAGAAGGAAGATCTGAAAGGTAAGGAGAATATATGAAACAGAATGCAGCTATTATCCAACTCTGAACATTAAAAAATCATGAAGATAAAAGGAAAAATGTTTAGATTGGCTGCTAAATGCATCATTTAAAATGCAGTAATTAAATGGGTGGGATTCTGTTTATTTAGCCTGCAGCTCCTAACACTTTAGGACACATTATTTTAAACTTTCCTAATGTTTTTCCAGGTAAGACTTTTCAGTTTCAGATGACTGAGGAAACTACAGCACTAGGAAAGAAGAACACGCAAAACTACAGCTGTCCTGCTGAACACACAGAAATTCCATTAGGTTTCAGATGCTCCTTTTTTTCTCTCTAGACTACCCAAGCATGTTGTCTTCAGCTACACCAGAGCAGGGGCACAGCAGCTACCCAAGAGTTTCCAGCTCTTGGAAGGTGCCAAATTCCACAGTGCACTGAAGTGGCTCTCCTGCAGGTAGTGTGTGGGCAGAGCCCCTGTCCGTCTGCCAAACAGCAGCAGCAGCGCCACGGCACTGCCAAGGACCAAAAATGATGTAATTCCAATTCTAAATCTCATCAGAAAGATGGCTGCTCCACCAGCAGAATACCTCCGGTAGTGAGAAGGAATAGTGACTACCTCTTGTAGGTAGGACACGTGCTGGCCACTTGATCTTTTGTTTTTCTTTTTCCCAGCAGTGTGAATGCTTCCCAGGTCTCCTGTCTGAGCAGCGACCTAGTGTGACTTAGGAGACATGATCCGATTAGATGTAACACTTGGGCTACATCCTTGAACTAATGAACCCATATGGCTATTACCCATCAAGGATGACAATTTTTAAGCCAAAATCATGTTTTATTCTATTCAAAGAGATATCAGAAACTATAAAAGACTATCTCTTCATAAAACACCATTTAATCAGCTTTTGCAGTTGGTCTGTACAACTTTGGACAAAGAGCTATTGGATTTTTTGAGTCAAAATGCTTTTTTTCCCTCACATTTCTTCACATATTTACTAAAAGATGCTGTTAATAAACACACATCAAACAGTGATTTTCTGAACTGTTTTTGTTTTCAGTGCCGTTTCAATAAAACATTCATTTTCTACCTGTAGTCACAAACTCAAGCTTAAGAAAACCCCTCTAAAATCTGCTTATTAGGCTTTGCATTGTTAAGGATTACCAGCCTTGTCTGTCAGCGATTATTAAATGACTTTATATGAATTAGAACAGTGAAAAAAGAAATTTCAGTTGATGTTCTTATCACTGAAAATACATTCAGAAAGTTAAAACTTGCCATTCCTTCCATTAACTATATGAACCAAATGTGAATTATGGGAGCCTTTGGTATTGAAAAGTCACAGGAAACCTTGCAAGAAGGCACCTGACAGAGGGTGTTCGAAACCAGGGAACTCAGCAAAGCTTGGACATCTCATCAGCTGTGTCATGAGACCAAGAGGCTCAGTGGACTCTCTTCTGCCTAATAAAGATTAAATTAATTCTCCAGTTTGGAGACATTAAGAAGTCTCTCTCTTTACTCTGTTACTTATTTTCATTTAGTTTGCAGAAAATCACTGAAACTCTTTCAAGTCCATTGTAAGCTCAATGGCTCCCATAACTGGGCTGGCATTGTCCAGCAGCTTCAAATGCTACTCAGAGAAGGTAAAAAACAGATGGAGGTGGTAGCTAGGAAAAAACACTGCCACAAAAGATTGGGGTTTGTGTTTTAGTCTGATTGTCTTACAAATTCACAATATGCTGTTTAACTATAGGAGGCTGCTGCAGCTTTTGGTGTGCAGCTGCAGAAGCACAGAGCAGCAGGAATGGGATACACAGCAAGAGTCACACCTTCTCATATGTATTATATGGTATCACTTAATTTTACCCAGAATTTTGCTTCACTAAGAAATAAATTATTCCCTTGTTTGATACAGTATCATCAAGAAGAAATTCTTAGATCAGGATGATAAGAGTTCAAACATTTTGTATTTACCTCATCGCTGATAAGATTTCAGATTATATTTATCAAGACAAATGGAAACTCAGACATCAAACCAGTTGGTTTGAAGCACACGGTTGTGTGGCTAACCTCACATGTGACTGTCCTCTCATTCACCTCTCCTTATTATGATAACAAAAACCACAGCACAGGCAGAGATCACTCTGCACCACTGATTGGATCTCTTTTCGTAAAGGTGTAGTAGTTTCTAAGTATTTCAGATCAACTATAATGAGCACTCACTTTTGCACATAACTCATGCTATTAATATACAAATTCAGTATATTCAGAATATTTTGAAGGAAATGGGCTAAGAAGCATAGCACTTCAGGCCTGTCTTTCAGGATGCCTCTTCACAGTATTTGCATGTCCTGAGAATCTGTATCAGTATTAGAAGTATTTCCTAGCTTGTCCTATTTCAGAAGATATGAAATACACATTATCAAAATAACTTCATAAGTTATTGAATTTTCTCAGCATGTTAATTGCTCTAGTCACACACGGAAGAGTGACAACACATCTGCCATGAGCTGTAGTATATTCAACTGAAGCTTATGATGATAAAAAGGCTTTTGAATCCAAGTAGCTTTTATAAATATACAAACATTCATTACTTCCAAGCAGACGGTGAGATTTCATTCTCCTAGATAATGCTTTCTTTACATGTAAAGGACACTATATTCAGTGAAAGCAGTGGGAAGCCCCCATGCAATAAAAATGTTAATAAATCAGTAAATAAACAGTATTTGAAAAGCATGTCAGCCTATGCAGTCCATATTTTAATCTGTTATGGAAGTACACAGATATTTAATAAACACCAAGCAAATTTACAAAATGATAGATTTTGAAAGGGATCATTTGTGATACACTAAGCTAAAAGCATGTTTATATTGAAATGTATCTTTCTTAGGAATGTGAAATGGGTCAAGTAGACAGGAGGAAAAACGTCAACAATTAGGGGCATAAACATTTAATGACATGGCCAGAATGCTAGCCTTCTTACTTCACTTTTACACAGACTTCCTCAAAACCAGAGCCTCCCAAATCCATCACCACAAAACAAACAGCAAGGCAGACTTCGCAAAGCTAAAATCAAAGCTCTGCAGATTCCCTGACAACCACCCTGTGTTCTCAGCCTGGGCAATGAACCTCTCCCAGCAGTCACTGTGAATCTGTTGTTCTCTACGGCCCTACTTGAGTGTACTCATCACTGTGAGTACACAGCACTAAAGTTATACACAGCAAATTGCTATATATACAGCAAACCTTTGTTCATAGCCTGGTTGCTGCACCACAACCGTTATCTCTGTGCAGAACATGGATGGAGATAGATTTCACAGGAGCTTTAGGAGAGCGCAGCACCAGCTTTCCATCTGTGGTTAGTCCTTTACCCTCAAAATCCATCGTGTACACCTTCTCAGGGCTTGCTTCCATTAGGACTCAATTGTGATATAGAGCTACTGCATATTAGCTATTTTATGGTAGAATACATGCATTTTTTAAAGTGAAAAAAAATTGCAGGGAAAGAGTTCCAACTTCTGAATTCCTACACTACATCTTCCCCTTATGGTAGGCTTCTTTGAGAGATCTAACCTCATGAGAAACAATTTTATATTTCTTCTTGGGAAGCGGAGGAAAGACAAGAAGAGAAAGTGATGGAACAATCATATGAAAATACCCTTCACCTGCACAATGTGATTCCTATTGCAAACCTTATGATCCACTCTGCAGTGCAGATTTTATGTGTGTGTCTCTCTAACTCACATTATACTGGCAAGCTTCCACTGATATCCTCAGCTGCTCTAAGGACATGATCAGCAATGTCACCTCTCCTCTTACATGCTGGTACACATCTAAGATTAGCCCATTTTCAGTTGTGTTCTCCTGAAACTCCATTTGAACCATTGTTACAGCAGAGTGACTATGAGTCAGGGCTGGTGCATCTGTGACAATGTGCTGAACCACCTGCTGGTGAGTCCTCAAATACATGTGTAGAAGCCTTTTTGTCTTCCTGATCCCTAGCACTATGGCACAAAGGACTATCCAGACAACGGAGCTGACTTGCAAAGAGGCGGGAAAAGCGAGGCAGGTTGGTAAGTCTAGAGCACGTGTTCCTAGAATTTCAGTGGCTTCCAGGAGACATTCGCAAAATCACTGAAAAAGTTATCCAAATATAGGTTAACTGTGCACTGAGGCATTTGACCAGATATATTCTGTAAAAGATCAATAGATTTACTTTACTTCCCATTCTTTAAGCAATCACAAAGACAAGGAATAAATTAAGGAGACTGTGATGTTAGTAAATTAATGAATGATGTAATAAATACTTAAAGACACTCTATGTACCCTGAATAAATACTAACTGACTTTCCAATGTTTTATTCTGCCTACAGTCACCTACACATTTATTTACAGAAAAGTACCACATTATGGAAACCTTCCTGATGATAACTTGTAATTATATAGTAGTACCTTGTGATTCTGAGCCCTCCTCTATCAAGGATCATCGACAAGTGCATTGTGACGCTGGATGCAAAGAAACATCACAGCTTGAAAAGTAATAGGGACACCTATAGTGGGAGCAAAATTCCAAGACTCAGTTACACACTAAAATAGTTTGCATTACAGGCCATAGAGTAGGAATGCTACACAATTTTTGGCAAGACTGCCTACATTTCTGGAAACTCATGCTCTTTGATGCTCTAGCTAATTAGTTTGACGTGGATGATGCATATGACAGGCTTTCATACAGCAAAATGGCATAGCAGGTCTTACCTTAGACAAATGGAGAAAGCCACACGATGGTTTATTGCTAAGACTACTGAATTGTTAGAGATTATACTTTGAAGTGTAATGATTATTTTTAAGCCTTTGCAAAGACAGAGTAAAATAAAGATGTATGTGACTTTAAAAAGCAGCTGAAGATGCTGCCTTTTGAATTTTTTTCTAAACTAATGCACATACAAATCATAGGCTAAATAAAAGGCATAGGAGGACTATGCATGATGCCTACTACTTCTGCATCTCAGTACATCTCCTTTCCACCTTTCTTCCAGACACTGTAACTGCTTTTTTTGGAACACAGTTTTATTCAAAGAACACAGCATGATATAGCAGTTTGTAGTGACATGACTTTAATTCTTGGTTCTGCTACTGATTTGCTTTGAGCTTGAGTAATTTTCTCTTCATCATTCATCTAGGTTTCTTCCTATTTTTGTTCCCCTATAGGTGGGCTGTGATCTCTCTGTCTATCATTGTCTACAATCTCCTGACTCTCTTTCACTTATGTGGCTTTTTGCACAACACATCTTACTGGGAATTTGAGCTGTTAATGCAGACGTGATGGCACAAACTCAATCTCCCTTTCTTCTTGTTCTTGTCAAATATAAGCACAGTCTTCCAAAGAGTCACAGGCAGTCGTGGTCTTCAAATCCTTCTTTTGCACACTCCAGAATTAAGCCAAGACTACTTGTTCTGTAGGTCCTTCATAAACGTGAATATGGCATGCAAGGAACAGGACCTGTGTGCTTAAGGTTTTTTGTAAATGTGTAGACTGAGTGTTCCTCTCATTCCATGGGATTTAAGCACATGACTTCTGGAGCATGCTGTTGAGAGGAGCAGTACAAGGTCTGTGCCTCCACAGTAACAAAATCCCTTACACCAGCACAGCAGCCTAACAAGAGAGCAGCAGCTAATGAAGTGCTAGGATTCCTTGCCGTTTAAATATGTCTCCCCTGCCCTGCTGCTGCAGATAAGTAGCTACATATCAGCTGCTTCAGTCCACTGCCTAGTAGTGCATATGCCAAAGGAATTAAGTTTTGCACTGGTATGCTGAGCTGTGAACCCATCATTGACAAATTTTTGCTGCCCATTTGGATGGACACCCTAGTAAGACCTAATGCTTGCATTAGCACAGTACACTGCTAGTACAGAAAGTTCTGCACGAGAAATAAACCCAAAGCCAAAGCTTTTTTTCTACTCAAAGTTTACTAGACTCCAGCTGGGATGGGACTGGTCATGAAAAGCCAGCCTTCAACAAGTCTTGACTTTTTTTTGATAAATACCACCTTCTGATAAAGAGCCAGATGCTACTGCTTCTTAATCCCCTCGTGTTTTTCCACTGGCTTGTACTGACATCAAAAACAGGCCCAACCCAGGAATATTATATACTATCTACATTAATATAAAAATAAAATATTTCTGTATGAAGTCTTAAGAATGTACATAAGAATGTACATAAGAATGTAAGTGAACGTGATAAGATTACTTCACTTAATGGTTTAAATAACTTTATGAAAATTGCACTGGAGTTTAAAGCAGCCAGAAAGTGAAACAGATTTTGTGTTTTCTCTCGGGGGAAGCCCAAAAGGAAAGCAGGTACACTCTGGTTGCTTATCACTGCATCCCAATGGGCACCACTTAACAATGTATGTTTAACAGATGGTTAAATGGACTTAATTATCCAGTATGAAAATACTTTAGTGCTATAAAACCAGGACTCAACAAAACCAAACAAATACTGATGGATCCCCAGTACAGAATCAAAAGACGCATAATAAAAGCTGTTTAACTTATAAATATTTGGGAACCTGCAGTGCTGGGAAGTAGCTTTCAAACGTCTGTAATTCTAGTGTTATGGTAATCACATCTAAAAACAGCTGCTGGAGGCACTGACGCTGAAGGTAATGAAAAAAAAACCCCAAATCAGATTAACTGAATGAGAAATTCTGGGAAAACAAAACCTTGTACATTCCAAAAAACCAACATTGAAATCCCTTAAAAATACCAGCTCACTTGTGATTTCTCCACGCTGCACATAGGCTCCTCAAAAGTTATATACTTACATCTTGTGCAAACTTAGTGGTTGCACAAAGTGCCAAGCTAGTTGAAGCTTTGAAAACCAAGTTCCTTTACTTTGTTGAGGGAAGAGGCAGGAGTGTTCCAGATTTCTCTGTCCTGCCCAGCCACTGGACTGATTGGTCTAAGCTATGCTGCAGGCAGAAGTATGGTACTATTCATTGTTCACAGCTGCCTAGAGCAAGGTCAGCTGAGATCCTGAACTTCATTGCCTGAAAACAACCAATGCTTCTCAATCAGCAGCCACATGGTTAACACTCAAACCAGCAGCAGAAAAGTGTAACTTCTAGGAACCATCTGAAATTCAATATTCTGATTCATGATACCCTGTGACAGGGGCAGCATGCAAAAAAGGTGCTGGAGTAATAAAAAGTCTGTCTCAAAAGTCCACATCCATTTTTCTTTAGTTTTTCTGAAGGATGTATGTTATCCATGTTGACAAAGACAGTCTAATTTCTAAACTTTTTTTTTGTGTACTAACATTAATCAACGCGGTGTCACTCTCAGAAGAAAGCCCACTGTTTTCCTATGCCTGAAATGTCTGCAGCAAGTGGGAAATACATAATGTGCAATGTGTAATAATGGTACATGAGGGTCTGAGGTCTCAAGATCACTCCCCAGTGTTTTGTCTAAGCAGTAACACTTCATGCAAAGGCATGCAGTATAGCCCCTTGCGTGCCCATCTGCTAAATGCTCATTGCCATGCACTGATGACTGAATGGAAATATATTATGAAACTGAAGGGACACCTCAAGGTTATTAGGCCTAAAAGTGGACCTACCTTGACATTTTCCCCATATTGAAGGCCTTACCTTAAAGAGGGACATTCACACTGAAGCAAACTTGAAAAGAGAGAACATTTATACAAAAAGAAATTTACTTGGCCTGTAATTTCCTATGTTCCTTCTGGTGCTATTGAATGATACTGCATTTTACAGGATTTCTTCCCCACAGCGTAAAGGCAAAGTCATAATTCTGCATGGATGATGATACAATCTATTGTCACAAAAAAGTAGAGGCGTGCCAAAGAACCCCCACCAAAACAGTATCATGACTTCCCAATACCAGGTTAAAAATCCCTCATTAAATAGTAAAAAAATCTTTGCCTAGCACTCATGTATGAAAATGAATCTGCAATTATAGAACTTATGTTTCAGGCTAACATATTGGAAAGTTTTCTCCAGAAACGTGGTCCCTCTTTAAGGATTCCAGCCGTATTTCACAGTAAGCAGATGGTTGCTGCAGCAATTTGAACACACACCTCTCTAATTGAAGACTTTTTTTGGGAGCTGTTCAGTGTGGCACCTACGCACGGGGCAGGTGCGGCCTCTGCCTGTTTGCCTGTGCAAACGGCCCAGCTGCACTCTCCAGAGGTGCTGATTTGTATTTGCCACTTATTACCCAGCTTCCAAACACTGTGGGCATCCAGCTTCTCGTTCAGTCATAGGCAAAGGATTGCCAAAATTTTGCCGGTTTTTCACTCATTCAGGGATGGGGAAAAGAAAATTCACGGTGCTCAGTGACTCCAGTTGTAACCCACAATCATTGGCTACGACTAGAATTTAATATTTGGGAATGATTTTATTTCAAACCTTTGCTGCAGTGCAAAAGTGAAAGAGGACACATTGCTGGCATCCTTAAGTCAAGACTTAACAAGGGATTTCAGGTTCACAAAGGAAACTGCATACAGACAATGTGGCTCACATAGTGATAACTGAGGGGGGAGGAACTTCGGTAACGGTTTATCATTGTCTTAGAGTTACTGGAGCTGAGAGAGGTGTAATTTGAGACTGAGATGAAATCTGCTGACACTGAGGTCTGGTATAGCATAAGAACACTCTTCCAAGGGAAGTCCTAAGCATTCAGTCAATTTAATAGGCTGATCTTTAGCACTTGTTTTTTGACACTTCTCAGTCGTATTTTTTCACTGGCCCAGAACTTTGCATCAAGCATCCCGTGATTACCACAGAAGAGAAATTGAAACATGAAAACATTAAGTGATGCAGCCTGGCCACTTCGTGAGTTCCTAGAAAATCTGATGGAAGAACTTATATATCTTGCAATTCTTGGGTCTCTGGTTTTAGCTGCTAAATCAACTCTCTACCCTAAGAAGTCAGAACTGAAGAAGGAACATACAATTATTCAGAAAATATTCTAAGTGATGTAACAATAGAAACTGAAGAAGCTGCAAAATGAAGGAAGTCATATTAGATGAATAGGCCAGCAGCAGCTGTTGTTGCTCCATACTGCAAGATAAAATTCTGCAATAGACTATCTCATTTATTTTGTCTCTAATGCTTTTGAGGAAAGTGAGCTTTTAGAATGGAAAACCAAAAAATTACGAATGCATTGAGAAAATTAAAATAATGCATTGTTCTGTGAAAGCTGCATGTTGACAGTGAATCATTGTAATATGATTATATTGTTAACTTAATGTCCATAAAGCCACACTATGAATGGATTGCCACAGGCACTGATAAAGCCATTAGTGATGAAACTTTGGCTTAATTGCTAGAAAGAAATTCATATGGCAAACATCTGTTTTACCAGGCTTTGTATTACCCTCTGGCTGAGAGTTCTTCAGCTTTTTCATGTTCAGGACACCTTAGACAGTGTCTCAAATTTTCCCAACCCTGGCACTGACAACAGGGTAGCTGAAAACGGCAAATCTGTCTGTCTGCATGCATGTTTCAAGGGTTGACAGTGAAAACTCAGTCTGGAAGGACAGGAGTGTGCCTGTAGTGAGACTGTCCTTGCTGCACAGTGCCTAAGAACTTCCTCTGTCTCACAGCTCCTTGCAGCACACTGAGCCACTGTGACCAAGAAATATGAGAGTGATTTTACTGTGCCGGTCTAATTCTACAAAAGTCAGAAAGAAAGACCTCAGGGAGCTGGAGCACATCTCCTGTGAGGAGGGGTTGAGAGAGTTGGGACTGTTAAGCCTGGAGAAGAGAAGGCTCCAGGGAGACCCTGTATTGTGGTCTTTCAATACTCAAAGGGGGCTACAAAGAAAGAAGAGGACAAACTTTTTAGTAGGGTCTGTTGCCATAGGACAGGGCGTGATGGTTTTAAACTGAAAGAGGGTAGATTTAAGCTAGATATAAGAAAGAAATTGCTTACGACGAGTATGGTGAAACACTGGAACAGGTTGTTCAGATTGATGATAGATGCCCCATTCCTGGAAACATTCAAGGACAGCCTGGATGTGGCTCTGAGACACCTGATATGGTTGATTAGCTCACTGAAGAGGGGTTGGACTAGATGACCTTTAAAGGTCATTTCCAACCCACACTATTCAATGATTCTATTAAATTGATGCTCATATGAGGCTACCACTGACTTCAGCCAAACGAAAAACAAATTTTGGGCAGCGATTTTCCTCCATCCCTGGCAAGAGGGACTGTGATTATTGCACATCTTTTTGCCAGTTGTGCACTCGTTTCTGAGCTTCACTGGCTGATGTTGCTGACTTGTCAGCAGGCCACAGGTTTACTCTGGAAAGCCTACAGCTGGTCAGCTGTGCTCTCAGAAATGGCACAAAGAATTTCTTGCTGGGAACTATAACAATATAGAATTAATCAATACACATTATAGCTGAAGTAGCAATCTGTTTCAATGACTGTTTTTAATGCATAGTTTGTTATTTGGTATTATACAGAATCATCCCATCATGACGCTAAGCAGGATCTACCACACTTACCACCACAACAATATCTTTGGTAAGAAATGGATCTACTGCACCATTGTTTTAATTTGTAAGATGGCAAATACAGTTTGAAAATGGAAATAACCAACTCAACCAAGCCAGAAACATACCATGGAAACAAAAAAAGATGGAGAGCAGAGAATCACTGTGTGCTATTGAGGTCTTTGTGGTTCTTGGGCAATACATGATGTTGAGTATCACAGCCTGGCCTTAAGGCCATTGATCATGGAAATGTCATTCTCCAAATGGAATGAAATTCCAAGGAGAATACATGTGACAAAATAGTTCAACAGAGGAATAAAATAGCCTCAAAGGGTTTTCTGTCTCACAGCAGTTGCTCTGGAGAAAAGATATCTGCACTAAAATGGTACTTATTGCATATGCAATTACATAGTCACGACTGCATTCAGGGAAGAATAATATTGTTCAGAAAATTTCAAGACAGACTTTGAAGCTCTAAGAATTAGATTTTAAGAACAGTAAAAATGATCTTCAAAAGACACTGCAAGGTCACTGGAGTTTAGATGTAACAAATATCTTCTGTCTAGCTGCTCAAAAGTTTGCTTGATGTCTAATGTACATGCTCCAGAGCTATAAGCTTAACACCAGCTTAACATATATAACAGCTCTACATGGAGCAAACTCTCGGTACAGTAAACCATAGTGTATGTGTATATATATATATATATATATGTAAAATGAATTTTACCATGGAAAAGCTTCATGATCCTAGGTTTATGAGAGGAAGAGCTGGCAGATAATGTGCATTGTAGGACTGAGCCCCAGTGCATTTTCACCCTTTGTATTTTCTATTCCAAATCATTAACTGGAGGAGCAAAGACCCTTCACAGCAGGTTGTAGAGCCACCAAATCTTCTTCCATTGTCTCTCCCTAGGACAACCGAGGGTGGCACTTCTGTCACTGCTTAGCAATCTAAACCTCAGCTATTTATATGAGTCCTCTGTCCAGGGCACTCTTGCAAGCCTTCAGAAAACATAGTCAGTCTTTCAAAATCCTTTTGGTAATTTTCATTCTAATGCTGGACACAGGAAGAAATTTCAGCTTCCAAAGCATCATTAGAATAATCAAATCATGTACAAACTAGAAGGACATTAATGGTATATTTCTGGTATAATAAGTAACATAATTACATCCATCCACTGTGTGAATGAGATTTAAAAAAAAAAACCAAACCTTCAAAAGTCTGGCTAATAAATAGCCATGCAGGTTTTTTCTCCAAGCCCAGTTGAAAAATTCAGGCTTAAGGCTGGCAGAGCTGAAGAGATGTATTTGAACTATGGAGAAGCACAGGCCTGACAGAACCATGAAATACAGCTCCTCAGAAAACTTATTATGGCAGAGAAAGGATGGAAGGCAACAGAAAAGTAAGCCAGCTGTGCTAATCAAGGAACTTGTGTGTTTTGGTGAGAGTGAGGCAGAACAGAAGCAAGGCTTTTTCCACAGTAGCACCTCCATGACCTCCCTTGGCAGATTATTCCATTGTCTGATGGGACCTCAGTGTTTGACCATTTCCCCTAATGGCTTTGCTTGTTCAGTGTCATTGCTTTACATTGCTTGGAGCTCATTTGAACACATCTTATGTGTTGTTTTATTTTGAAAGTGTTTATGATATAATCATAAGTTTTCCCCCCTTAGTCATCTTACTGGTTGGTCAGAAAACAGAAGACTACCTGTGTAAATATATGCATTCTTGCACGAGCAGAATTTTGTATGTGCATGCAAAACTCAATTTAAATGCACAGATGACTATATGCATTGTACACTTCTTTCCCAACACATATGTACACTCACATACCACATGCAAGAATGGCTATTTTCTGACTAATAATCTGACCTCTCTTTTATAGCTCTTTTCACAGAACTAGGACCTCCTCAACAAAAGATTGAAATAATTTTTTTAATCCTCTCTTAACATTACAAGTCAGTTTTAAATAATCAACAGCCCTTTATTAATAACAAAAGATGTTCAAAACCATAAAACATTCCAAACACAGGCATTAGTTATGTTTTTTCCATAGTTATTTCATAGCTATGGAACAGCTACGTTCATTAATCTGAATCAATGTATCTCAATGCTACACCCACAACTGAATTTAGAGAAGAACTCTCTACGTAAACTTTAAAGTAGATTTTATTTCATTAGTGTTCACCTTCTTCTTTCTTCTCAGAATTTTTCAAAGTGAGTGCAATCTGGTCTAGCTTGGCAAGTATACAAAATTACCTTTATAGCATTTGAAATTTACTGCCCTAAATTCCTTTGCCATTTTTGAAGCTGAATAATGGATAATTATATTTTATTCATGTGATCTTTCTCTCCATCCTAGATCTATATCACACTTTAATTTCCAAGTAATACATCATTCAGTTTTAAGAGGACAAATAAAAATTTCAAGTATGATCTTGCTCAAAGATTGCTATACAACAATAAAATCAGAACAACTGTAAAATTTATACTCTTGGTACAAAATAGCTGATGGATCACAAATGTGGATCATAAATATATAAGGCATGCTCTTTTGAAGGGTAGAAAAGTTATCAGTAAAAGCTGATAGGACCCAGTCACTGGGGAAGATACCTTAGAGAGAGCAGACTGAGAACATGAAAATAATAAGAGATGCCTGTAACACAGAGAACATATTATCTGAATTTACCACTATAAAAAAAAGGAGTTCAGAAAAAAAATCCAAGCATACAGATCTACTAGACTGCAGGAATCAAATCTGGTGGAATAAAGAAATTTGGTAGATACAATATAGAAAGAAGTAGTAAGAAAATCCAACATTAGAGAAGCAGCCTGAAGAAAAATGAGCAGAAGTGTAAAGAAAGACGTATAAAATCACCCTAACAATTATTAAGGAGCAGAGAGCTGTCCTAAAAGCTATGGAAAGGACTACTCTGAAATAATCTGCAATCACTACTGAAACAGAATGATTCAATTAAAATACCTTTAAAGAAAGCAGAAAAGAGGAAAAGGAACAAAACAACAGGAATCAATGAAATAGGATTGGCTTTACAATATAACAGCAGTGAAATAATTACCAGAAGGAGAAAGCAGCCCCACTGAGAAGGCAGAAGGCATTTATATCAGCAATGAATAAAAATACCTGATATATGAAATGCCTCCTGACTTTAAGGACTGCCACAGTGGGAGTACTTACTAAAAATAATAAAGGCCTCATAAAAATACCTATTGTCAAAGGGACTGTGTATCTTGATCATGAAAAGAAAACAGCCGATAAACAGACTAGATGAAAAGAAACTGGAAATTAGATGCAGGCATAAAGTGAAAATAATTCTGCAATTGTTCATCTTGATTTAATAACTGTGTTAACAAAACTCTGATGAATACTGAGCAAAGCAACAAAAATTACTGTGAGATGGAAGACCAAATTCTTGTGAAAACAGGAAAAGACCTACACAAATGCAACTCAGCTGAACACTGACTACATCCAAGTGCAACTACCTGGGAGCTGTGAAACCTGACTGGAAAACAGTTAGTCACAGAACTAAAGAGACTACGTATAGACACTAAAGGAGCTAATTTGGGGTTCACACTTCCTGCAGCAGTGCAGAGACTTGTACATCAGCTCAGGCACCAGCTGCAACCTGGCCACACCTCCAGAGTGGAGCTGGGCAACAGGGTAAGGGACTGGCTGCACTGCTTCCAGGAGTGGGGCTGGCTCAGGCCTCCCTCCGCCTGGGCATTATACGGTTTCCATTCGCCAACAAATACATTAAGAAAACCTTCCTCATGTGATAACACTGTATCTTACTCCTAGACAGGCATTCATAAGGGCTTTCACTTACAGTTGTCAACCCCTTTGGGCTTTTTCTGCACAGCTACAGAGAGAGAGAGAGAGAGAGATTTCCACAAAAATGGACTCAGAGGAGCTACCTCAGGCTCCTAATCTGGACAGCCAGCCCCGCTTTCACCATCTACACAAGGAGCCTGGGGAAATCCATCTCACTGAACTCAAAGTAAATACATGTAACATATAGCAATTCTTCAAAAACAGAGGGGACTTTTTCACCTCTAAATTTAATTCAGGATTCAGAGTTGAGACCTAAGGTTTTTATTTTGTTCATTTGTTTTGCTTTATGGTTTTTTAAAATACCTTTGTAAACTATCTAAAAAAAGAAACATAGAAGTACCTTGACCATATTCACAGGCAAATCAAACACTGTACTTAGGAATGTGCGAAATCAAAAGATGCAAATCAATCTCAGAGGATTTATCATAAAATTACCCTCTTGCATCATTTAAGCATAAAAGTAACTGCATACATTCTGTGACATTTGGTTAATTGTAAATATTTTCATCCAGAGGAAGACTAGAATAAGTAAAGTATTTTTGCTTAGCTTTCATACTTTCTGCAGGTGGGGCTGCTATTTACAGATTTTTGTTACTTTAAAATAGAAATACTTGGTTATTATCCAGGAAAATGTAAGTACAAAAATTTATCTAATCATAATATATATTTCTTTCCTCCAAGAAGCTGTTTTTTTCAAGTTTCTTCACTAAAAATATTATTGCTTGTCTGTGTTTTACTACAAAATCCAGTGGCCATCAGCAATGAAGAACTGTAAAGAGTTCACACAGAAAGCATAGACAGTATATATCAACTGAAATATACTGGCTTTTCTGGCTATGGTATCTTTAAGAACAAAGAAAATAATTAAAACAGTGCCTTGAACTCTCTCATGGTTTATGTGGCTGAACACGAACATTTTCCTGTGCATTTAATCTGTTCCTGACACTTACCTTCACAGAAACAATGACAAAGAAATCTTTTCAGTGCCGTTTTTATGTTACTATTTCAGCCCCCAAATACTTCATCAGGTAATCTCATTTCTCAGAAAAGCCAACAAGAAGAATTGCCAAACCAAGTTTTCTCTGAATGTTATACAAACTGCTACTTACAATCCGAGGTTTGAAGGGTGGCTTGATTTTCCTTTGTTCTAGAAGAACCCAGTCAATCTCCTTGAAAAATGGATGCTGCTTAATCGCATCTTCCCCGTTTTGTGACGCCACACAGCCAAGTCGCTTGTTGGGATTTTTTGTCATGAACTACAGGGTGGGGAGGGAGAGGAGAGTAAAGTTAAAACACGAATGGCAATACCTGGAAATCATTTGCTGCTCAATTACACACTATAATTCTTAAAGCCAAGTTTTTAGAGACAGTGCCCTTTCAAAAGATTCTTTCTTCTGGCCCTCCAAATTTCAGAGGTTTCAGCCAAACTATAAGGTTCAGAGACTCCAAACTGTAAATTTACTGCAGGAAACTCTTTCAGTTTATTGTTGAGACCTCTTAATTTCATCTGACTGGGAGTGCTAAAGGAATAGATTCTCTTTCAGCATTTCTAGTTCCAGCTTTAGCCAAAAATACTAAAGGAAAGAAAGATGATCTTAAACCCTCCAGAGACACAGAGTGATGAGTACCTGCAGAATGCCTCTGTTGAGAATGGGAAGCTATGTCATCTCCCCTATGACATAACTTGCACATTCTCTTTCATTTTTAGTACACCATTAGTGTCAGCAACTGGAACTAACTGGTCTCCTCTGGTGTGGTAATTTATAAACTTCTCACTTTTGCACTATTACTATTCCTGTCAGGAAAAAGCTGCACAACTAGTGTAAGATATTGATATCAGCTGATGGCAGCTCAAAGTACCTGATTTTTCCCCGTTATTTTTTCCTTCTTTTATTAGCAATTGCTCTACTTATTTCCTAATTCGTGTGGACACAGAATCCTTGCAATTCAAGAAGCAACGAATGCTGTACTTATACACACTCACACACTCACACTATAGAATTAGCTCAATAGCTTTGCTAAAACTTCATATTCAATCATTATATAACATTTTTAAATTTTAAAAAAGTGTACAAAGTAAACAAAATGGAATAATTGTTCAGTGCCTTTTCAATTTATGTATCACATTATACTATACTTCTGTAGAAAAAAAAACAACCTTAGGAAAAAAAAATCACTGTAATGCATGCCCTTGGTTTAGTACTCCAGTTATTAGGTAAGTAGCTACTTAAGCCCTTAAGATGCTTTTAGATAGCTAGATCAACCATCTAGCTATCTAATAGAAGAATACCCTTGCTGTTGTTTTAAAGGTATAACATAGATCAGCAAGGCAATTCTGTCTGTGGTTTCTGACATGCACGCGCCATTCTGAAGATGATCCTTCTCTTTGGTCTTGTGTTCAACTGCTCTGCAAGTTCTTCTGCAAGTGGACAAGTCCTATCTAAACTACAGGCAGTATTTCCTATGGGCAGGAGAAACAAAGGTTTTGAAAGGATTACTGAGCTTTGGTGAGATCTCCTGAAAAACCACAAAACGCATTCCTACATTCCTCTGCTTTATTTCATCTCCAGGACTGGAGCAAGCAGGCCAGGAAACAGCAGCCTCATGCATTGCAGAAACAGAACATGGAAACTACAGGATACGCTTTTTGTATCATATAATCCAGGTCAAAGAAGTGAAATATGATCCCAGTATCTGCCATGTTTTATCTTCGTTTTAAACTGGAGACAGGGAAAGCATCCGGACATGTAATTTTTTAAGAAGCCCAGGACATGAAAATGTGACTAGACAGTCCGCTTCAGTGCTGTACTTCACAAACTTCATGAAACTTTGAAATGAATGATGAAGGAGAATGTATTTTAAGAATGAATCCTTAAACAAATTTATCATATGCATATATGATGAAATAATATCAAACTTCTAAAGCAGACATTTAATTCCATTAATTTAATCCCTTTCTATTTCTGAAGCTCACGCTGACTTTTATTCCCTGTTTATCAACAGCATCAACACTGATGCAACTGTCAGGACAGATATGGCTTTTAACTGTACTCTGCTGAAGAGATGGTTGCAATCGGAGCTGACAGCCATGGCCATAAGCCTTTTTATTTTCCCACACTAAGGCAGGAACTCTTTTTCAGAAAGGAGAAGCCTTTTAGGATCAGCATTTCTACTGACTTAAATGATAACAGGACAAAATGTTGCTTGGGGCCTGAATCAAGGATCATTGGGCTCCCCAAATTTTGCTTCTTGAAATAAGTCACACAGCTTAAAATCAGAGTTCTGCTTCTGTAGCCAGAGACTCTCATCCCGGTACACAGGGAACACACACTGTAGAGACAAAATCTCTCCATTGCTTGTGGAAAAGCAGAGAGACAATTTCTATGAAGAATTGTTTTCCTTACCACACAGGAAAGAATTTAAATAGCAATTCCTGTTAATTCACAGAAACAGCTCTACTAAGATGTGTGGATATTCATGGGATAAGCAACATGCTGCCTTGTAATACTGAGCTTTAAAATCATCCTCCATTAGTATTTTGTTGGAAATAACAGGAAAACTGTTTCTTCAGAAAATAAGACAACATTGTTACTAGATACAAGAGAATGTCTTCTTATTAAACTTTCCTTACATGCTGTTTGAAGGAGTGTAAAAATACACAGTTTCTAAAGAATAAAACTCATGTCTCAAAGCACAATGTGAGGAAATGAAGTGCTCCAAAGTTAATCCCTTGCTACCATTCAGCAGTAAAATACATAGACGCCTCTTTCTTTCCTCTGTTTTTCCTGTTCTCCACATGGACAAGTATCAGATGAAGAACACAAGTTTCAAACAGGTTTCCTACCATGCATGCATAGGCAGCAGGTTGCTAAACGTAAGGAAATGTGTTTTATTTATGGTGTAAACTGCCACAGCTCCATTAAATTGTATCAATTTATGCCTAAAAGGCTATGACTACAGCAAGATACAAACCACCATTCCTACTATCAAAATGTAGATCCATGAAAATAGTCTCAGAAAAATTTAGAGAAAAGTAAGCTTTAAAAGAAATTAGAGGGGTTAACACCCTTGCACTTCCATTCGGAAAAAATATATAGATTACACCTGCAGTCCAATTCTATGTCTGCATTTGTGTGTGGTTAATGAAGGATGTGCATAACATTAACAGTCATACCTCTCACTCCTTCCATTACCAATGAGATAACACAGTAAAGCTCTGATTGTTAAAGATATTTCTCCCTTTCCTCTGTACCACAAATACCTTCTCCTAATAGTTACAGTAGCTCTTGTACTACACACTTAACCCAGAGAGTTATCTGTTACATCTTCCCTTCCACCAAATGCATTCAGAATAATAGAGAGGTCAAATAATGTAGATTCACTCAAGAAGCCTCTGGTCAGCAAAGGAACAGATCTTACAGGCTGTGAAACCAAAACACTAGAGAAAATCTCCTGGACTACAATGAAATTCAGATGTAGGTATGAAAACTGACAACAACACTTCCTTTACAATATGCCAAAATAACCCCTGAACCCTGGAGATAAGTCTGAATTCTGCAGCTCAAGTCCGTACATTTTAATTGCTGAACTAAAATAATCAAAGGGTCTGGAAACAGAAATGGATGCATGAAAGTATCAAGTGAACTAACAAAACGTAGTCAGAAAGATATTTGGGGGAGAAGTGAGAATAAGTATTAATAAATTATTATCAGCAGTAAAAAAGCCTCCATGTTCTCACTACAGTGAAAGTAGCAAAAGAGATACTACAGCAAACATTTCCGAGAGGTTAACTTTGACTTCTGCTTTGAATCATTGCTAGAACATCTTTCTTGCTCAGCTAGAAGGAGTCTGAAGGCATTTTCATTAATAGATCAAGATGAGAATTTCTGCAGAATGTGTTATCTGTCCACTGGTGTTATAACTACACTTTGATTTATAACTACACAAGATTTATACAAAATTTCAAAATAACCCTGTATGAAGATCTCTGCAGGATCTTACACTATCTGCTGCCGTCTTAATTGAAAGTCTCCCTTATTCCAGATGCTGAAAGAAAAATATGTGGAAAGGCAGAAATTTTCCCATTTCAGAGAAAGTGGAAAAATCGAATAAATAAAAACCAAGTCATTTTTTAAAGCCAAAAATCCTTCTCAGGTTTTCAAACTATGGGGACTGGCATACTGCTTCTGTGTTGTTTTGCTTTTAATTTTAGGATGATACTAGAACAGAAGAAAGAATGTATGTCAGTGTCATAGTAATGAATGACTTTATAAGCCTGAGTTTAGAAGGGTAGTCTAAAAACTGAAGTTGCCCAATGACTCACATTGACTGATTAAAAAAATTGTGGCATTTAGTGACACAAGTTTCTGTCAAGCCATTACTCATACTGAAAAATCCCAACCAGAGCAGAAACAATCACACTAAAGTAAGACTGCTTATCATGTGAACTATAAAATAGAACATGCAGCTGTAAATAAAGGGCTTTCAACCCATCTTGACGACAGGGGAAGAAAGGCGAAGGGACAGGAAATTTTGTAAGTGAGTCAAATAAAAAACATTGTTTCTTTAATTACGTAGTGCTTCTCCCACTCTAGTGACCATGCGGCATATAAAGTGTCAAAGTGATAGCACAGCTCGAGCTGGTTGGGTTTTCCCTGAAACATGAATCTGCAGTACACAGATTTATACAGTGCACAACTGCATGGAATACAAACATTCTGTTCCTTTCCCACAAGCGGTGTAATTTATCCCAGGCCCCATTATCCTAACAGTGGCACTCTGAACTGTGCTTGAACTCCCAGTGGTGACTGCTCTCAACAACTTTCAGCAAATTCAATTTTAATCAAGGAAAAAAGCCCAACAAGCCAACCCCCCAAAAACCCATGAGGAGGAGGAGGAAAGCAAATAATGGAAGACTCACTGCTTTTAAAATGCTGACAGCTTCTTTACTGAGCCAGACTGGATACAACACATCATCGTGAAGGATGGATTCAAAGAGATCATCTTCATTGTCAGCTTCAAAGGGGGGTTGCCCAGCCATCATTTCGTACATGAGAACACCCAGAGCCCACCAGTCCACGGATGGACCATATTCTAGCTCCTGGAGGATCTAGCACAGAAAAAGAGATTGGATTGAAGAGATAAGTGAGACAACTGTCTCGGCTGCACGTTTGCTGTTTCAACATGATATACCCCTTCTATGCCCCAGTGCCTAAGTAGGACTGAATCCACACTGGTTTCAGTAACAGCAGACAGGGCTCCTTACCCATGCAATTTGCACTAACACAGCTAAATGTCAAGGAGATGTTGTTCTCAGAAGTACTGACAGAGTTTATCAGTCCCCTGAGTAAACGACTATGCTTGTGAGCAAAAGAGCTGCATATCCTTCCAAGCTGTTTAAAGCAGGTCACACTATAAGGGAAAAAAGATCACATATACAAAACAGACTGGTGGAAAATGTGAAACATTTCCTTGTCTCTATCTTGAACAAAACAAACTGAACCAGCTTTTAATGCTGCACAGAGATCATCTGAGAGATTTATTCTTGTCCTTTAGGTAGGGCTGGAGGAAACCAAAAGCATTTTTGTTCAAGCTCCTTTTACAGCGTTAAACTGCTGTACAATACATGGCTGTAGAATTCACTTTAATTGCACTTGCTTTCAGAAAAACTGGCTACAACTTCTCATGTGGCACAAGTTCAACCTGGTAGCAAATACCTTTAGTGGCAAGCAATAGGTTAGCATGATGGAATTTTATAGTAGCTCTTGGTGTTACAGAACTTTTGCTGTACCAGGAACAAGTTTAATTCTTGTCTCCTTTTCACTGGAAAGAAGCTTGCAGTTTGGCTGCATCGGTTCAGCACAACAGGGAACCAGGGAAAGGAGAGTGGGTGCCTGCTTAAGGTGAAGCTGGCTGCCTTAAAACGAGTCAGAATGGCAGCAAATCCACCACCTCCTTACACAACATTTACATGTTGCAGTCAGAAGTCCCGTGGTGAACTGCTTGGGCTTAGTGCAGTAGCTGGGAATCGAGACCAATATAAAACCAAATTCAGTCTTAACACAAAAACAGAAATGAGTTTAACATTTGGATATGCAGGTCTGGATCCCAACAACATTCTTCACTGAAAGAAAATTATGTTTTATAGCCACCAAATACAGAATATTAAATGTATATTTTTCAAGTGTTCTGGGCACTCTTTGGAAATCAGATACTGCTAAACAAAAGGAAATTAGAACATATCACCATGGTGTAAGAGAAATAGAAGCAGGAGATAAACTTCTGCAATGAAGATGACAAATTGGAAACCTCAGTAAAAGTTCCCAGGTTCTTATTACTGCTTTAGTTTCAGTAATAATTTTCAATTAATTTGTCAAAGGACTCAGTTAGTATACTGAATCAGAAAAGAATTCATACAAAGCCACAACCACCACACTGGTATTTATTTCCTTTTAATGCTGGAATAGTTTTCAAACTCTGTAAGACACACATTTATATTTTGATAGTTTCAAGTTGATTCACACCTTATCAGTTGTGCTACCAAAGTTGGACAGCCATGAACACTAACACTATGGATTTATGATTTATTGTCTCTAATGAATAATAAATAACATTTTTCCCCACTGCAAATTTATGGTTGATGAAAGACAACACTTTTCCATTAAACCAGCACACTGAATCTTCAAGTGGAAAGATGCACAGGTTATGAACTCAACTGAGCAGACAAAGTCTGCCTAGTAGAATAACTGTTCAATATTGGTTCATTTTAGGCACTTTGAAATGTATCTCATAATTTTAAAATCTAGGATATATAAAAGCCACACTGCTCTCAGCTATTTCTTTTGTCCAATGAATGCCTTGAAATGTTGTCAACTAATATGCAGCATCCATATCTAGTTTCCATCATTCTGTGCAAGTCTATGAAGTAGTACAAGCATAGTATCTTTCACTCACAGATGTTTTAAAGAAAGGAAAAAAATTATATTCCTACAAAGACTGTAGACAAAATGACAGCAAACATACAGTTTCTTCTCTATGAATATGTTCTTTTAAATCTCACTAAAAAATAAGAACATTTTTATAACTACTAAAGACTACTAAGATTGCAATACTCAGTTGCATCTCTCACCTTAAAGGCTGCTAAAAATCATCATAATGATGCTGAGTCAGAAATGAGGAAATGGAGAAGAATAACTTTAATTTCAGGAAAAAAAAACTAGAAAAGCCACTCCTATAATCAAGGAATAGTGCTTGTGAGCAGTAGAGTAACCAACTTCTGCAAGATTACCTAAGCACAACTGCAGCAGAGTCTAGTCTGCATCTTAATTGTTTTCATCTACTTGTAAAGAGTGTCTAAAATTACACATGTAACAGTCTGAGGAACGATTATATCTGTACTCTTAGTGCAGTGCAAAAAAGTACCTCTGGAGCTATATAGTCAGGTGTGCCACAAAACGTCGTGGTGGTGACTCCATTGAGAATCCCTTCTTTGCACATCCCAAAGTCAGCCAGTTTACAGTGGCCTTCTGCATCCAGAAGAATATTGTCCAGTTTCAGGTCCCTGAAAAAGAAAGGCCTCTAATTAAATCAACTCTCAAATTTTGATCATGTGCTCTTGAATTTCATAATAAACTATAGAATCTGGCAAAAAAATGGTTTCACAAACACCACTGAGAAACTGTCCTTCACACGTGTGCATGAAAAGTTGGTAGTAGTCACTAAATAGACCTAGTTAAAGGCAATAAAATAAAGTAGCAGGCAATTAGAAGCATTTTGTAAGACCAGGATTTTAGTCTCTTTAGCTGCAAGAAAGCACAGCTTTTATGTATTCAAGACAGCATAGAAACATTCGGGAAAGATCTCAGTTTCTTGTTTGCTACAAGTCTAGCACTCTGTCAATATGAAATAGCTATTCTCTATTTTTTGCATTAGCACTAAGCAAGGAGTACCAATTTATCCATACTCTATCATAGGGGTTCAATTAACAGGTACTTTCAAACTTGGATTATTTTGAATTTGATTCTTAATGTAAACTAGCAACTCAAAGTTTAGATTGCAATGAGAGGGATGAAAACCAGCATTCCCATCTTTGGGAACACTATTTTCTGCAGCTTAAACCTGCTCAAAATTTTTTTCACAGGATTATTTTGCATTCATTGTTAAACAACATATCTTAGCAGCTGTTTCTGATCACTTGTTGTACAAATGTCTTTGTGTCAAAACAACACAATTGTCCACTTATTAAATTGGGTCAGGTCAAAAAAAGTTTGAGAAAAGGATATCCACCTTTCCTGTCATGCCCTCTGCATATTTTCTAAATATACTATTGATGGTTATTACATGTTCCAACACAATAGGTGCTAGGCACCATTTAACTTACCTGCCACTTGCCTCAGACTTATTACAAAAGGATCTGGAAAGTCAGTGCATAAAAGAACTCTCACTTGCATGAACCGCCCCCCCTTCCCAATTAAAATCTCTTTATCATGTAGAAATAATAACAGAAACATAAAACAGAGACAAAAAAAATCCCATTTATATTGTGTGGACCATTTCATTTTTATATTTCTGTCTAGACTTTTAGGTATTTCTGATGTGTATTAAAGATATGTAGTATATTTAGACATAAAAGAGATAAATATATAAATGTATCTATATAGTATTGCATGTATGAGTGCATAGAGAGGAGAGAATCAAAAACAGTACACATGTCTTTCAGTTACTCTGTTGACACTTTCTGATCAGAATTCTTTTTCCTAGAATAATTAGAGAAATTTCCTTAGGTTGAATTGATTAAAAAAAAAAAGAGTGTGTGTGTAGGCAAGTTCTATATCAGAGAAGAGGAACAAAATCCCATGCCAGCCTCTGTAAATGAATTTCAC
The DNA here is from genome assembly GCA_013397815.1 of Aleadryas rufinucha. Classification (NCBI taxonomy): domain Eukaryota; kingdom Metazoa; phylum Chordata; class Aves; order Passeriformes; genus Aleadryas; species Aleadryas rufinucha. The sequence continues at coordinate 191,959 of VZTH01010776.1, forward strand.
CCCAAAAGCCTATGAAAAGATATGGGGTTTTTTGCAAAAATCCTTTATGCCAACAAATTTGATCTGAGTGAGGGATGAGAAGTCTGCACCTTACTCTGAGGATTTCTTCCAGAGAAATGTCTCCCTATCAGATCCCAGACTTCAGAACCACAGGCCCCAAACATGGTGGAAGTATTCACCCACATTAATTGATTAAACATCCCTTCCAAGGCTGCAAGAGTTTTTGTAGACATGTCCAAGGCTACAGTATGCTGGGATTTCCCCAGAAATGTTCTCTTCTGCCTCTCACCCCAATTTCAGTAGGTGGATTTTAGTTTGTTTTTTTCCTTTGACACTTGTTAAACATTTTTTAACATACTGGCCTATATATTCCTCAAGCAGCTACACAGGACAACATAAAAATCAGGTATTTCTGGGACACAGTGGACTTGCTATTCAAGGTCTGCATAGTTATTGCACATCTCCAGTAAATCAGATACTTGGAAGCACTGGAGGACTTACTGTGCATGTAGAGATAGGTTGTGCAGTGTGCACGTTACAAAGTGGTTTGTGCGTGTAAAAAGAAGTCTGACATGGTACAACAAAGTCATATTTACCTCAGTAACAGTAAAAGCACTGTCTCCTACACAAACCAGCTTTGTCAGATATGGTCTATGTAGCTGAAGTATACACTGGCTGTAGAAATGTTTGTTGCAAGCAACATCCCCTACATCGCACTTCGCTACCTCCGGATCAGCTACGCTGCTCTTGCCGGTCCTCAGTGGTCACTCATGTAAGGCCCCTTGGAGCAGACGACATGTTTTATCATTCCTTAAGGTCATTAATTTCAGAAGTTCCTAAACAATCCAAGATCCAGCTGGCTGCAACATAACCCCCTACATGTAACCATTTAAGCCCTCAAGTAACCATCTCTTCCTACCCCTGGAAAGTGATTTGCAAGAATTGCCCAACATAATGCCACGGCAAACAGACAGCAGCAGCTCTGTGTCCCCCCTCCCCCAAGAAGTCAAATAAACAAAACAAAGCTTCCTGTTTCAAAAAATCATGTGCCTTCCCAAAACTGCTCCTTCAGTGAATTACAAGTGTTACAATAAGAAGACCTGCATTCAAACAGGACTATAGCAACATCAAATACAATGTGATCAGCCCAATATGAAGAGCCCATCAGGGTAAGGCTCTTGCAGATTGAAGAATGAAATAAGATTGTAGCTGCAGCTTTTAACCTGCCAAGTGCAGTGTTATCTTGGATGTTCCTTAAGTAAGGAAGAATACAAGCTACATTTCAAGAAGTCAAGATGTTCAGATAAAAAAATCAAAGTATAATTATATTTTATGTAATCTTGGAACCACTTTCAGCCACCATCACAACAGACTGTTAGAAAGAAGGTCATAATACACATAATCATGATAGGAACTGAAGAAATTAGAGAGGCTGCTTAGAAAAATGAATCCCCCTTTATTAAGTGTTTTCTATTAAGTGTTTATGAGAAGCTACTTAAACTATATCTTAACTCTGATCCCAGGACTTCCCTGTGCAGGCAGGTGGCACACTGGAGTTGCTAGAACCTAAAATCATTTAACTTTCATTTAATGCCATCCATATGGTAGCCATAGACTTGAATGGAGATATAATCAACAATCCAGGAAACTCCTAAGCTAAGAGAAACCTCAACAGCAATAAAGCACTAACAGTAAGGCACCACATAATGGATAAGGACAAGATACTCACCATTCTCTTTATTTCCTTAAGGATTTGTATAAGACACAGAAATTAGCAAGAAAAATTTTACTTGACAGTGGAAAAACAGAATAAACAAACTGAGCCAAGAGAAAACCAGGAAGAGTCTAATTATTAAATTCTGACTACTTGTAAAGACTGACAATGAAATTTTAAGCCTATCTGTAAAAGCACAAGTCCATTTAACTTTTTTACCATTTACTAAACTATAATCTTACTGGACAGAAGAAAAACATCTGGGACCCCTTCATCAAGCCAAAACAGTGCAGTGAAGCCTATAAGCCTCTTCAAAACTCTATTGAAGGCAGTGAGGACATCAGCTTAATTACTCACGCAATAATGAAATGTAATACCAGTAGATTTGTGTTATCACAAAGTGCACAAGAGTTTCAAAAGAAATTTGGAAGAGGCTAAAACAACAGCAGTATGACTCCCATCAAAGTACATATGGGAGGTTAAAAGGTAAGCTGGGAGTCTGCCAAAGTGCCAAATTCATAGCTAGCCCACAAGATTATCATAGTCCATAAAAGTGCTTGCACTGAAAATCATTGTCAATTTACAGTTGCCAGATTAAAAAAAATAGACCAGAAAAAACCTCCCAAAACCAAGAAACCGCACCAGATCCCTCTAATTCTGCAACTTTGGAAAAATAAATCTTAGTTAACTAAATAAATAGGAGAGTAGGAATAGATAATGTGCTACTTAACACCTCACAGGAAAAAAAAACCCAAAACCCAACAACCAACACACACAGAGAGAAGGAAACAAATGAAAAAGTAAGAGAAAAAGAGTTGTCAGGGAAGCTTGTCTTTCCAGAGCGGCAGCCTCACTGAAATATTTAAAACTTTAATTTTTAGACCTGTATTTCCCCAGGACTGTTCTAAGAAACAGCCAGCTCTCCTACTCCTCCAGAAGTAAAGTACAGAGCCATATCTGGAATTTAAAATAATGGTCTGTACAGATTGTTCCATTCTGATCCATTCTGTATTCTATTTGTTTCCTGGATTTAGTGCTGGTTGTCCATCTGTGAATCAGAACATACCAAATAATACAGTGTCAGATAGCTCAATGACAAAGGTCTATTAAATTCTTCTTTTTCTCATTTTGCATTCTCTTTGTAGCAACTAAGAAAGTCATCTGTGTCTGACAAAATGAGTTCCTACAACCTGAGTAATTAATTACATGCAACTGCAAACAACCTAACCAGTTAAGCCAGGGGAATGCTCAGATTGCGTGAATGCAGCAATGCTACATTAAGCCGTTTCTCTCCTTTGTTTTTTTGCCAAGATACTTTGTAGAGTCACTCAATTGACTTGAGCAGTCATTGAATGAAATGTTGTGGGTTTTTTTTTCTTTTCTTTCTTTCTTTCTTTTCTTTCTTTTTTTTTTCCTCCTCAGAAGGCTTTAAACAGAAATTTAAGCCTCGGTCTCTACTTCTGCATACCTGCCAGCATCACAATCACCTCAGAAGCTGGAATGATTGGCAAGATCTCAAGAAAAAATCAGGATTATGAGTTAGGTTCCTGCAAGTTAGAACAGAAGAGCAGGCTGACTACAGGTAACCTGTGAGAAAACTTCCGTAACGCTCATTCCTTTCTCCACACGCGAGTGCCACGAGACACTGAATGCCTTGGCTTCCTCCAAAGGCTCACTGGGCGAGTATTTCATAGGACTGGGTTCTTAAAGTCTGAATCCCACCAGTAGCCAGAGAGACAAGCATCTTGTGTGAGTGGCACTGTGTGTCACAAGTGTCATTTAGATAACACAATTTTCCTGTTGAAAGTAAGGCAGTTAAACAATCAAGATGGGTTTGGACCAGTAAAATCAGAAAGTCTGCCAAACATTACTAACAGTAGCCTTTCAGCACAGTAAACAGCAGTGACTAATAAATACATATTTGAAGAACAAGATCAAGCAGCTGAGAAATATGATCACAAGCTGGCAAGCAACCACTTTACAGTGGCCACTTTACTACTTCTACTCTGACTATTGATTGAGCAACATTTCACAGAATGAAGCATAATAATAATAATTATCTACAAGTAACAACACTGGAAGCAAGAATATTTATTTATAGAGTAAAAGTTAAATGAAGGATTGTACCTCACTAAACATCTATAGAATATCAACATTCAGAAAGATTTGAAAGCAACACAAGTCTAAAGTATAGAACTACTGAACAACCACTTTTTTGGTGACTTTCAACTGCAATAAACCTTTTCAATAGGTTATTTGAAATCACTGCCATTGTTCCCCTGCATGGGAAAATCACATCCTCTCTGCAGGCTTTAAATAGACAAGCTGTTCACACAAGAAACCACAGAAGGTAGAAGGGAAACTTCCCCCAACAACATGGAAAACCATCAGAATCATTCTCTAGTTACTAATGTTATTGAAATTCATAACTGAAGACAATATGATCATCATATCAATCAGAAATTTCAACAAGATGATTTTTTTTGTCTGTTTAATTAAGGTAAGACTTCTACATCCCTAGAATTACTTTCTCAGTTACTGAGTGGTATCCAAATTGCTTTTGAGACAAAGATGCTCACCTATAACATCAGGTCTCTCACATGCCCAGCACAAATTTACTCTTTGGTATCCTCAAAATTTACACATCAATGTCCTCAAAATGCTGATAACTAATGTATTAGGTTACAATTCTAAGCAAGATGCAATTATATATGGAACTAGTCAGAAAACGAAAAGGAAAGTCAACAGTTTTAAAGTTCTGATGTTAGCTTCTTAAGTGTTTAGATCTCACCAACTTAATCTCAGTTTCCAAACATTAACAGAACAGGAGAGATATATTAGGGGACTGTACTTCAAGAGTGGATTCTTTTGTTACTCAAAGTATTTTAGTCACAACTCATCAGCAAGGCTGGTTTTCCCCCCTGCAACAGGTCAGAGATAAATGGGAAAATTCAAACCATACCTACTAAGCAAACACAAACTAATAACAATAATATTTTTTTTTTCCCATCTAAAAACCGCTGTGGGAAAGAAGGAGTCCGTACTTTCTGAGGTTCCTGAGCATAAATAGGCAATAATTGCAATGTCGGGTATCAGGTTCTACCAGTGACCTCCCTTACCTATGTAGTAAAAAATAGGACACACACTCGACTGCTCATGCTTGTGAGTGAATTCATGACAGTAGAGGAGTTTGTGTTAGCAGGGAGGAAGCAGGGAGATACCTGAGTGAGACTAACAGTGAGAAAAAGATGATTCTGCTGCTTTTGTTGTTCTAGGATATCTCAGTTTTGCCTGTGATTATCTGAAAGTCTTGGAATTTCTCTGCTTTGTTTTTATGTTGATCCATTAAGTAATTACTGAATTTATGATACACATTTTTTGTCACTGTTACATTACTCGAGATCATCAAAGAATAAAGATAATACAAACACAAACACTGTAGTAGAGTCTTACTCAGTAATACACAAAAAATCTGCTGTGCAGACTTGAAAATTGCTACTTTCCAGTCAAGTTTCCAGTCTAGTTTGTAACAAAGTGAATCCACCTTATTCTGATGTGTATCAGTGTGTGTAATTGCTAATGGCAGATGAATTATTATCACAGACTTGGTTTCAAATAAAGCCAGAGATGCTACAATTCATTTTCTTCAAAGAAAACAGTGATAGTTCAGATAGCAGGCTAGACATAAATTGGGAATGTTGACTTTTAATGTGACCATAGTGATACTCTCGTCAGGCATGTTTACTTTAAAAAACACACACGTTTACTTTCCTTATATAACACAACATCCACCACCCTGCCATTTGCACAAACGATTTGTGGACTAAGCGGTGGCAGAGATGGGTGGAGGGATGTAGCAAAAGGCAGCTTGCTATCTACCCACCAAAGACATCAGAGGGAGATAAACACATGATCACTGTCTATGGCTCTGTAAGCCCTCGTTGTTACAAGGCAAAGTGAGGCTTGCAGATGTATAACATCACCTCTTCAGCAGTGCCTACCATGGAGAAACCTTTTAGGTCAGCAAGGTCCCAAAATGGAAAAGAAGGCTGTAAGTTAGGACTTACATGGTCCTAACTGTTTACTGATGTCTTAATGACATATTGAACAAAGGTTTAATATTCATTTCCAGCAGCTTAAGGAAACCAATTACTTTTATAATAGCAGAAAAACATTTTCTTTAAAATTATTTCTTTATATGGCTTTCTACTGGCTTTGACTATAACTTTATTACAATTGTCGGTAGCAGCTTAGGACGTTACTGTGCCTGATCTGCTTATCTTATTATGCTGGGTTTCCTTTAAATAATGTGCAGGCAAATAAATATATTGTACTTAACAGCTTTCCTTTGTATGACTTTTCCTTTCTTATTATTTTCACATTTTTATTTGTGAACCTAAGTGAAATATGTACAAGTTCAAATATGCATTATGTAAAGCGTTCTCTAAAATTGGCTAAGCACAGAAGGGAGCGGTCTGTATTTCTCTTTCAAGAGAAGGTTGCCTTATGCATTCACATCATGTTACTTTATAAACCTCATCCTTCATGACTCCCACACCTGGGAATGCAACAATTTTTCCATGGGCCTGAGATAGGAATGTGATATTGCACTACAATGCTGCCTCTTGACTTAGCTTACTGCCAACGACTCGATTTAGACAAACTTTTTGTAGGATCCCAGTGGCAACTCTCCCTTCCCATGGCCCACAGGCCTGGAATTTTTGTACTGAATAAGAACTGCCACGAAGGGACCTGGCTTCACATCAAGCCTATTGAATAGGACAAACAACCTGTCTCAGAAACTTGCAGTTAAACTAGGTAGTAAATGATTCTCTTATTTTGTAAGGCTTCTTGAGATTTCACAAACCATTTGTGTTTCTCTCTGGGTGAAAACACAAACTGTTCAGAGCTTTTTGTGAAAGTAAGGTAAACAGCCCCCAGCCTGGTGCTCCAACCAAGGACTGGCTCTGCATGGGGCTGAGCTGCCTGCAGGTCCTGGTCCCCCACCACCCTGCTGAATGTCCCAACATTAAGGCTACCAGCCCCTATTTCCCTCAGATATTTTCTTCCTTGTTTCTCACTCTCTCTACCTTGGTTAAAACCACCATTTTCTTACTTTTTCTTTGAAAACTTTAGCAGAAAAATTCTTAACTGGCTCTGCATATTCAGGGTGTGAACAATGGGGTGAAATCTGTCCTACTGCTAATGATATTTACTGTTTCAGCCTCCGCTGCAAAGCCCACGTGTTAAGTCATTGCTAAATATGTAATGTGATAAACCTTGTCCTCACTGTCACCTTGGTGATCTCACTGAAGACAAGAGAGGTCCCCAGGCTTAGCCAAGGACTTACTCAAACTGTGGTATGCTACTCTGTGAGGTTCACTGCTCTTATTTTTTGTATCTCAAATAACAAAAAAATAAGACTGTGTATTATAACAATAGGTTAGGTGGAGCGCAAACTAAAAGTGCCTACTATGTATGTCCATAATCCTTTTAAAGAAAACAATACTTAATCATTATTTGATAAAACCACTTGATGAAAGACAGTGAAAGGATGGTGTGAAGCTAGAAAAGCTTGTCAGATCAAGTTTTGAAAATCCAGTTCTGAAAAAATGCTATCAGAACCTTAGAAAGCAAATTTATCAGTAGACGCCCTAAAGAAGTTTAGATGTGCTCAAAAGTTTTCCTTTGGAAACCAAAAGCAATGTTGTTTTTCTTTTTTTTTTGTTTTGTTTTTTTCCTCAATGACCTCAGTATGTAAGATGACAAAATCATTATCATTTGAACAACAACGGAATTCAAACCATGCAAGCAGAAAGAAAAGAGCACTTGCGTTTCAGGCATACAGTTTCTCTGTCTGATGAAAAAGACTGAAATATTTCCTTCTCCTTCCAACTTTCGAGTGAAGCTTTTGTACACAGAGTAGAAAAACACAGAGCCAACAAATGCATGCCTGTCTAGGTAGCACCTTGCATTTCTGTAGTAGTCCTCATTGAGCTATCTCAGCAACGAATCCTTACAATAACCCACAAGAAGGATCTTTTATCTAATACAGATATCAGGAAAAACAGAATTCAAAGATATATTGTAATCAACCCCAATTCCATCAATTTTCAAAATTTACCTTAAATATGGATTTAACTAGAGCTCTGAAACATTTTGTTCTGGTTTTAATTTTGTATTCTGTATTTTCCAGGATTCTGACCAGATTTATGCCACCAGTCATCAGAGGTTAATTGAGGTACCATGGTTTGCCCAAGGCTCCCTCCATGGCCATCTCCACAGATATCTACAAGCAGATGACACACAGACCATGTGGGCTGCACAGCTCCCTAAAGCTGTCTGGCCTTCTCCACTGACTGTAAATGTACTCCAGGAGAAGCAGGATCCTGACTTGGAAGCTTCAGTTGTCTTCCTAAAGTTACATGAGATGAATCTGAGCCTTTGTGCACATTCAGTATAAGCTGCTTCCCGGCTTCCTTTATTCCAGATAGAAATTTCATCCAAATTAGTTGTAAAACTTCCATTTTTGTAGGTGAAAGTCAAACAAAGGCAGATTTCTAAAAAAGACCTGCATTTATTTGACTTCTTAGTCATGGTGGAATTGCCACACACACAATTTGCTAGGCTTTTAAGTTGTGCCCTCTAATAATTCTTAATTTTTCTCACTTAGGTCACATGGAACTCTCCTGTGCAAAAACTCCCTACATGCATATCCATCAAAAATCCAGACATCTAATTGCTCTGCTCTGACGCACCAAATAAAGGGCTCCAAAGCATTAATATTCTGCATTGTTTCAGGCACACAGAAAGAGTATTCTGAAAAAAACCCTAACAAACCAGAAGAAAAGCTGCTACTGTAATCAGGCATGATTGAAGGAATTTCCTGTATTTTGCTATCAAACCAGTTGTTTTTTCCATTACATACTAAGTGAACTTTAGTAAGGTCAAGACACCAGAGAAAAACAGGACCAGAATATCTTTAATCAACTAAAGTTGAGTATTTTAGTCTCTCTCTTTCAGTTGTTTAGCCCTGGATCTTATCCGACATCTCCAAATTTCTTCCTTAAATCACAGATACATAAGCCAGGTCAGTATGAATTTATGATTTAGCCAGTTGTTTTCAATGGCATTTAACTTGTTAGCCTTACACTTCCCCTAGCCTAAAGGTCAATCAACCTCATGCTGTGTAACAAGACCAATATTATTTTAATATGATGGAAGTCCAACAGGGGAGATGGGTTTTCATTCCCAATCACAATGCTGAGCAAAAAAACTTCCCTTGCTGGAAGCCTCTCGTTTCCACCATGGTGACTATTCAGATCAAGTGTAAGTTCTGAAATTACTATTAAATGAAAGTTGAAGCTGTGATAGCATAGGTGAATTTGATCCAATCTTGTATATTGCTATCCTGCTGTCACACTAAATGAAGATTATTTTAAAGTATATAGCCCCCTGTCCTGTGCTCTGACCCTATTATTTTTGGAGAGAAAAAGTCTTTATCTTCCATGAATGCCATTGTTACATTTTCCTTGTTAATGTAATACAAATGTCAACACTTGCCTTGGAAATGAGCAGCACCAAGCATATTGTTGACTGACTGAAGAAGGGAAAACCAGGCCATGCTAAACCCAGCAATTCTACAGAGAAAGCTTCTGATGCTTTCAGCCATATGGAACTAGTAAGGAAAGAGACTTCAGTATGGGTGGTAGGTTGCAACAAGAGCCTAGACCTTTCTCCCAGAGAAAAGGTGACCTCTCAAAGACAAGCACAGGCTCATCTTTCACCAAAAAGATGACCAAAGGACTGAGAATCCTGCCGTAAGATGAAAGGCTGAGAGAACTGGACTGTTCAGCTTTCAGAAGAGAAGACTCAGGGGAGATCTTATCACCATGTTCCAGTATTTAAAAGGAACAAAGAAGTTAGATACTCACTTTTTACAAGAAATCACATGGAAAAAAAGATCATACATTATTCCTAGAGAGATTCTGATTAGACACAAGATGAAAATTTTTCACAATGGGAAAAATCAGCCATTGAAATAATCTCCCTGGGGAAGGGGTGGATCCCCCAACACTGGACACTCTTAAGATTCAGCTGGACAAGGTGCCGGGCCATCTTGTCTAGACTGTGCTTTTACCAAGAAAGTTTGTATCAGATAATCCTTGAGGTTCCCTTCCCACTTGATATGCTACCATTCTATGATTCCCAGCAGCTACGAAGAAAACTTGTGCTTTGGTCCAGTTCTTTTACCTAAATGAGAAGACCAGGCTGCCTGAACACTGCAGTAAGACTAAGAACAAGCTTATTATCCACCTGCTGAACACAGATGCAAACAATGAAGGCTACTCAGTGCTAATAGAGGTTCTCTTCTTAACTCTGGTAAGGTTGTTTATTAAAAGAAAACTAATGAAAAGAAATTGCAGTTTCTCAGGGAAGGAACCAGACCGTCAGCATACTCCAAGATGACAACACACAGCAAAGATGAAGACCTTGCAAAATATAACAATCTGTTGGTAAAAGCATAAATCCTTTACCTCCTCAATAATGCCTATTTTGTGCTTCTGTCTGGAATATATAGATCCACTGTTAGATTCAGGGGAAAACTGAAAACACGTCAGCGTGGGGAACCTATTTTATAACTCAAATTGGTCTTCTTTTTCTTTCATTCCTTTGAATAAAGTCTATATACACACTCTGCAAAATTTAAAGAAGATGTATGAAAAAAAAAAGAGAAGAAAATATTTTAGTCTGGCAACCACAACACAGGACATAGAATAAAATGGCCAAACTCAGGTGACTGGGAGCATAGCATGAGCCAAGCTTTCAGTGCCTTTTCTATACTAGCCAATGCCCTCTGCACCTTTATGAAGCCCAGAAAGTGTAAAGGAGAAGGGTTGCTGAAGGTTTTTACATACAGTGTTTCTTTTTGTAAAAGAAACCGATTTATCAGAATCCTTTTCCCTATGCTCCCAAGGGTGTCCTTAGCAGGGAACAAACACAGCTCCCAGCAGTAAGCAGACTCCTGTTAAGCTCCGTATCATGTTTCCATGGAGAAAAATGCTTTCTTATTCAGAAAAGAAAAACTCTGCAGTGAACTTTTGTACAGATACTGATTTTTTCCAACCTCACTTTGGTATTTTTATGGAAAGCATTTGCAGAGTGGTGCCTGTAGTATTACACAGAAAGGACTAAATAAATTATATAGCATAAATGAAATGATGTAACACAGCAAGAATGTTGCTTCCAACAAAATGTTTACTTATATGGAAAGACTAGAAGAAAGATTTTAATAATTTTTGCTTCTATTCTGATTTCAGTACCATAGTTCGCATGCCTAAACATGTTTTTAACCTATCACGTGGTCTCAACTTGGGAAGGGTATGTAAGCTCTTCATTTAAAACCCTTTGTAACCCTGCTGCATTTACTGGATATCAAAACAGCAGCAGTCAACAGCAGTTTAACCGATTTCCACAGAAATTCTTGTAAAAACTGTGAGTTAAATTTATTTTGTCTTCTAACCTTCTAAAAGCATTCTATTACACAGATTTGTCTGTTTCAAAATTCTGTAGAGTTAACAATTTCCTATTATGTTTGACAGAAGATCACTGCGGTGGAGGGATTCTGGCAAAATTAAGAAGAGTATTATTTGTCCGTAAAGTATGAAGAAGATGACTGAAAAAATGGGAGTTGCTTGCCCTTATATGTTGATCTATGCATAAAATAAACTCCTAATGCTGCTTCCGGACAGAGGTCATAGAAGCTGATGGTTCAAAATCCAAATCTTGCTTTGATATGTTATTAAAAGTATGTATGTTAATGCAGAGAACTATTTACTCTTCTAAAATTACAATTGTGTAGCAAAATCAAACTACTTTTGCTCCCCACCTCTGCCAGAAAGCTGCACAAACATTTCTACTCAATCTTTTCATGTGCAGGAAGTTTCATCTCCAGCATTGTTTCCAGCATAGCTGCTGCAGCCTTCCCCCATCTCCTCCAGAAAATGTGCTTGGGAACGCTACTTTGGCTATAATGCCAACTTATAATGTCACCACTTAAAATGTACTTATACAAGGCACCCCATGATTTTTAATTAATATGATTGCAATGGAAAGATGACTCATGGGTTACTCATGTGAAATAAAACATGGCATGACTTAGGAAATTTACAGTGTACTCAATTTTGCCAACATCGAGGTTAAGAGAGTGCTATAGCAATTTACCTTCAGCTGTGAAGACAGAGACTACCAAGAGGAGCCAATAGTCCAGCCCAAATGCAAGAGAGAGGCAATTCTGAATAAAGATTTGGCAGGCTAAAATATGGTTTTGATCTCTAACATTTGGTACTTACTGGGTTGTCACTGCATGCAAATACTAACTTCAGTAGGATTATAATATTAACTATTGGTCAGTGTGGGCTGTTCTTGAACAATTTTGTCAACGTGAAAAAAAAATTATTTTGGGCCTGAGGAATTATCTTTGTAACTTCTGCACACTCAGCCTCTTCCAAGATCTGCTAACCAGACTCTGTGTTCTGACAAGATCAGAAATTATTCCATAAAGCTCCCAGATAGTTATGTGGGCAAAGTCTAGCAAGGAACCTAATTATACAGCTTCTACATAAAGTTTAATTAAATTATAATGTACAATAAAGTCTCTTTGCATCTTTCTGACAGCCTTAAACTGAGCACACTGAGTACAATTTAATTCCATTGTAAAATTGCTTTTTTCTTCTGGCATCAGAAAGAGGTTTTACTGCAAATAAGAGTCATGATTTTTAAAGAAACAACCTCTATAAACCAGATAGTGGCTTCTCTATGTCCATGTCATGTCATAGTCACATTTACAACGTATTTTTATTATGTATTATCACATTCTGAATTCCAACTAAAAATGCATGAACAAATGAATCTCTGAGAAAGATTATCAAAATGCTTTTCAAACAGAATGGGAGAGAGGTTGCAGAAGTTGTGCTATATCTCTAAGACATATATATGATATATTAAACTCAGCATTGCCCAACCCTGAAACAAATAAGGGTATTAGTTTATAGTCTCTGTAGCCAATTTATAGCATTGTTTAGTTAAGACTTGATAGTGTAGCAAAAAAAAATATTAAGGGGCGCTGTAATTCTCAACTCATACTCATTAAATGATGACACAAAATACTCCATTAGCAATGGTACAGTTCCACCCTTTCACCCGTTACTGCCCACTCAGCCCCAGACATCAATTCTTCCACTGCCTTCCTACCCCCATAATTCTGTTGCTATAATTAGGCACACATAACTGTGTTTGACTGCTTTTTAAATGGATTCTATTACATAAGGTGTTTAAAAAATAAACCCCATTATTATATGTGTTATGGGCACAATTTTTTGGTTTCAGTATCATCTCTCTTGGATTGGGTTTATACAGACAATTGTTTTGCCCTAACTAAGAGCACACATATCTGAGCCAGGGGAGAAAAGTCTGTAGCAGTAAAGAATTATATCAGATTTGTCATCAAATCGTCTCTGGCTTTATAAGCTATAGCTCACTAATACCAGTTAATGTTTTGTTGTTATTACTACACAGAGAATTTTCAGGATGCTGTTTCTAAATTTCTTCAAATCCTCTTGCTCATGGACAAAACAACTACTCAGTCTGTAGGTGTTTTAGAAATCATGGTGAAATCCTCTTCCCCTGGGACATCCACAGAACCCCCAAACTTCTGTCCTACTTTGTGTGCAAGCATACCACTAGCTCTGATCTGGAGCTGACAAAATATCCCCTCCTTTTTCTTTTGTGAATTTTCAAAAGGTGAAAAGAGAACCTGGCTAAAAACTGAAGATTTTCTCTCCCCTCTGCTTGGGGCATTTCTCACTCAGTGTCTGCAGACATTAGCTTACAGGGTTTTAGCAGAGGCAGCTTCAACAAGCTTGCAGCAGAACAAGCTTGCCTTCAGCCTTGTGCAAGGCATCTGCTGCTGAGCTGCTGACTACTTTCTTCATGCACAGTCTGAGGATCCTTTTATGCTAGCAGATATCTTAAGACTTTCATATAAATGAGAATCAGAGTCTCTTGATAATAGTTACAGCTTTTCTGGACCCATTACAGATTATCAGCAAATGAACTGGCAGGCATTTGGTATGCCTTTTATATCCTCAGTATACAGTACCATAAACACTTGCTGTCCTCTCACTGGTAGTTAAGTTTAGGCAGATACATACTCAGGCAGTTTCTTAAGTGCCAATTATTTTTGTTCTACAAGTACTCCGTTAGAGCTCTTTGCGATTTATTGATGTTTGAAAGCTTTTAAATATCCATTACCCACTTAACTGACCATAGCAATTCCATCTGACTCATTATTTGTGTTAGAATATATTTAGGCATTTTTTAAATGGGTCTTAGTAGACCATAGGATCTCCCTTGGAAACCCTATAAAAATCAAGTAAATACTTGGTGAAGTGCTATAATGTTTATTTGTGACTACTTAATTTTATCCTTTATATTCCATGTTTTGAACATATGAAGTTCCTCTGTTCAGGTTACTAGTCACCAAGCTTTCTTTGCTTAATTTTTTGGGTACTGCTTCTGTATTACTCAGTTTCATACCAAGGTGCACCCATGCTGGCTCCTATACTGGCAATCTACTGTTGAAGGCATCCCATCCTCCCCTTCCCTTCAAGGGACAATCACAAGCTCTAGTACTGGAATACCTTGTGAAGAATACTTTTATGACTGCCACTGTCAAATCCACATGAAAAAAAAAATGCACATTAGTGCATGTACTGTTTGCATTTGACAGAGTGACATTTTCTGTGTCTTCCACACGTCAGGAGAAGGAAATTGAAGCCTGGAGGAAAAAGCACACTTATGTCAATACCAGCCATTACTTCTGGCCTCTCACATCTATTTTCTCTTTCTCTCTGCTTTTTTGTAAGACTGACTACTGGAAACAAATTCTTGAAGGAGGAGGCAAGAACTGAAGACCCATGGGGTGTGTACATTGTGAGAAGTGCTGCTTGGGCTTCTCATATGCCTCTCTTCTCAAAAGCTGGATGTTACTGTAGAAATTTTTTAAAATTTAAAATATTATACCACCACCATAAGTGGTCTTGGGGGATCAAACTTCAAACTGGTGGTGGGAGTAAATTGTCTGCCCCTGGAGCCATCCATCCTTGGGTATGACAGTGCAGAAACCACACTATCTCCCATCTTGGTAAAAGCTGGCCTTGGCATCACTGCTACTCCTGCTTAGCCCTGCTCCACATCTGCCTCCTCCACATGTATTCAATGCTGCTGAGATGATGAAGACTCCTACTTATGATTATTTCTCCTACTATCTGCTGCTCTGGGCAGCTGCTTGTTCAGGCTCTGTGACACACTGGCAGCCAAGGAGAGGGGCACATGTTACTGCTGGCACAAGAAGGGATTTATTACTGCTTTGGCCTTTTTACCCCTCACCTTTCTGCTCATTTTCAGCACTGTCAGGGCCACCAGAGCCATTTTGTTCCCCTTTCTGATTGCCTGGTTAGACTTGGTTAGACCTTGTCGGTTCAAGGCCTTTCTGATGTAATCCTACCACTATTTATGCTGGTAGCAGTAGAGACTTTGGTGCACTCCCCAAAGTGCTGGGGTTCTTACTGGCTGTATATTCTCTGTTTTAGCTTGTTAGGCCTATTCAGTCAACCTCCTAGGGAACAATATTATTTCTGTTTTCTTCCATTTGAGTAGAAGCTGTCAGCTAAGCAGACATTTTTAAAGTTTTCAAAGGATTCAGTGATAACTCAGTTATGTCAGCTTTTGGATTGGCTAAATTCTCCTGTTCCACTGCCTTCTGTAGTGTTAAGCAAAAGAACACATGGTTTTTAATAACAGTGCCTTCTCAAATGTGATGATTTGCTCTTTTAAAATAAACACATTGTCTATCTGAGAAGTCAAACCAAGGTCCCAAATCATTCAGGAAGCTGCACATATCAAGCATATGAACAGTCTCACAACCAAAATCAGCCTTTGAGTAGTGATTTACATGCAGGAATGTTTGCTGGAGCAGCGTCTAAGTGATAAGCTCTTATATAACAAGGAGGTGGATAAAAGAGAGGGTGGGAAGATGGGCAAAGAGAATAAATGTAAACCTTGAGCCAAAAGTAGCAAGGTTCTGGCCAAAAAATAGAAGTTGTATGCAAATGTCTTTACTGAAGGGCATAATCCAAATTTTCTTTTAAGGTTGTTCAGCATTTTTGTAATCACTATTAAAAAAAACCCCAGCTAAATAGAGTTCCTTACTTGTTTTCATCTAACATTTCGCATTACTTCCCAAATTCACAGCCCAGAAAGCCAACTGCATCTTGGGCTGCACCCAAAGCACCATGGGCAGCAGGTCGAGGGAGGGGATTTCATCCCTTTACTCCCCTCTGGTGAGACCCCACCTGCAGTGCTGCATCCAGCTCCGGGGTCACCAGCACAGGGAGGACACTGACCTTCTGGAGACAGGCCCACAGGAGGGCCGCCAGGATGGTTAGAGGGATGGAGCACCTCTCCTGTGAGGAAAGGCTGAGAGAATTGGGATTGTGCAGCCTGGAAAAGAGAAGGCTTTGGAATGACATGACTGTGGCTTTACAGTACCTGAAGCGAGCCTACAAGAAAGATGGAGGGAGACTATTTACAAGAGCATGTAGTCACAGGACAAGGGGAAATGGCTTCAAACTGCCAGTATTTTTAGACCAGATATTAAGAAGAAATTCTTTACCATGAGGGGAGTGAGTCACTGGAATGGGTTGCCCAGTGAAGCTGTGGATGCCTCATCCCTGGAAGTGTTCAAGGGGAGGCCAGGTTGGATGGGGCTCTGAGCAACCTGGTATAGTGGGAGGTGTCCCTGACCACGGCAAGGGGTTGAAATTAGATGATCTTTAAGGTCCCTTCCAACCCAAATGATTCTACAGTTCCTTTATTCAGTGATTCTTTGTTGAGAGAAGCATCTCGAGAGCACAACAAAATCTTTGTTGAAAGCCTATCACCTCAGAACCACGTTTGCTGTGCACTTCTGTGCATTACTACAAAACTTTGGCAGATGCATTCAATAGCATGCAAAAAGGCAAAGCCTCACCCTTAATGTGACATAGTTTCAAAACCACTGCAACTGGGTTATAGAAATATTTTTCATTGTTTGAAGAAAAACATGACTGAAGGGCATAGTAAAATTCAATCCTAACTTTTGTCTGTTAGCAGCAGAATTACATGTAGGAAGCACCTTTAGATTTTTAATGCATTGTGAAACAGAAAGCATTTTCTTTCTTTTGTTAGAAAATTGTTTGCAGAGTATGATTTTCTTTGGAGCTGGTGTACATGATTCTGCAGAAACAGCGCTGTGTCTCAACAGTTTAGGAAAACTATTGCATTTGTCCTCTATCAGTACAGTTCAGTTTCACATACACTGCAGCTCTACTGGATTTTTATTTTGTTTGTTTCTCTGAGTTAAAATCTTCTTATCAAATGCTGAGAGATAACACACATTTCTTCCTGTTATAAAATAAAGACACAAACATCAATCATCTAAAATCAGTGACATTCACCCAGAAATAAATACAAATATGTTCTGTAACATGTCACTGCTATTATCTGTTGAGAGGCACTGCTGCCCTTTCTACTGAGGGCACCGGAACATGGCTGCCCTCAGAGGAATGTAAACTTGGCATTAACCCTGGCAGATTCCCACTCCCTGCTCACTCTCATTTAACATTAACTCACTCCTATACTGTTATCAGAAGGTAAAGGTCACAGCTTTATTTACACAATACAGTGCTATACAAACGGTCATTAAAAAAGAAAATCTTGCACCAAATAAACATGAAGCAAAAAAACAATGCTGACCTCTCTACCAAGAACTCCTCCTGGAAGTACCTTGTCATTCCCCAAATAAGGTCGATGGTGCTGGTCTATCCTTCTAAATATTAACTGCCCAGCATTGCCCCCCCACATACCCAACTCCCACGCAACAGCCAACTAAGGACTTTTTTATGTTCCAAACCCAGGAGAAATTTAGAAAGCATTCTACTGTTGGCAAGACCATGTGGTTCATATCCTATTCCCACAGCCTTTACTCATCCTTCCACAGCTGGAAACCTTGTCAAAGGCTCTCCTATACGACAGAGACTTTAGCACAATACATAAGCTGGGCAGATGGCAGGGTGGACTCCCTCGGTCCGAATGCCAGAAGCCTGGGAACCAGCCCTCCTTCCTGCTTCTCATCTCCCTCAGCTCCGCTCCTCTCCACCCCAGCCCACTGCCTTTTCCTGCGGGGAAGACATCCTGCTTATTTATGTATTTCATGACTGCTGGTCTGCCTAGATCCAGCAAGAAAAAGTGCAAAGAGGGCAGGAGGCCACTGACTAAAATCCCGTTGGAGCTCATGTTCAGTTTTGGAAAGCAGACCAGGCAGAGCAGAGAGAGCGTGGATGTAGTCCAGGGCTCAAACCCAGCCAGGAGCACTGGTCAGGTGACGTGGCTTGGGCAGCAGTCCCTGGAGACACTGGGACTCCAGACACACCTGCACAATTCACTCCTTGCTTCCTATTTTTACTGAAGGTGATGGAAATAGTTTGTTGCTCACTTGGGCCAGAAGCAAACTGTAACTTTTCTGTAGCAGACTGCTGCAACAGGCAGCTCATGTGGAGGGGACCCTGTGTTCAGCATATTCCTGTGCTTAGGTGTGAATATGCCAGATGAGGGTACAAGGTCTTGGCCTCTTTCAAGGACCATAGCTAAAGCACCAATTCAACCTTTAACAATTTGGAGTTGCAATAAGACGATCTTTACATATTTAAATCAAAATGCTCCATGTCTAGTTTAGCTTAAAAAAATAATAGGGGGGAGGGGAATTTTATTTGTCTGCTGCCACTCAGAAATAACACAGTAAGGTAACTTGGGAGAATGATGACTTTTAACATGTTAACCACTGACCATGCAACATTTTCATTAGTGTAAATATAAATCCTCATTACTCTGCCAAGGTTGCACTGAATCACACAACCACCAATGAAGTCAGACTTTCTAAATAAATATTCTTATTTCACATAAAACCACACTAATGAAAGCGCTTTTAATTCTAGGTAGTTCTTTCTGAAACACTGGGGTGTGCTACCCTGATAAACAGGAATTCTGGGAAAACTGATCATCCAGGGAAAAATTCAGTTAGTGTTCAAACAAGTTCTTAGGGTAGTTGTGTACGGAAAAAGCCCGGAGGTACCCAAGGGTTGGCATCAGCATATTTACATCCACTTTTGCTCAATTCAGTGTTAATAAATCCTTCATCGCGACCAACACATTAATTACAGAGTGCAGAGAACCTCAGAAAGCTCCAGCGAGTTACAGGCTGGGTTATTACTTCATATTGCTGAGGAACATAATAACCCATAGTTATGAATAAGGACTCCATCATGACCAAGAGCTGCATGATTTGAAGGCAACACCTCACAGACCCTACATTTCAAAGCAAAAAATTTGATCCTACCTTAGTCAACCCAGAGCAGGTGACACCAATTTCCCAGTTAAGATATTTTTAATCTTTTCAGGTGAACTGAAATTGTGTACATTCAGTTTCTTTCTTCTATATTTCAGAGAGAGCACTTGAATGATTCTGGAGGATCACAGAGATCAAGCAACATGCAACTACTGAAACAATGCTTACAGCTCACAGTTATTTCCTGAATCATGTATGAACTGGGGACACCATCACCTATGTTCGTGAAGTGGTACCCTGTGCTAGTGCTGACCTTCCTGCCTGGGGAGACAAGAGTTCTTTGTAGGTATTTCAGGCCAGAGCAGGTCACTTGTGTCACCTCACCTGAACTCCTACACTGAGAGCAGAGACAGCCACCCAGGTATTCCTGACCTCAGCCCAACAACTGCAAGTGAAACAAGAACATGCCACATTTACATATATCTGCAGAAAGTGCACAGGAATGTTGAAAGTCAGTACAAGAGGAGAGTACAGAACTGACAGTTTCTTAACACACCCAGTTTGTTGCATCTTCCCTATAAGAGAATATATAATAATATATTTTATACGGACATAATACATATATTAACATATTATGATAACTGACTTTAAATACATCAGACTCCAGGGGCAGGTGACACTGAATATAGTCCACAACCCTTCATCATCAAGTTCAAACTCCAGCTCAGAGGCAAAATCAAAATGAGCTTCATAGTCTAGTCCTTAATTCCTGAAGCTTGGATACATTTTTTCAAAGTGGTGCAATTGCAATTGCATAACACAAACAAGGACAAGTGCCAGAAAATGGGATTGAAACTTCTCTAGTGCCTGATTGACTCTACTTGTATTATCAGGCCCCAGCCTGACATGTGCCTGAATAGCTGAATGCCAGATGAGAGGGAAGGTGGCAGGGATAATGTAAATATTTTTATTAAGCTGTTGAAGTGTTTTTGACACAACAGTAATGTCGTACCTTTAAAAATGCCACACTGAAAATTATCCTAAAGTTTATCTGTCATGCAAGATGCATTCAGTAATGGGAATATCTTTATACATAAAAGCTGTGAGGTTCATTTTAATTTCCAGCATAAACTCAATAAACATAAGGAAGATAAACATAAGGAAGATATATGAGCCAATATTCCAATGAGCACACTGGTAATTGGACAAGTCTGGGAACAACTGTTGGGCCAGCTGCAAAGATGTGAACTCAGAGAATAATTTCTATTGCCAAACAGGGAGCTGGCTTTCTCTTTGAACTTCAGGGGAAACGAGGATAAACTAGTTATTATAAAAGATGATCATTTAGTATCATCATAGCACTTTCTCAAAACCTAACCAACAAGCCAAAGCATGAGCTAAAGCTAGTTATTTACTTCCAAAAATATAACTTTGTTTAGCTCCAAACAAATACTTCCACGTACAAGACTGAAAAAAGATCAGAAGGTATAGCAGCTATTTTGAAACCTACATTTCCATCAAACATCTTAGTTTATTTATATATTCTCCACTTTCCTTGAAGTAGTGCCCACACAAGCAGCATTTCCCACTTTGGAGAATAACCATTAATTTCACACCACAATGTTTTTTCTAGAAATATAATTACACAGAAGACAAGTATTCTTTATTAAAATATCTGAAGGCATGTTAGGTAGCTATGACTGCTAGTTATTCAGGAGCAAAGGTTGTTTTATTTTCTCTTTTTTCTTTCCTTTTTCTTTCCTTGTTTGCCAGCTAATAAGAGCTTTGGAGTTGTAAAGAGTGACTTGATCGCAATGCATTTTTAACACTGTAGTAAATAATGCAGTGAGGTATGGAATAATTAGGCTGGAACTATTCTGTGCAAGACAACTATTCTTACGTATGCCTGACATCAACAAATGCTTTCTCCCAGGGCCTGGCACATTGTGAATGAATAGTGTCATTTTCTTATGATTAATTATTTTAAAATAATTTCTAACTTCTTCCTTCTCCTTGTACTTTACAGCAGAACTGGGATGTACATTTTACAAATATTTGAACTCCTAGTATCCCACAGTTTGGAAAACGAATTATTCTTACAGACATAGCTATGTCAAGATTCAAAAGCTGATACTTTTGTCAAAACAAAATATAACTGAATCTGTTCCTAATTTCTTCCTGTTGCTTTTAATCGTTTATGCTTTCACTCTACAATTCATGTTCTCTTGTGTCTTCTGATCATACACTCAGCATAACACGCCACTTACAAGTTCAGTGTCATACTCTAGCATGCCTGTCAGACATGTCAGCATAGTGTCTGAATCAGAAGTTGTGAAGTTTAAATTATGAAACATTTTTGTCTCAGAATGACATTTCTCTTGTGATGGAAGCGTTCTGCTGATAAAGTCACAGAAGGAACACAGGCACATGAAGCGATTCAATGCATCCAGCTAGGAGCCAACACACAGCAGAAGCTACATACAGGACAAGGGAAAAGAGGTAGGAAAGAAAGAGTAGAGAGAGAAGAGAATGTGTCTTAAGGCATGGGAGCAGTGGAGGACAGGTTGAGAATGAATGCACATTCATATAAAGAAGGGAGATGTAATTTTATACTAATTCTTTCTTGCTGGTTCACAGAAATCACTAAACTGACTGCTAATTACAATGTGTCTACCTCCAGTTTCCAGGACGAGGAAATTAGCCCAAGTATTTTATGGAAACAAATCCTCAAAATCCTTCACTTTTCAAAGTACCACTCTTGTCTGTTCCCCTTATGACAGATACTTATAAAAATTCTGAGGTTGCCACATTCTATTATGTGAACGTACAAATATCTAGGTTTGGAAATAAATGCAGACAATGAATAGGAAATATGATATGGGCAGGAAAGGTAAGAAATGTGTTGGACCATCTGCACTTGAAAACAAACCCATGAGAAGTGTCAGGGCCAAAAGTACAACCCAGTATGCAAACATCACACCAGTGTTAATAACAGATGGAGATTAAGAGCTGCAGCTAGCAAACCGTTTTATAAAGAAAACTATATTTTTGATGAAAAGACCACTTTCAAAGAGATTTACTTTCCTCAGAAGCTGTGATGTTCTGCTGTTTGCTACATCTCTGGAAAGGAGACACCTTTGAGAAATTTCCCTTTGAATCGCTTTGTATGTGAGAAAGCCAATTGCTTCTAATGGAATTTACCACTCAACCCTGGTTACTAAACTTTTAATTTTCCTTCCTCAATTTCTGGTACTCTTAACACCTGCCTTTATATGAATCCAGGGATGTGACAAATTCCACATCCTCATCTTGATGTTTCTCCTCATGAAATTTTAGACTACCTGCCCCTGAGATCACTACCTCAAATCAAAACTGATAACCTGAAAGAGGGTAGGAATATCAAGGGAGAAAACAGAGGTCAGCTAGATCTGAAGAACTCAGACTTTTTACTAGACAGGACAGATTTATATTACAAAACCTGTTAAGCACGCAGCTTGTGAAAGCCCGAATTTATCACAAGCAATAACAGGCTGCTAAAAACAAATAAAAACAGAGAGGAAGCGTGAAATGACAAGATAAAGGATTTAATAAACACATTAACATCAGGGTGAAATTTTTCAAAGCAAATCCTTACTTTTAATAATAAAGCCTATCCCTAAATGCATTCTTCGTCCCAGCACAACAATGTGCACTTTTTGTGTGTGTGTGTGCATGGGTGTTGAAGATTAGAGACTGGGGCCAGTGGGGGAGGTTCAAATAGATGCAGGGCACTTGAAAGCAAATCAGAATTTTTCTCCAAAGAGCCACTTCCTGCTGGTGACTGAGCTTCACCCAAACAGTCAAGAGGAAGGGGCATAAGCAAAGCATTGCAAACGACCATCCCGATTGTATCGGAGTGGAGACAACTAAGACAAACAAACTCAGGAAGTGGCAGGGAGTTAGAAACCCAGAGGAAAATCTATGGCACAGAGAGGAAAGTGAAGAGATTGCGTCGATCTGCAGAAAGGTCACCTCTGGGTCGCACTGTGCCAAGCTTTTTCAAACCCACTTTATTTGGACTAGAACACAAAACTGGCACACACAGCTGGCGACTGCTGCAGAGGCTATTCAAATGTTAACATTCTCAATGATAAACAGCCAAAAAAAGTTCTGTGTAAGCAAATTGGAACAAACAACTAATCTAAAACTGGTTGCTAAGAGATGGAGGATTTCAGCCCAAACCATCCCGAAGCCCCAAGAATACTTTATTTTTGATCAAAAAAAGTACCTGTAGATGACGCCATGTTGGTGAAGAAACATGAGTGCTGATGTGACCTCTGCAGCATAAAAGCGGGATCGAGGTTCGTCGAATTTGCGTGAGCGCTGGATTTGAAACATTAGGTCTCCTCCATTTACATATTCCATGACGAAAAAGAGGCGGTCCTGAAATTAATTAAACAGTGCTATTTAGCTAATTTCTTTTAGTGACATAAAAGACTGTTTGAAGCTACATATTAAGCGACTGAAGCATTTACATCAAGAAATAAAAGAAACTAATGCTACGTTTCTGAAAAAGGAGAAAGCCGACAACCCAAATCCACTAAACATAAAGAAAATGAGGTGAGTCTCAAAGTGAGAAATGAGAAAAAGGCAATCAAAATACTGTATTAAACAACATAGATGCATAAACCTCCACACACCAATAAATACATATGGAATTATAATCAATTTCATATAATAATAGCGATACTTAAATGATATTGTTTCTTTTATACTTTAGGCATAACCATGAAAAGATAAGTCAATTTTGTCAACTACTGACAGGCTGCTGGGAAAATTTCAGTCTCCTTCTTTCTTCACTTCTCTCTTACCAGTTACTGTGTCTGCAAAGCATCTTCCCCAAATAATGTCAAAATTATTTAAAATTGTTAAGCTATAGAAACCAGTGCTGCCAATCTCAAACATTTACATATGGTTTTTTTAATTGCTTCAAACTCATAATGAAATAGGATTGTATTATTAAAATACATATCAGGTTCTTTTTATCTTCTTCTAATGCTGATCACTTCCCTGTTCAAGCTTTCAAACCTATTTCCATGATGGAGGACTAGAAATAAACTTTCCTTGAGAACAGCAAGTGAGATTCTCAGGCAGTCACACCATTAACCCAAAAGTTAAGCACATGTTGAAACAGTCAGAACTGAAAATATCAATAAAATAAAGATGTGCTTGGCCTCTTGAACCACTTATTATATAAACTGGCAATGCAGGTGAAGGCATAAGGAAAGAAGTGACACACATCCACTTGATGTAATTTAGATCCTATTTTTTTAAGTGTGTCTTACAAATTATCATATTTTTCCCTAGTCTGCACTAATACCCCTAAATCTTCAATTCCTTGCCTGTTCACCCTTCGTGAATGGCTACTTCACATTCTTTATTTCCTTACTGTTAATTATCTACAGCTCTATGCACATGAGTTTAGTTAGAGGTGGAGGCAATCCTGATGCAATGTGACACAGACATTTCTTTCTCTAGTCACATGATTCACAGGTGTGTGAGCATGGGACTTCACCCCTCTGCAGCTCTGATGTCACACTGAAGTTTGGCTCTAGCTCCTAGTGTCTGGTGTGCTGGGTGGAAGAAAAGGAGGCAAGATGAGACATTGCTTTGGACAAGGACAAACAACAGAGATCGATGTTAATTAACCTCCCCCAAGTGAATCCAAGCCTGCAGATTACATAGTTTATATATATATATGAATGCAGAAATTCATAAATGTTTGCCATTTGTCCTTAATCATCTACTCTACAACTCAGACTCAGAGCACAGCACTTAAAAATACCCTTAAACTTAAGCGTGTGCATTAATCCTGCTCATTAAGTGCCTAAATGTTATACTTATCAGGGATGCTTCCTGGAGGAGGCTAGAAATGTTTGTCTGACTTTCTGCTGATTACAGAAAGAGGATGCAGAAAAAAACTTTGTGCCTTTCCTCCTGTATCTTGGGAACACAGAAACTGCCAGACTGGATGAAATTTGGGAAGCCAGGTGAATTGGCATTCTCGGTAAAACATTGTTGAAGACTTTGGTACATTTTCCAACATTTTTCTTGCCATTCCCTAGGAAGGAAAACTGCCTGAAGAATAGCATCAAAGCTTCTGGCTGCATCATACACTCAAAAGAGCATGGATTCAGAGCCATGCCTTTGTTCTTTTTGTAGTGCTCAGTACTGCTGACATGAAATGTTCAAAATCGTAGTGCAGACCTTCTGACATTAGTGTAGGGTTTAACTCTCACCCTCTTTGCTTCTTTAAGCAAAAATAAAGGTCCTGGTTCTGCCTATCTGATTTATCCTTGGAACCAATAAGAATTATAGCCTCGCTTTTAAAAGAAAATCGGATAGCTCTCAGATGGTCTCAGGATTTCAGAAGCTAGAGCTCAAGGACAACGTCAATACAGTCAGTTTTGTGATGGAGCCAGTCAAAAGCATAGCTGTACTGCTGCTGGAATACAATGTAAGAGGATACAACATCCCTAAGAAGAAGATGTGGGCATTGTCCTTTGTTAGGCTTCTCACTGCTGCACCACAGACTGAATATCTCTGAAGAGCAGTTTCAAGTGCCCCTTTGCAGGTCTTTGCCTAAGATTGTCCCACATGGACACTGTTCAGTGTTTCAAGCACAAAACCCATTTGACTGCAGGCTGAGGAGAGCACAACTAACACTTGGCTAAAGTAACTTCTCCTAACGCTTGCTGTAATTGAACTTTCTTACATTGCTATTTTAACCTTTCTAAAGTCAATATTCTGGACTTGAGTGGGATCAACAAGGAAAACGAAGCTGCAATTCCCATTCTCCTGAGCAGCCATACTCATTCCCAGTATTGCTATCATTTTGCTGCACCTGTAAGACAAGTAGAAAACTATGCTGATGTGAAGTGATGGTGCTGTCCCTTACAGCTGTGACCAAATGGTGACCCTCAACTTGTCATTCAGCTGGGAGCTGCTACTCCCAACAGTGATAACACCAGAAAAAGGCTGATTTACACAACTGTATAGATGAGGGCCATCTCCTCACATGTCACGATAAACATTGTTTCATTCTCATATTAAATACTCAGTGTTTGATCCAAACAGAGCCAATGCTTTTTGTGACATTCACTAAATGCCTAATTGCTGATTATAAACGTTAGAAATGGTGTTAAGTTAAAGCTTCAAGTTCTTTTATTGTAGTCCAGTCTTTTTTAGGTCACTTACAGTTTAGCTACCTGAAAATTTAACCTGGACTCTTTAGCAGAGTATCTTGTCAGCAGACAGTCTGAACAAAAAGTTTAGCAGTATTCCCTGAGCTGGACACTGATACCTATCAATTATCTATCTATCTATCTATCCATCCATCCATCCATCCTCTTTCATATCTTCCTCAGTGTGCACATCCCATTCTCAATTTGAGAGAGTATTTCTGAGAGATTCTGCAGCTTACTTGACAATCTCATCAGAAGTATACCCACTAAAAGCAGAATTAACAGCTCAGTCATGGAATTTGCTCTGCTATTGAATTTTTCTGCTACACATCTATATTTCAAGTCACTTTTCCAGCTTTCCTCAGTAAACATTTCAGTATTCTAGTGAGAATTCCCAGAAAGAAAATTAGTTTGAAAGTTCTGTTCTCTGTTTACAGTGAGTCTGGGAAAGCCCACTAGCATGGAGTAAGCAGTAAAATGCACAAGATGCACAAGCACAGCAGACCAGAATTTCAACATTCATCATCTTTTTTTGATGAAATATATTCAGTCCCTATGGAAACTGCTTTCTTGAAAGCACTCTCTGGTCTTTCTTTTTGGTCAGAACAATGATGTAATCATCTGAGACTCACATTTACTTGAAAAGAAGATGCAAGAGAAGAGAGAATATTTTATGAATAGAAGCTGAGTCCTTGCCTATTGGCAAGTCCATTTTTTTTTATTTCCATAACCTTAACAACAACAGACACACTATTTTGATTTTTGCATTCAAACTTTTTTCCATATCTTTCAGCAAAGGTTAATGATCAAAATATAGGTTCCCAACCCTCTGACTACTTCCTTTCTGTCATAATGTAAGCACACACAGAGTGACCCAATGAGACCTCCGAGTTCAATGCAGAGGATGAAATCCTCCCACTAGTAGTGAAATAACTGTATTACTCCTGATTATATGCATCTTGCTACATGTACCACCAGGAGTTATTCAAATATTGAAGTATGAGAAGATAAAGTTAACACCCTTAAGAATTAAGGTGTCCCATTAAGGGACAATGCAGCGTTTACTCAGTTAAAAATGAGATACAAGGTATGACTTTATTATCAGTTGTGTTCCAAGAGAAAATTGAATGTGTTTGGTTTGGACTGCATTATTTTTGAACTTTGTTTTCATAGCACTTGGGAAGTATGTTTTGATGAATAAAATAAATGTAAAGCAGTCCTGGGAACTCTTTAATTATATAAACTGAAATAAAAGGCAAAATCACAAACAAAGACATTACAGATTAATCCTCTCTTGGCACCTATAAAGCAAAAAAAGTACTGCAAAGAAAGCTAATATGTTTTCTGAAGTAAAGTAAACTAATATGTTTTCTGAAGTAATTTGATTCTGTTTCAGCGTTTGTTTTAGCCCTTAATCATACCTGCTTTTCCTTGAATTTCTCAAAATATCTGGTTGAATGAGAATACTTAAAATAACAAATGGAAAGAAAAGCAGAGCAGAGTGCATGGGTAAGAGATTTTAAAAGAAAACTGGATATGAAATAAACAGGCTAGACATCAAAACAAAAGAAGTTTAACTCTGTATTTCCATAGGATTTTTCTGACCATAAATGTAACTCCTATATTGGAATGCATAACGCCTGTCTTAATATCTCTATGATTCGAGTCTCACCTTTCAACTTTCTTAATTGAGAATCTCCTGCATGCTTTGTGTCATCAAAACTGGACACCAAAAGCGACCTTAGTCTTTGTCCTTATCACTGTATGGAGAAGTAGGCTTACTAGTTAAACTAGAAATCTTGTTTCATCTCTCCCATTCCACTCCTCTAATTTTGTCTCAGTTTAATTTTTCATCCTTCTTGACATTCACCACACCTTCCTCTACAGTAAATCCTTCTAATACTTCACACTTTATTGTGATTATTGCCATTCTCTGATTTTTAGTTTTATTTATATATTTTTGTGTTTATATCTGACTAAGTATTATGTGCACTCCCTGCCACTTTATATTTGGGCGGGTTTAGATGTTACAAGTTTCACTGGATAGAAGTTCTACCTTTTTTTCTTTTGGAATAATGTACATGTTTTTAATTGGGAAAAGAAGGGGAGATTTCCAGAAACATCAACAGCAATAAAATCTAAGGACATAACAGATTCAATCCAGCTCCTCTTTGTGGAGGTGTGATTAATGGCCAAGACCTTCCTACCAGTAAGACCAGATAATCTTGCCAATCAGTTCTGATTTAACAGATGACACTATACAGTCTATTAGTTGTTTAGATGTGGAATAATACCATTGTTAAGGAACAAGCTTCTACGTAAACCCTGTATGAAAGGTTAGACATCGAAAGACTTTGATGTATTGTTTACATTAATTATTGTGTAGATCTTAAAAGACTTTTTAAAAATTGTTATCAGTCATTAACCCATCTGTCCTTTGTTTGTTTCCCAATTAAAATCTCATTAACATTAAATTGCAGTCTAAAGACAATCCATTGATAGACATAAAACCATGTACAATTATCACTTCAATCTGAAGAATACAAACTTTTTTTTTGCTTTCAAACGAGTCCTAACAGCTGGGAGACCCAATATGCAGTTCAACACAGCCTCATTACTGAAACATTACAAAACAAAAATAAATCATGCAATCTGTCTCCCAGTTTCAGAACTGAGATATGCATCCATGGCACAAGCCTGAGAACAAATCTTTTCACTACTGTTTTTTGCCCCCCAGTTCAACTTTTACCGCACTTAAAATCATTCAGGAAAGGCAGTGAACATGGACTCAACCAAAATTCACAATTGATAAATCTTAGCAGCCTACTCCAACCACCACTTTTTCATACAATTGGCTGTGAATAAATTCTTCCTGATTCTCACTAGTGCCCTAAACTAAGTTCTTTGTAAAAACACAGATTTTTCCTCTCAATTTCAGAAAGTTGCATTTGAATTAGATTTCTTCAGAGGCCCCTGAAAGTATCAAGGAAACTAATATGTGTATCAAATACAGGTAAATGTAAATGTAAAATAGTTTGCATTCTAGTAGAGTACTGTTACATAACGGAATATGTTTAGCCACTAAACTTGTTGCAAAAAAAAAGTCAAAGATACTTGAGCAACTTTTATTGCTCAAGAAGTCAGGTAAATGTGTCACCTTGGTATGCTCTACCTGGTAAGATGATATTTTATTCATGTCATGCATGTATGGAATTCTTCTTCAACTAATACAAAACTGTGATTACTTAACTCTATTTAAACAGGATGCTCAAACAGTTTGTTTAAAATTACCTAAAACTACAGCAACTGCCCCACCCCTCAGAACTTAAATAAACATTTCCTGCTTCTGATGGAAATTGCACAGGCATACTGTACACAAAACTATGTGCAAACGTTCACCACCCTGAGACGAAGACTAACCAGGATGGCAGATTCATTTTCCACAACCCCAGCATTAGGTAGGACAAATATAAATCCAAGAGAAAAAACAGGTACAACACTAAAGAAAACAACAAGAAGCTCTCTCCTGTTCTTGTGATTCCTTTTTGAAGTTCACAGTAACAACCTCCAACAGGACTCTATGACATATTATCTGTCTCTGATTTCAGTGTTTATACTCGGGGCTAATTGTGTTGTTTTTCCTGTTTTGTACCAGGGCTTCAAGGAGTTCCAAATAAGAAGGAGACAATTTCTACAAATCCCAAATTTCTTAGAATAAATGACCTGTACATAGGATCTGCTATCTTAAATTTTACATGAGATATCTGCATCTTTCACTTAACATAAAATGCACATGCTCAGATTTTGACTTAGAGGATTTTTTTGTCAGGTGGACACTCCAAATTTCTCTCAAGCTGGTGAATATTATTACTGTTAGGGCTTATTGCTCAGTTTTACTCAGCTTTGTGCAGTATTTAATTTCAAATTCTTTTTTTTGCCCTTGAAAGAACTGCCTCAAAGTTAAAACATAGACCAGAGAGAATCAGAGAACCACACAAAACTGGATAAAGAAGTCTTGCAAGGTCATCTAGCTTATCCCACAGCTGACAGGCAGGATCAGCTGTACCTAACCCAAGGGGAACTAACCTTTTCAATGCTGCAAGGCAGTCTCTGGACTCTATAAGCCAGAGATCTAAATCTGTGAACCTGAACAGCCCTGCTGAGTGGACTCAATTTGGCCCACAAAGACCTAGAAGCAGGAGCCTCTGCTATTTTGTTCTGCCAGAGGGCAAACGGGTTTGTCTGGACTCCACTGCAGTGGAGTCTCATTTCTGCCAGAAATACCCTGCTCCCTTCTCAGTCCCTTTGTCAGCAGCAGAAGCCAGTAGTGAATGGTATTCCTTGAACATATTCTGCCTCACAGGTCAGAAAATTGTGTCAGTTACTGAAAATAAACTGATCTTCTCCTAAAAATCACCACTGATAAGCACTCCTTCACCTCCTCTGGCAGTCTGTTTCAGTACTTATAGAAGATATCACTGGGAAATCTTTCACTGCTGTAAATAATTTGCATTACTTCTTATTCTAACCTTACTCGAAGTATCAATTCCTAGCTGTGCTGGAAGTTATAGAATACCTTCAGAGAAACAATTCTGTGCTTTCCATCTTTGTTTCTTATAAAAAGAACCACTTATTGGTTTTTCTTGATTTTACAAAATTAATTACAGAATATTTCTATTCTGTTTGTAGAGACCTCAGATACTACGTTAGTTGAGAGCCTGTGGCATAAAAACCACTTCTAAAGTCTTGAGAATGGTTTCAAATATAGCCAAATATAGCCAAATATAGCCTTTCTTGAGGCACTCAAAAATCTCTCTCTACCCCATCACACCATACCATGTGAATGGACAGAAAAAGCTACAAATCAAAAGCAATTAGTTTTCAAACAGTGCTTTCAGAATCAGTACGGAGATTCTCAAATCCTTTACAGTGTATTACTGTAAAGACTTGCCTTGCAGCATTTACTCAGCTGTAATGTGAGTTGCTTGAAAGGGATTTTTAAGCAAGATGTTTGTCTGAGAGCTCTGTATGTCATAAAAGAGTCCTGGTATGTCACTTCTGTCATGAGAGATTTATGTTGCCTTCCTATGGAATATCAATGGATACTGGAACAAAACTGGGTTCTTAAAATATTTTTCATGCCCATAACACATCCCATAGTACTATTCAGCAAGGAAGATGTGGCTCGTATTGTGTATCTGGAGATAAACTGGCTGGTTTGGGTGGGGGACTTACTATGTGCAAGCAGTAGGTCACAGAACCATGGAAGTAACAAGTTAATGATTCAAAGCAGGAAATGTTATCCAGGACCTCATGGACATCACTTATTCTTTGCAAAAAGTTCAAAGGATCATTAAATTTTACCTAGACCAGCACTCAAGAAGAAAGTTTCATTTAACGGCAGTTCCAAAGACATATCCAGCAATACTTTAAACTGTCCAAAATGAAGTGAAGCCAGCATGTCCCAAATTCAGAGAGTGAAAAAATGTGCCATTTGTTTATCACCTCAGCACTAATACTTCCAGAAAAGTTTAGCTGATTGTTTCAATCATTGAAAGACTCTAATCCCACATTACTGTGGCAAGCAAAATTCACTGTCACTGATACCACTTTTGAAATGTACAGGTCTTCAACTGTACCATAAATGCTGGAATATGAGAAAGCATGGTTATGAATAAAATCTGTACCCTAGACTCTGCAACCAGCAATCATCTATAGCTCAGAATAACAGATGAACATTTCCTCCCTCACACAGACCTTCTTCCTGTGCAATTTATGAACACTTGATCTTGAATAGTCTTCCTACTGTTTTCTCAGATAATGAATTTTGTCAGATTACTATCTAGACCAAATTTACTATGCATTGGATTAGCTGGTGCATCAGGCTCATACTAGGTCTAGTAAAAAGAAAACATCATCCAAAATTTAATTAATCTTGTTTTTTAAAAAAATATGAAATTTACAGTAATTCAATGTAGCACAGAAACAGCAGGTGGAGAGTTGTCAGCCCACTCTCCTCCACAGAGCTTTCATTTTACTCATTGAGAATATAACATAAAATTCTAGCTCTGAGTTGCGTGAATAGACAAAAATTTTCTATTAAGACGCTAAAATATTATCATGGGAGTGCAAATATGTCCAATTTTTTACCTCCTCACTGCTTTAAATTAAGAAGAATTAAAATTTTGGTTTTTGTTCTTCTTGGTCACTGATGGATATTATACCTCCTCCCCATGTGAATGTTTTCTGTGTGACACCTATAATATAATATGATATCTAATTTTCTGACACGGTATCTACTGGGCTTAGGGATGAGATTCTCTTTAACTCAAATGGGGCTTAGATCAGGATTAAATTTTTAATGCTGTTATATGTGGAATTTATTAGCCACATAATTAGCCAAGGGCATGCAATGAAAATGCTGAAAAAATTATGTGCACTTGCATTTCATCAGCTCAATCCCCTAGCTTCCAACCTCAGACATGAACTGAAACAAAAAGACTTCTAAATTTGGGAAAATCTTCAACCCCAAATTATCCTGGAGGCATATGTGTTGTGTTGTCAGTGGATTTTTCTGGGAGCTGGGGCAAACCTTTCAGTGTGCCCCCAGCTGCAGTGTTGGTAGCTGTGAACTCCACGGTGAGCTCAGGGAAGGAGCCCTCCCTGGGTAGCAACTCTGCTCCCTGCCTGCCCCCTGAAAGCCCAAGCTCCAAGAGCAAGGACCCCAGAAGGGTCCCAGCTGGTGTAACACAGTTCTTGTGCCCTTCCTCTCATATAAGGGAGAAACACAACTGGAATCCTCTGCAGAAATGGCGTGTTTTGTAGTTCTAGTCACTTCAAAAGGGGTATCAAGCAGGAAAAGCTTCTCAGGCCATTTCCCTAATACCTTCATTTGATGACAGATAAGCTGTGAAAAGCGCCTTTTATGAAATTCTTTGATCTCATCTTCTTTTGGTGTTGTTTGGAAAAAAGAACTGTTCTGGTGAGATAATTTTAAAGACCTCTCATTTAATGGCCTGATGCACATGGCAGAAAACTATATCAAGCCTGTAAAATGTCATTATGCAGAAAATGTTACAATGTGCAGGCAGCTATTAATATTCCTTTGTTCTGATTCTTATAGGAAAAATATAAACACTGTCTTTCAAACAGAACTAACTTTAAAGTTTTTGAAGGCACCTAAGAACAACTTTTAACCTGTTTATATTCTACCAAGGAGCTTAGACAGAGATGGCACCTGCCATAGGTGTCTCCTTAGTCCCTAGGCTGGCTCTGGTACCTTCCTTGTCTTTGCAATTCCTGTTTTCTTATGCTGTTTGGGCATCTATGTCTTCAAGCAAACAGGGAAACATGCCAGATGCTACAAAAGTAATAGGGAACACTCTGGGGAATGGAGCCAGTTGGTCCAGCAGCAGTGATATCAGAAGGAAAAGGAACCCAGTCAAGGAAGATAATGAAAATGACAGGACAAAATACTCATCCGGCAATGAGTTTCTCAGAAATTATCCAGTATTGCAAAAAAAACCCAACCAGAAGTAATCAGCTGAGTGGGCAAGTCCTTATAGCACAGTCATGATACACTGGCAACAGAGCCCTTTGTTTCTAGGAATGCAAACAGCTGACTGAAAGGCAGAAGTCGTCTTCTCAGATTTATGGAACTGCCAGTTGTGATCCTGGAGCAATCTACAATGACTTTACCAATGAGTTACTTGTATGCAAGCTATCAAAAGATGTCTGTTGAGAAATGACTTCCAGTCACATATATCAGGACCAGGCATACTGAACCAAAAGGGGCAGACTACAGCAGAAATACATGAGCATAATTTACATTTAAGTTTCTCAGTTTACATTTTCAGAATTTGTTAGAAAAAAAATCATAAATGTATAGGTATTTCCTCTCTCGCCATGCAAGAATTTGCCATTGCACCAGACTGTGAAAGAGTTTTCTTGCATTACAGAATTTAGCACTAGCAAAACCTGCTCCTTTTCCCAGCTCAAAACTCTACTTGCTCACGAACACTGTAGAACACATTGGACACCGTAGAGGGAAAGAAGGCAAAGCAAACAGGTACAAAAAGTTATTCAAACATTTGATATGTTGTCCTGTTAACTTGCCTAATAGGAGCTTGATTTGAACAATAGTGCATTTATTAATAAAGAAGCAAACCAGAATTCTCCAAAAGCTTTCAAACTTCCTTTCCTGTAATGTGGGAATGAGTGTTAGAAAAACTGTACTGCAGCAGGGCCAGCTTCTTTACAAACTGCCTGGATATTCCATTTATGATGCTCTATGTGTTACAGAGACATTTGCTACCAGATATTCTTTACTGTTTTTAGATTGTTCTTTCTGCCTAAGTAGAAAAAGAGGTATGGTGAAAAGACTGGCTCTTCCTCCACAGATAATTGTTTTTCCTGAAAAAGAGTAACCAAATGAAACTAGGAAAATGAAGTATGAGCATTAAAGAGAGGGCTCTTACCAATTTTACAGTACAAGCATCTTATTCTAATAATTTCACAGTCTGTACAAGTCATTCATAATTAATGTTTCCATCAGAGTGCCCCTTTGCATATTACTCATATCTCCTTACTCTTACAACCAACTCAATCACTTTGCACTAAGGAAAAAAACTCCATCATTATTCACTGATGCACCTAGAAGAACACAGTATTTTGTATTCAGCAATTTTACACAAGTCAGAGCACAAGAAAACATTCTCTGGCCTTGTTTTAGGACTTGATTTTCTAACTTTTGTACATTAGACCAGGCCACTGACTCCTACAGGACCCTTTGTGAGATTAAGTGCTAAGGAATTGACTTATACTTTTAGAAAGTTTGTCATGGGGGAGGACAGGGAATCCTTAGCTCCTTTCAAAAGAAGGAGATGAATGAAATCTTTGGCAACACAAAGATACTCAGTACCAGAGAAACAGCTCTTCTGTATTATGTGAAGCGTTTCAGTAATGTTCCCACGTACTTAAAAACGAAGGTCAGCCAGTGACAACAGTTGGTTCTAGCTTGACAACACAGCAAGAAACTTCTATTGCACTGTGATCATCCAGATGGAAAATTTATATGAGATACTGTCATATCAGTTCACAAACTATGCCCTGGATGCCAGAAATAACTAAAAGTCTAGAGTTTACTTGAACATGATGTTCTGAATAGAAAAAGTAGCTGCATTTGTACTAACAAAACCTTCCTGAGGATTTTAAGTTCCTTAAAATGAGACATTAGCATTGAGTAATTGCGTCTCCGCTCACATGAAAAAAAAACCCAGCAGAGTTTGTTTTGCTGTTTTTACCAAAGAGAGTTTCTTTTTGGGAACTTGGCTAAGCCAAAACAAAATAATTATGATAGCAAAAATAAGGGTGTTGCTTTTCTGATGTAAGTTAAGAGATATTTCTATTCAGAAATGTCTAATTCCAGATTTTTATCCAGGACCCCTCTTCTCTTACAGGTATTGACTCATAGTACTCTGACAGGCACATTAACATGCTGATGCTTATTTCCTCAAACTCAAGCTCAGTCCTTCACACTGGACATATTAAAAATAAACATATTTGAGACATATTCATCTCAAATATATACTATTATTAATTGTCACAAAATGCCATAACAAGACCAAATGAAAAACCAACTTTCCTCTGATACTGCACTTAGAAATACAGACTGAAAGCTTCTCTGCACCTGTACTTGGTATATGCCAATAAGGGATAGAATTAGGAAGTACAGGGAGAAATAGCAAGACAAATAGACAAAGAAACATTAGAAAAAGTGTTTACAGGGTATCTGCCACCTAACCTGAGTGAGTTGCAGCCTTTGCTGATTGCTGGAGCCACTGATGAAGCCTCAGGAACCAAATCCCTTTACTAAGCTCCAGGGGTTGCATGTTATACCTGACTTTCTACAGATGTCCAGCTTACTTCCCACTGAGCAAGCTTCAGCACACTGACTGCAGCAACAGAAGAAGAGATGTTCATTCACACTTTGGGAAGTGTATCCTTCATAGAGATAGGATAACACAAAGCTATCACTGAATCAGGCAATTTGGGAAGAGAGAGACTAAAAGTTGCTAACTTCATGACTGGTGAAAGGCCAGACACATAACTATCCTCTCTTTGTCTCCTCATGCATCACCTTTGTTATTCCTAGGCTGTCCTAGGTAACTGTTAAAATAAGTTTCATTAAATAGTGATAACAGATCATTGTTTCTCAAGTTTTTCAGTACTCTTCCTGAAACCTTGCTGTGGAAACATGACAACATCAAAATTCCCTTGTCATGGGGAGATGGAGGTCAGTATGAAGAGCAGCTCAGACAGAGCTTCTACCTTGAGTAATTGTTCTGAGCAAATCCCTGTGCAGCCTCTGTTGCTAAGCAGAAATCAGATAACCTGTTCTGCCATAGAGCAGCTGCCAGAGAGGGAAACTTAACCTTCTTATGCTCTCTCCTGTGCCTCTTGTACACACCACTGTTCCACCCACAGACTCAGGGTTTCATGCTCTGATTTGATCTCATGCAGGAGAAAACCACACAACAAAAAGGGAGAATGAAATTATGACAATGAATAAAGACTAAAAAAGTTAACATTAAACATGATTATTACAAATTCAAATAGATATGTCTCCTTCAAAATAACTAATATATGGACAGCTTCTCCTATTCTTTCAGAAAATGGTAGGAGACCAAAATACAGAGTGCTACCACATGAACTGATACAAAGAGATGAGGACCATGACAGACTACCTCAATAAAGGACCCTCGGCTAAGCTGAGCACTCTCATCTTCTGCAGCCTCAAATGTAGCATTTATATCCTCCTTGCACTTACAAAATTGCTAATGATAGAGTTCAAGGCCTGAGGGCACTGCCAGGCCCCAGTGGCCCTGTCCAGTCTTCCCTGGGAAGGGACAACCCCTTAACACTGCCCATGGGAGCTGCCTTTTGGACCAGCTGAGGGCTGTAGGTGTGTGCCTTTGGCCCTGGCTCTCAAGGGAACCCTGGCCCTGTTTCATCTCCCCACCCTGCTGGGGGCTGTCAGTGGACACCCTGACCAACAGACAGCTCTGCTTGTCACATCTGGACCCTGTAGCTAGGTCTGCACTGGCTCGTGAGTGTGGCCTGCGCTGGGTCACTCTCAGCCCCTGGTGCTCAGGCTGGCTCTTACTCTCACTGACAGTGTGTATCTATTTCCAAAGGTATGAACTATTTTAAACCAATGGTGATTAAATTTATGCCCTCAAAAGAAGGCAATTAATGTTGGTACAATGCCCAGGAATCTCAGGTACAGGAAGATTTTTCTCTCTGAAGCACAGGTGGCCCCCTGCATCACTTATTCACTAGCCAAGGTGCTTCTGGGAAAGACAGTGGAGGGATAGATAAATTACTGTGTCAATGGCAAGTCTCTTTGAGGCTACAGATGAGAACTTTGGTCTGGATTGAGTAAGGCTGAACTCCCCCTAGACTCAGTAAAGTGTTAGCAGCTTTCACAAACAGATGGGCAGTTTCCCCTGAAGCAAAGAGCAGGGACACACAGAGCAAGGGATGCCATGAGGACATGACCAAGAGCCACTGACCTCTGACTTGGGCAAAGCTTTTGTGAGATCAGATTTGCACCTGCTGCTTGGATCAGTGTACGTACAGAGGCTTTGGGTTGCATATACTCACTAGGCAACTTCAGTGCATGCTGAAACACGGTTAATTGAAAACATCAGTCCTGGTAACACATGCTCGTATGTGGAAATGATTGCACCTTTTGAATATACATTTATTTTATTGATGATGTCTCCAAATTGAGTTAAGTTTGCTAGCTGCTCAATGAATTTCTATCTTCCCTTGGAGGAAAAGTCTTTTGATACACAGCAAACACAGACTTCAACTTATCTACTGTGTCTATAGTCTTTTTAAATTATCTAGAAAACTGCTTCTTTGATTTGTTCTTTAGCTGGTTAAAGGTTAAAAAGCTTTAAAGAACACAGCATTTATTGCAACATCAAAGATGATTACAGAATAGCCTGGCAGTTTACTTCTCTGCAGAATGCCCATAAAAAAGAAAGATGTGTGCATCAGGAATGTGCAGAATGTGTTGCACTATAAGATAAACTGAAAAAGGAATGTGTATGTGCATGAATACAGTAAAGTTCCTATTTTGACATTTACTAAAATAGCTTAAGTGGTACCACTTATTTTGTAAATCTAGAAGGAAAGAAGTTTTTGAAAAATACTTAAAGAGATGACAGAATGGATCCAAGTCGGAAAAGTTTCATTCCAGGCTAAATAGAAGACGTAACATGCTTCAAATCATATGAGAGAGAAATTACAATGTAGAAATATTCAATTTACACTAGACTCTTGTTATTTCTACCATCACAAAATTTTCAGCCGTCTGGTGCCATTACAAGCAGAGAATGCAACCAAACAGTTGGGGCAAAACAACCTCAGAACCTGTCCATGGTTTATGAAGTTTACAGACATACCCTGCTCAACAATTTCAGTAAAGTATAGAATTAAAGTCCCCTCAAAACTACTTTTTATTTATTCATCTCAAAGAAATGAAATGTAAACTTGTGTAATGTAAACTTCAGTTCACTCCAAAGGTAAGTTGCAGTAAAGTGTGCAGAACTCCTAGAGTAGAAAGTCCACTGCACAAATGACTGTTACAATATGAGTGAGATTAAAATCATCACAAAGATGGCGAATGAGATGAATGTGGAACTGCTATTTATCAAATCCTGCAATATTAGCACTGGGACATTGTTAAGCAGTAAAATGGGTAAAAAAGGTGTTTCTTCACAGGAGTTTGCTGCTGTAGCTGTGGAGAAAGACTGTACCAGCTACTCCAAATATGAATTAGAAACATGTATGGTAAACAGATACATAAGCACATACTAAAAGGGGTAAGGC
The DNA here is from genome assembly GCA_013397815.1 of Aleadryas rufinucha. NCBI lineage: Eukaryota > Metazoa > Chordata > Aves > Passeriformes > Aleadryas > Aleadryas rufinucha. Next base: position 231,239 of record VZTH01010776.1, read on the forward strand.
AGGATAGTCACTTTCAATATCCTTCTACAACTCTGGGTGCTGGTGGAGTATGAAGGCAATAGACTGCAGAGAGCAGCACTTACATGCCCCCTCTAAATAACCTCTTTTATTACATCGTGTCAGTAGCAACAAAATGGATTAGACAGACCACTGATCTTACTTGGTAGGACGCTTTTTATTCCCACAGGTTGCAAAAAAATTACGCAATTTACATACATATATAAAGACATTCAGAAAATGCAATTTTTTAAATGACCATTATCCTAGCAAAGGCAGCAATGTACCTGAAGAGTAACTGTACCAGTATAATAATTATTTTCATAGAATCTGAAGAAGGATTCAAATTATGATTGCAGCAGCTTGAAAGAAGAATGACAGTCTAAAACACATGGGTCACGTTTATTCCAGAAAAAAAGACTGAAGATTACCTTGCTTTGGGCTGTCAGGCTCTGAAAATTTTTCATTTAGGGTTCATGAACTAAGATCAATGTGTGAAAACATTAAAAAGAAAAGAATGAACATGAGTTTGTGTATCAAGCCTTCAAACTCTGTAAAAGAATTTCAAAGCCTTTTCCTCTCCATCTATCAATGAACTGTGAATCTGCTAATGCGCAACAATTCAGATCAAATGTAAAAACACAGTGAAAAAACTCCACTGATCAACCACAAGCTTTCATTAAAAGCCTGTACTTTCAAGAATGTACTGGGATAATAAAAAAAACCCCCAAACAAACTCTTTTAGAATATCATGTCGTGAATAAAACTCATAATTGTTTCAAGCTTCCAATCAGATGGATTTATAGACCCTGCACTGATTGAAATGACAATTTGAATAGATTTGACTGCACTATGGGACCTAATACTTTTTCTGTCTCTTTTCCCTGCACATATTTCCTGATCACACTGGAATCCTAGGAACAAAGCCAGTGATGTACACCTAGGTATAGACTGATTTCAATCTGCAGGTTGAAACAAAAAAACAAACCTCCCCCCAAAACCAAAACAAACCAACAAAAAAACCCCCACCAGAAAACCCAGTTTACAAAAAAACCCCCAAACCAAACAAAACCAATTAGTCTTTCAAAGTGCAGGCATTTATGTCCATGGGAATTTCTCACAGATTCATATGATGTATTGAAACATTAGGGTTGTACAAGATTATCCTTCCAAGAGAATACTTGAAACTGAAAATTACAGGAATATTCTAAAGTCATTTCAAAAATAAAGCAAAACCACATTTGTTTCTGAAGTATTTTTTGAAATACATGCATTTTGCTTTTCTAACATGGGATCACCTTTAGCTTCTTATTGTTTGATGAAAAAAGTTGACGCTGACTTACAAAAAATGTTTCCATTCCCACATAAGGTGGGCTTTTTTTTTTTTTCCAATCTAACTTTAAAGCCAAACAAAACATATTTCTACGTCTACAGGAATAAAACAATAAAATTATTTCAGCTGCTGGAGTTCAGGAAGTAAAACAAAAACACAATGCCAGAGCAAGAAAGAAAACTCCTAGCTTTCCATCTTTTTTTTTTCCCTCTCTACATTTATTACCCAGTTGCTAGAAACAGCTATTTCTAGCTATTAGTTAGCTAGAAACAGACCTCCATTACTATTTAACAAGTTATTTTTTAGGATAATTTTGCTTTGCTAGCTTCAAAGCGCGTTCTGGTCCAATCATTCTGGTCATGTTATTATGAGTGTGAAGCAAGTCTGGGAGCAAGCTCACAGACAGCACTTAGGGATGTGCATTTTCTGAAGGTATGTGCAGTGGTTTACATGTTGCATTAGTGTTGGAATTCTACAGAATATGAAGAGATTTGAAAGTACTTCAAGAGCACAGCAGCAGGGAGTCTTCCTTTTGTGGCAAGTCCAATCAAAGGACACCCTCTGCAGCAAAGCTGCCATCAGAATGAGGATGGTCCCTCCACCCAAGGCAGGAAATAATTCTTTTATTTGAGTGTCATTTAAAGTACCATTTTCATGTCCTGTCTAGCTAGAAGTTTAATAAGCAATTTACTACTACTATAGAACCTTTTTTAGACTTTTCATTTTCTAAGTCCTTTTTGTGTTTGAAATCAGTGCACCACTGGGTGAATTTCCACTTTAGTGTAAGTTACCAAGGAATAAGAGTCAACATAATCAGCAGCTTTTTTCGCACTTCTCGTATTATCCTTATTGAGATAGCAGTCTTACTCTTACCAAGACAATAGTGACAAAACACCTGCTTTTACTAAATATTTTAAACTTTCAGTTCCACAAACTCCACTTCAATGAACCATAAAAACTGCAAAGTAGTTGATTTTGACCAAGTGTCAACAATATAATGCTCCACAGGCAACTGAAAGCAGATGCCCTTCTCTTCCAGCCACCAAACTTTAGTTAAATCCACCCTGCCAGAAAAAGAGTCTAAGTGTAATATCAAAGGTTTCTCCAAGAGCCCTAAAGGCAGTCTGGCAAAAATCACTAAGGGTCCATTCACCACCTGGTGATTTGCAGGAGTGTGTTACTCTTCATCCTGCTCCTTTCTAAGGCCTCAAAGCAGTCCCTTCACAGCAAGCAAAACAGGGATCTCAGACCTCCTCAGGTCTGTTACATGAGATTCTGCTACAGCATGGAAATAAAACCAAACCCAGGACCATGCTATTTAGGCTTGCTGTTACTAAATGATGAAAAAAAGCACCACTTAATTTTAATTATACAGAAACTAGAGGATATGATGGTTGAACAGACTGAGACAGGTTGGACCTGGTTTAAGTAATCATTTTTGCTAAACTCTGTGTCAGCCAGCACAGCAAGTCTTACCACTTTTTCCTTGGTGAGGCTTAGAAGTTAGCCCTTTCACCTTACTTAAATGTAGTCTTGTTTTACTGAAAAAATATTTAACATCCTGGACAGCGAATTGGTTGCTCCCAAGTGTTTCTTTCCACCACAACACAACGAGCTGCTGGACTTTTGCCAGGGATCTTGGCTTATGGAGGGACAAAGTGCTTAACCTGCCAAAAGGGGTGGCCATGGAAGTGTCCTGAGTTGCACTGTGCTCTCTGCAGCTTGCGTAGTGTTCCAGTGCTGGTTTATTTGTGTCTTACCAGAGTAGAAAACATGCAAGTTTAAGTAAATTGAGGTCACATGATGTAGTAAGCTTCTACAAATCTAACCCCAACGTGGTATTAAGTTCTTGGCAAGCTTTTAGTAATGTGATCTCATATAAAAAAATAACCTATTCACTGGTATGAGCAAGTCAAAACTCTCTTGAATCAATGGATCTGTGATTACATGGACCTGCCATGAAGCTGATATATTGTGTTTAACAGCACTGGACACTGACCAAGTAAACTGCTATAGTACTGCTACTTGATACTATTGTCTATGTGCAAACATTATGCTGAATAGGACGAAATACTGACTCAAGCCTTTATACAATACATAAATTGAAACTTCCTTTGAAGGTTAAGAAAATTATTTTTTCTGTTTTCATTACTGGTTGCAATTTTATTAGACTGATGAGGACTGGCAGCAAAGCTGTTACACAAGATAATGAATAATTTTTTCTACTTTAACTAGACAGAGAAAATACTCTGACATGATTTGTATTTGGGATGGAGAATGAGAACGTTTCTATTCTGTACTAAATCAATCACTCCTTGTTTGCAACCTGTTTAAAACCTAACAAAGCTCTAAAAGCCTTTTATTCTCATTGAATCCAAAAGAGAAAGAAAACCTTTGTTCAAAAAGCATAAAATAAAATTACAAAAAAAGTGAATTGTGTAAAACCTAGCAAGATTAGAAACAATAAGCTGTAGCTAAGCATTCTGACAACACAACACTTGTTTTTTTTTCCTCATAGCACATTATTCAATTTCATCTAATTCTATGACACTTCATTGAGATTTATACGATGAATCATAAAGTTATACCTACTAAGCATTTACTCATCTAGGAGAGCACTAGATGATTCTTTTACTATAAATTCTTTTTCCTGCTACAAAAGTAGAGTTCAGTTGCTGAAAAAATGATAACCTTGTGATGTTATTTATCTAGGGAGAGCTGCAGGCAGTAAAGGGTTTACTCTCCAAGCACAGTTACATTTTGAGGCAGATCCCTTAGTATCTCCTGAAATGAGAGAGAGGGGGTGAAGGCACAAAGCAGCTGAGGAATAAACTTGCAGTACAATATTTTCCAGACCCAAGAAATTTCACTAATTATACAGTCAGACTTGGCATTATTGATTTCTTTGTGAACAGGAAACAACTTTCTCCTGTGTAGCAGAGGAAAACTAATATATAAGGTTCAACAGATACTACACACATTGATCAGACTGCACATCACCATCAGTTTAAACTGCAAAAATAAGAAATGCACAAAAATTTAATTGTAATGTTATCCTGATTGCTTCTTCTTTTTTCAGTAGGCTTCAAGAATCACATATTTGGGGATCCAACCCCAAAGTCACACACTCTCTGAACCGTTCTGATTAAGGCATCAGCTGCTCTGCAACATTCTGGCAAGGTGAACCAACGTTTCTTCCATATGGAAAATCAGGCAAATATTTTTCCTAACAAGTTATGTCATTCATTCCTACTTGCAGACTATCTCACAGGTGAGAGCCAGAGGAGTTCACTATTTGATTTCCTGGGCTTTGTTCTCCTGCAGTGAGCACATTATAAAGGAACATTTGAACTATATTTCAATATTTCTAGCTCACGCTTTATACAGCATTCTGGCAATTGGAAACTATTAACTTGGAAGCCTCTGTTTAGGAATAGGTGTCCATCACTTAACTGAGCTGACTGTATTTCAAGTGTGATTTTGGGTTTAAATAGAAAATGGGGATTTGTTTTCCTTTAAATTTGCTTGCAAAGCCATCCTCTTTTATTCCTGGAAGTGTTCATGACACAGTCACTTGCTGTGCTGGCTCTCTTCTGATAAATTTTGAGAACTAGTTATCTCTGAGATATCACTGTTTATCTCTGAGACATCACAGCAAACTTTTTTTTTTAAAACTATTACTTTCTTACTGAGGTTCACAGTTCTCCTCTTCATAGACTTAGTCTTTTTTTTCCCATTTGTGAAATAGTCCGGGGAATGGCTAAAAAAATAACATCAACACTTTACCATCCATATATTTTATCACTTAGCACAGCATCAAGGTGGTGTACTGATGGATTTGCAATTGTCTTCAAATAATCAGTGCTATGATGCAATAACAATATTTCAAAACCTTCTGTATAACTGCCAGTCATTTTAAAATGATACTTAAATTTCTGTCATGCTGGATTCAAACACTGGAATTTTCGTAACTTTTCCATTTGCTTAACTATCTTTTAGGAACTTGGCTTTAGGAAACCAAGTTTTAAAAATCATCAACTACAGCTCCTACACAGCTCCAGCAATGCTTTAAGAAAAGCAGATCAGCTACATTTAAACACAGTGCTTTCAAAATTAATTTATTGTTGGACAGGGCTTTTTTTTTTAGCCTTTGAGGACTATCACAAAGACTTAATAAACATAGCTTCACTCCCCTCTCATTTCACTGAAAGTGCAACAGAGATGCACATTAAATGGTGGCTCTGCACGTTATCTCCCACTGGCCAGGTGGGAACACCAGACAGAAGTTTAGAAAAAGCAAGGGTTTTTTTTTGTTTTCTACAGATAAACTTAAACTAACACTTTAGACAGCATTCTCAGGATTCCATGGGAGATACAAAGGAGGTCCTGTTGTGATTCTCTAGGAGAGATGTGAATTTAGAAACAGTGTTCTCAGGAGAAGATACAAACCCAAGATAGATGAAAGGACTGCAAATAATATTGTGAAGGACGTGTGCTACAGATTTACAGCAAGCCCTGCTCCACACAAGTTTCTCATGTACATATTATAATGAAAACACATAGAATGACGTTTCTCTTGAAAACACACAGAATGATGGACATAATGAAACACCACATCAATATTATATAAAATATATGTATCCATTCTGACACTGGAAACAACCAATTAAAAGATCTGGGAAAAGCCTCTAATTTTACCTTTCAGTTCCCTTGTCTCTGAATAGATGTGGTGATGTGACTAGGATGCGACAATAACACTCAAACTCTTCTGTCATCAAATCATGAGCCATTAATCACACAACAACACAAATGTTACTGAAATCACTCTGATAACGAAATTTATGGTAGGCTTCAGATATTGCTGCAGACTTCACTTTACTGGAGACTTACAACAGATTTAGCAAATCCGGTCAAGGTAAGCCAAAGAATAGCTCTCCCTGGAGAAAACAAACAGTATATACATGTATATGAAACTACTTAAAGACAAGAAGCAGCTCACACAAGGGCCAGATTACGTACCTCCCTGGAGTAAGTAAAATTGCATGTAACAGTAAAGGCTGGATTCAGGGCTAAAGGACTAAGCTTGGCTTCCCATCACTGTGAATATACATATGCACACAAAGGGGCATGTATCTCTTGTAAATAAACATGAAAAACCCACACAAGAATATGGAAAAGAGCATTACAGAAGCAGTCAAAGATTCAAAACCCAAGAAATTTCAGGATTAAGAATGCTTGTATGCCCTGATCTATTCCCTATCTGCCTCTTTAACTTCAGCTCGATAGCGTTTACTTATATAACGACTACATTTTCTTCGGAACCCCTGATTTATTAATACAGGAAAACTTAAAGAAATAATGTAAATTACTGATTTTTAGAGAAAGGATCCTAAACAAGGTATTGCACTGATTATCACAGACACAGAAAAAGACACCTCCTCTTTTACTACAGCAATGGTCTTGGATAAAAATGCACATAATCATGGAATTAGGGACTGCACCATACTGAATACTCAGAAAGCTGAATTTTACAGGAAATCTCAGTAGAGCAGTGAATTTTCCTAAACTTGTGTTTCGCTGCATGACTTCATCTCAGTGTTGCACAATACACTTTTGAAAACAGGTTATAGAGTCTATCTTTTTAAGCTAAGCATTTAAAGGCTTTAGTGATCAGCTTCTTTAAAAGCAGATGCCTGAAAATAGGAGGAAGATATTAATGTATTCTTTGCCAGTCGTTTCCTACTGAATATAAGTGTGGGTGAATCACAAGACTAAAAACTTCTTGGGAGCTATCATGCAAATTCTCATATTAAAAAATTTAAAGTACAATATTTTATACAGAATCTTCAGAGGCTTATATGGAGGAAGGAAAACTATTGCTCGTTACAAAAGTGATGAAGAGAACCAGGCAAGAGAAAGAAAACTAAAATTAGTATCTTCCTAAAAGTCCTCAGTGCCTGAATTTCACCTTGCACTGCTCTGGGGATAGGAAAAAAACCTCTAAAGGAAGGGAAACCGATCTTGGTGTGGCTGGCTAACATTAAGTCAACTTTAAAAGCTGTTGTCTATTATTTTGCCTTGTCAGCAGGTAGCTTGGTAGGGACTGGGTTTATGTCCTTGAAGGCGTGCCCACCAATATCTGGGGACACATTACACTGGAGGTGCTGACGGAGAAGGGACATGTTTAACCTTGGCAGGGGGAAGAAGGGGAACTTAACAATAAGCAGTTTTCTTTTAAGCAGCAGCTGGTTTCTTGAACTTCACTTAAGCAGAGGAAGTAGCATCCAGCTGGGCTATTGCTATAACAAAGGCCTTCACTAGCACAGAAAAGGGGCTGGGCAGAAAAGGGAGGAAGAAAAAAACAACCCCAAGATCTGACTTCTTATATGAGATACTTTGTATGCCAGCACAGTTTCTAAAAGCTATTCATCACTGGAATCCCTTCCTCTCTAAACTTGTTGCCACAGAAAAATGGAGAGTTTGAGCAATTTCAAAGTGTTGCAAAAATTGTTTCTGAGAAATAAAAAGCAACTAAATATCATGATGCTGCCTCATAGAAGAAGAATGTTTAGCACAAGCACTATTGTGATAAGTGCCATGTAAGGAGATACACTCAGAGAAACTGCCCCCCACCCCAGTCCCCCTGGATTCTTGGATACCTCAGCAACATTTATTTTAGGTTGATCAAAAATAGAAGGAAAAAAAGCAGGGCTGAAGGGGACCAAAATGAATGCTCTGGCAGCTTTGAAGGGCTCAGAAGTCACTCTCTCCACTCAGAGGCAGTAATTCAGATACAACTGTTGGCTAGAACTTCAAACTCCTGAGTGATCTTCCCAAATATTGCTACTACATATTACTCCTATATATTCCAAGCAAAAACAAAACTACTAAGAGAGTAAAAAATACTGAAAGATTGCTCATTAAGAAATAGTCCTGATATGAGAAGATAAAGTCTACATACATTCTGAAAATAAATGAAGATGATCTTTGCAGCCTGAAAGCAGCAGCCAAACTCCTGACAGTCCTTGTCCAACAAAGCTCTTAAAAATCCATTTTAGAGGAGACTGCCAACTGTACAGACAGGGTTTTACAGTTTGAATGGAGCCTCTTCCCTGATGGACACCAACCACTAATGGAAAAAGGATTAAAAACTGAAGCACAGTTGGAGAACTGGCCAGGAAAGTCCCCTGGAGAAGAACTGTGGAGGCTCCTGGGCTCCTGTGGCAGCTTCTTGTTAGTGATACGGGGATGTGACTTGTACTGCAGTTCACTAATTACATGTGGGTGACTTTTAAAGCTCTACCAAAGGGGAAATAAAACAATGGTTTTCTGTGTTACTGTGATCTTCAATAAAACTCTGACGTGGCAACCATCAAAGTCAAGAAGTTACACAAGCAATTCCCATTATCAAAATGAAAATGTGACATACCCCTCAAAATGCCCAGATTATTCTTGACTGTAATCCAGAAACTTCAAAGACAAAACACACAAGGACTGGAAGTCTGGATATCTACTAAAATAACCAATATACCCATTCAAGCAGGCTGTTCCTAAATATCAACAAGTTTTGTGTCCTGTACATTATAAATGTGGAGTTCATATCACATAATAGATTTTATAAGAGGTACAAATTAATGTGACAGTGGTGGTGGCTTAATGGCAGCTCTGACATTTAGATTCTTTTGAGTCCAGACAATTTCTCAGATTGTAAAATATACATGTTATTCACCAAGAATGACAGATCTGGTCCAACACACATGCCATATTTTCCAACAGTTCTGATGGCCTGAACACCAGTAAAAATGCATATACATAGGTTTCATTTTGACACTCTCTTGTCTGTATCCACAAATATCTACAACTACATACCATTTCTGTGAAATTATTCAGCAGCCAGAATGTTTCTGATACATGATGGGAGTTCTTACAACACTTTAACACCTCTTAAGGCTGACCCTACATAAACTGCTTTATGATGCTCCCAACAAAAGAGTTTTGCAAATGGCCTGACTTATTCTCACATTAATATTTGCTGGTACTATCAAGGCGAGAGACCTTGTGGCTCTGGGCAGACTGATCAAGCTGATCAGTCACTGCTTTTCAGTGTGCATGTGCCTGTGTGTGTTGGGCATATGAATGCATGATGGGTGGAGTAGTTCCTTCTAAGCCTAAATTTTATGATGATTTTTTGACCTGTTATTTGACGTTAAAAAAAAAAAAAAAAGTTAAAATATGACATTTAAAATAAAATTGAGTCTGAAGACATAGGAAAAGCACGTGCAAATCAACAAGGGAACCTACAAATAGAGTTAATGAACAATTCAAAAGGTCAGTAGTTCTTACAAAAATGCCCTTAAAGACCATTAATACACACATACACATAAAGAATTTGTTAACTGAAAATGAAAAACAGTTCCTTCTATTTTTTTTGCCTTTAGCATTATGACAACATTAATGACAAACGTACCTCTCTTTCACGGACCCCACAAAAAGAAATGCAAACACCCTTTACAATGTGAAAAGAAGAAAGCAATTCTGACCCTAGCTGGGTAACACCTGCTCACATGGATTTTTACAACATGCATAAATCCCAAATGCTTTTTAGTTCTATAGGAAAACAACGAACTGACAATTTTCTAAATTACAGATAGAGGATGGTGCAAGTCATTTTACGGCACACGCATTTAATCTGTTGGACTCTGACCACATAAGAAAAAACCAGAAAGTTTACAAAAACTTCAATTTGACAAAGTGAAATTTACTCAACTCCAGTTGTTGGAAGTCTATATCTTTCAGAGAACTATACTGAAACTATTCTTTGTGTATTTTTGTCAACAGAGTATCTTTGCAAGTTTCTTTTTAGAAAATCAGATCCTAATTGTTGCTTGCATGACTTTTCCCCTATGCCACGGTTGGACTGCATAATGTTTTTCCTGCCACATAAGCATGTCTATAAGAAGCCCAAACAAGTTCAGAAAGAGTTATATAACATTTTTTGAATTTCTGGGGACTATAATTAAAGCGAAGATTATGGCAGAGATCCTAGAACAGATTAAGCACAGAATTCTATGATGAATGAAAGTTTGGGTCATTAAAAGTGCAAACCTAGATTTTTTTTCTTTTAACCATGCTCAGTTCAACATGTAGGACATAAAATTTTGCACTTAACAAGCACCTTTAATGGGGATCAGCAAGAGTACTGATGTATACATTAAGGAAAAACAAACATGGATTAAAAAAAAGGCAAAAAATTTCTGTTAGCAAGCCTGACTCAAAACACCAGTGCTGCACCTAGATTTAAAGTAATTACATGGAAGGACATAGATCTATGAAATCTACAGGAATCCTTAGTGGAAAAAACTTCCTAGGAACTTCTTACAGAGATAACTTTGATGTTCACAAGACCTAATCCACACTGAACTCATGTGAATCAATAGTTTCATAGATCTTGAAAGTTGTCTCAAGATAGAGCTTAATATTTACTTTAACATACCGAGCGCTGGAAATAGGAAGCTAAAAGACTCTGTGGCTTGAAAACTGGACGAAAAGTGAAGTCACCTAGCCTCCAGCATGCACAGTGTTGGTTTCCAGAGAAAGGAGCCTTTCTGCTGAAACGAACAGCTCACAGATATAACACACTCCTCCGTATTTCTGTTCGTACAGATAATTTCTGTCTGTGTTAAAAATCTGCCAGGCTTTTAACACAGAAAAATAACCTCATGGACATGTGCGGTGACCCTCCTCTTGCCAGATGATGACCAGCAGGTATCATTTCCATGCACCATCAGTCACAAGCCTGCAACACTGAGCATTCTTCTTCCCAGTGCCAATGAGATTCAGTGCGTTTTTGTGCAGTCCAGAGCACTTTTACATGTGATTTGAACTATTTCTCTAGTATTGGGTTAAACAAAAATGTTAAAAAAAAATCTCATATTAGTACACATGAAAGAATTTAAGTAGAACTCATGTTTAAAATCACTGCAGTGGATCTAGCTTTCATCTGTAATGTGGATGTGGTTTTAATCACAAAGAGATATATATCTATGAAAATTCAAATCAACTTAAGACGAAAAGTCAAGCTTTTGGGGAAAGTAAAAAAAAAATTAGAAGGGCAAACTTTCTTAAATAGTTCCTAATTTTAAAATTATAACAGACATATTAAAAAAGGTTTATGACAATAACTTGTACATAGGTGAAGCTGGATGAACACTGAACTACCAGGACGGAAATATATTCTAGAAAAAGTGTATGTGCTTTGTGTGCATGAATATACAAACATGTTGCTGCACATGTTTTATACACATAGTTGGGCCAGAAAAACAGCAACAGACTAACCTGTTTCTGCCTCCTGAAACAAACTGTCCTGAATCCCCTTTTCTGATCTAGAACAGGAAGAAGAAACTGTTTCAAAAAGTAGTCAAGAGTGTGTACAAATACAGCCTCACGATAGGCAATGAAAATAGCCATGGCAAACTCCCTTGTGCATGACTTTCAAATAACTTAATCTATTCGACTTTCCTGTTTTACCCATTTCATCCCACAAACTACTGTAACAGTGAGTAAGGCACAAAGTGAGCGTAACCAGCAGGTTAAGACTTGTATCTATCTGACTGAGCCAGGTCTTGTTCAAACACAGGGTGTCAAGACTGCAGACTTCAAACCAGCAGCCATGCACTTGGCAGTGATGCAAAGCAGAGCAGTGGTCAGAGAGCAGGGCTGATCCTGCCTGGAGAGCTCACAGCCCTGTGAGAAGATAGTGACAGGCAGTCACAGGGGATATCTCAGAAAGTTCAGGAAAAATTGCCCAAAGAAAGGAGGAGACACAAGGACGTGCATGTTTCTGAAAGATCGATGTGTCTGGAGAGTGCCAACACCAGTGTACATTATTCTACAAATGCTCTGCCATCTCTAGCTGTTCTCCAAATTAAATGCTGCATTTGATATATAGAAATCTACTGGCCAATTTTTTTCCTGTCCTTTAAATATGCATGTTGGGATATTTTACATTCCATTTGGGATCAACCATTATAAATCCTCTACTGCATAGGTAACATACCATCTAATCCACATAATCTAATGCTGTGCAGAAATGAAACAATTACTTCCAAAGACTGACATGGAAAATGATAGCATGTCACCTTAAGACTATAATCAATTTATGTGTAACAGCTGCTACTGAGGCTTCATTGAGTACAAACACTAGACGAACAAACAAAACAAAAAATCCACCAAAACCCAGAAACAAAACAGCAACTGCACATGCTGCTCACACAGTTGCAGTGCCAAAAGCTGAATTTCTAACAGATGACAAAATGACACATCTCATCTGCAACACATACTTCTTTCTGGTCATGGCAAAAAAATAAGAAGGCTAATGTTTCTGACCCTTCTGAAGTCAGGGGGAATATAACCATTATCTTCAAAAGGATCAAAACTGACCCACAAATCTTGTTTTCCATTCTCATGAGCAACTTAATAGCAATCATGAGAATAAAGAGTTTAGGATCACTTCTAAGGTGATTACAGCCACAAAACACCACTGCAGTTCAAATTTTCTTTTTACTCTTTTAAGAAGAAAATCCATTGCTGTCTGGATAGGCAGGGCTACATGGGATTTCTCAGCTAGTTTACTGTCCCAGCAGTGAACTGCCACTGAGGAAAGTGACAGTCTCTTCCATGCTTGCTGCCTCACAGGCACCAGTATCAGGCAGGTTAGAGCTCCTCAGTGACACGCAGATTGTTTTTTGCTACTTCAGTTTTCAGCTCTACCAGAAAACTGACTCAACTTATCCATACAAAAGCTTACTGGCACAGATACAATGGAAAGACTGGATAGCCCCAGCAAGGGGGAGCAGAGGGCAAGACATCCTCATCCTCCAGCAGCAACCCATCTCAGATCAGTGTGCACATATTGTTACACTGCACTATTAATTGGTCAGTGTTCCAACAGCCTGGAATAAAACGTGTTTTATTTCTGTACAAACAGATCCAAATTGTTTGCTTTCCATTTTTTACCCCTGGACAGTTAATTTCACTTTTTCAGCTTAAAACATACACACAAAACCTGATTCCTCCATGCCACACAACTTGGGCAATAACCTGGGAAAAGTTTTCAATGACATATACCTGCCTATCAGATACAGGCTAAATACATTTTCAGTATTCTTTCCATAAACATTCTCATCAGGTGACACACTGCATCAGTAAAATGTTATAGAACAGCCTTAAAATCTATACAGTGCCACCACACAGTATCCTGCCTTCATCTTTGTGAGCCTAATCAAAAGCAAAATTAGTTCTTTGAGTTCTGGATTAAATCACAATTCCAGCTACAACTTTTGTAGCATCAATTTATTGTTCCACGTAAGTAAGAATAATGTAAGGAATGTGAACTTTATTTTTTAAGACACGACTTTAATATCAGAGTTTTCAGCACCCTTTTCTCAATATCAAGGCTGACTATAAAGAACATATGAAGATCACAAACGTGCAAAAATAAGTACAGGTTTTGATAAGCAGTAAGTAAAAATGAAGAACATCTATAGACTCAGTTTTGTTTCTTACCTGTCAAAAACTCCATCTGTAGAACAACAGCAAGTTTTAAAGTAGGTTCAATGGCCTTTTATATTAAGAAAATAAGCAGAAATGGCCAGTGCCTTGGTGAGATTACAAGCATCAGCTCTGAAAATGTCAATGGTATTTACAAACAGTGGAGTGATGGCAGCTTCATAATACTTCAAGAAGACACAGGAAATTCCTTTCAGGAATTTTTTTTCACCACATATGCAAAGTTAAGGCAAAATGCCTTTCCTTAAATAATGCGTGAATAATGTATTCTTTTTGGATAATACAAACAGCATTGCAACTAAAAATTTTATAAGACCACCCATAATAGGTATTTGGTGAATTTCTAAAAATACCCCCTAGTAGTATCTAAGATTGCTGACACATACTCTCTATCCTTTTTGGTAGACAAATGTATTTAAATTCGAGGTTTTATAAAAACAAACAGGCTATTTTTCTTTTCACTATTAATTAACTGATTTCCCTTTGTGTGTCAGAAAGAAGCATGATCACATTCATTTTTCTAATTTCAGGTTTTTAAATTTATTTATTTATTATTAAATTTTAAATGGGAGTGGTCTGTCCCTGAAGCAGCAAAATTTTTCAGCATATTGAAGAGTACAATATATAAACAACCTCTTGCTCACAGTCATCTGCATCTAGAAAACAATAATTAATGAACTGTATATTTAAAAAATCATAGAATCAAAAAATTGGCTGGAAGGGACCTTAAAGATTATCTAGCTCTGATCCCTGTGCCATGGGCAGGGATGCCTCCCACTAGACCAGGTTGCTCAATTAAAAAATTATGTCAAAGGCTCACATAATTATTTTAAAAATAAATAATAACCCCCCCCATGCAGTAACTTCTAATGTATTTATCTTACTTTTATTGCAGTTGTGGTGTTATGTGAAGACAAAGAGAGGGCAAATGTTTTGTCTTTCTTAGTTCAGGATCAAAACCTGCACAGAGGCCACAAGAACTGAACTGACAGACCAACACAGCAAGCCAGTAAAGCAGAATGATGCAACCAGTGTCTGATAACTAACCAGATTTAAAAAAGAAATCTCACGTTTTAGGAGAACAAGAACACCAGTGGGATACATTTTTCTTTATACGATTACAAAATGTTGCACTCATAGTTTATATTTGCCCCACCGGTTTTACATTGCCTTTCTACAACTGCTCCTGGACAAAAACATGTCCAGGGAATATAACATGCTGTAACCAAGGCCCAGTGTAATATTTCATTCTAAGAAAAACTATATTAATCATTAAAAAATGTTCTCTGGAATTAGGAACAAAAGAGCAGTGGGAATAATTTGCACAAACTCAGCCTCTGTGATTCAGTAAATACACCAGCAGTGATTTGAACCTTCCCATTCAGTACTTTGTGGTTGTGCTAACCCAGCATTTCAAAGCAAACTTCAGTTCCACTGACACAATTTCCCATGTCTTTAGTTCCATAGGGGAGAAAAAGTCCTTTTGAAAATTTCACCTACTTTCACCTCGAGGCTTCATGAGACTCCTTTGAAGTTTACAACCTATGGTTTCTATGGGACAAGGATTTACATAATTCAAATGAGAGCTTTAAGGAATGGTCACAAATTACTACTTTTTAAATTAACAGACATCTATTCTTACAGGGAAAAAGAAGGAAAAGAAGGAAATTTAAAAAAAACCCCCACCCTCAGATTTTTTCCTTAACAGATTATCATGTTTTTAACCTTTTAAACATTCTATTGCAACCATCTAACAATTTTATTTGTACTCTGCTTATCTTTCTGAGACCATCAGTAACTTGACAAAGGCAGTAACTTGCAAGCAAAACTTATGGGTAGGACCAAAAAAATTCTATAATTCTTCATTGTATCATGGTAAGATCTGACAACCTTTTTTCCCCCCCGGAGTTTAGATTTTTTTATTCAAATATAACAGAGTAAATTCAGCTTGCCAAGACATAATGTTCTCTCTGCTATTACTTGAATAATTTAATTTATCATTTGTTTCAAGAATATTTTCAAAAAGAACCCATAAACTCATATGTCTTCTAACCTCTTCAAGCAGTAGCTTCCGCATTTCCTCAAAGAATGTAAACAACTTTAAAAACAACACAGTACTAATGGATAAAACATTACTTTTCTCTGTACAAGGCCAGTAAATATTCCTCCTTTCTGTCAATGCTGTTTACAGAATGATGGTAACTGTGCAATCAGATAATGGTTAGCGAATTTTAATGAAGTCTGCATTGGCTATCAAACCCTGAAATTGGTGGTATTTAGATTCTGGGGAGCTGCCTGTGGCTTCCTAGACCCAAATCATCAGTCTAAATACTGATGATTAAAACCAGAGTGAAACAATACTCAGATATTGGGTTACATATGTGGCTGAGATTACATGTTAGCCTAAGGGATATTTGAACCACTTTGAGTGTTTTATATAATAATACCACATTGAAGAGCACTGTGGAAAGCAGTTAATCTCCTCGGGCATATCACTCAGCAACAATTCTTTCCTAACTTTTCCCACAGATTCATGGCAAATTTCCAAAAGTTCAGAGGTTTGGTGAGTTTAAGCCTCTTTAAATTCAGATTCTTATCTAAAACTCCCTCAGTTCTGATCCAGAAATCTCATTAGATATGATCTTCCCCTTTCTCATTATGCTAGAAAATCTTTGCAGGCTTCCTTTCCTGTTGCTGTTGAAATGCAGCAGTTGCTATTAAAGGACTCGTTCTTGAATACTGCCAGCATGAGAACTTGTGGCACAAGACTGAATGAGTGAGACTTCAGGAACATGATCACCAAGTTTCTCACATCTGAATGCAACCAAAAATGACTTTCCAGGAATTAATCACATCACAGGGCTATACAGAATTTTAAAGCCCTGAAGACAGACCCTCTTCCTGGCCAAATCTTATTTATTTTTACTCTTCGATTGTCTAAAAATACAACAAGAGAGATTTCTTGCATGTCTAAATAACCTAATTAACTTCTCTTTTAAAACTTGTACGGGTCCATAAAGAAATGCATGTGTTATATTCATCAATATATCCAACACACCTATTGTCCTTTCCAAAAGTTGCCTATACTCAATCATTTCTTTAAGAAATGCTCAGGTGAATTTATTGAAATGTGGCTGAATTAAGTTTTTAAAAAGTTTTATTTCATTTGGACTTGATGATCCTTGTGGGTCCCTTCCAACTCAGCATATTCTGTGATTTCTACTTCAGAAATTCAACAGACAAACACTGCAGACTGAAAATTTGAAAGAGGATGGCATCACTCTTTGGCATGCTTCTTAATTAACTCTAATGCATTATGCATGATGCCCTTTTGGCTCTGACATGGCACTGCCAGCTGTGGTTCACTGCTGATGTTCCTGATGGGAAAGCACAAGATAGTGTAACACTTACCTCTTTCTTTCAGTACCTTTCCTCTAAGCAATGGAAAAAGCAACTTGAGAAGTGTTCTATCAAATTTACTATGTACTATTTACCTGTATTACAACATGTAATACTTTTTCTATGTAATGTATGGATAAGAAAACATTATGGACATGCATATTGAAATACCTGCAGGGAATCCTGAGTTTTTTCTATCTGACAAACCTTACTTAGTATGTTCAGTTGGTATTTCCAGGTGCTCAGATACATTATTTCACTATTCTAGAAGATGATGAAAATATAGCGCAGCTACCTCAGTTTTGAGATTTTTAATGGCATAGACACTACTTTCAGAAAATATCATTTAAAAGAAAAGGTGTAAATATTCATACTGCATAATAGGGCTGTCTGTTTGCAGGTGTGGTTAAGAGGATTTCTCCACTCCATGTGGGTGAACAAAATACAATGCTCACCAACAACTACATTTCCAAATAGCTTCTCACTTTTAACACCTACCGTAAAAAATATAATGTGCAAAGTGCCATCTGATTACATCCAAACCTGCCATCTTTGGCTCAGGAAATGCACAAATCATCATTTATCTCATGATGTTGGGATAGCATCCTGGAAAAAAGTCATGATATGCTTTACATTCTTCCTGGATATCTGTTTTGGCACTGTTAGAGTCTGGGCCAAACGTGCTGTTGGTTGCTCTGCTCATACGCCTTATGCAGAACTTCATGAGAACAGAATCTGGTTTTGTGTTTTCTTCGGCCATTTATACAAAACAGTTCTCAAAAGGGGATGAGAGGAATCTAGCAAGAGGTTTAAAATTAACATTTCAAGAGAAAAATACGTGAGCACACAGAATTAATGAAAACCTGTAAATACATGCAAAATCCCTAGTCTACATACAACATTCCCTGTTCAACATGTTTTCATAACCCTTCCTGAAAATGAAGGTCTTTGTGAATATCCATTGATCTGTGTAAGCCCCACATACTGACTTTTTTTGTTCTTATGATAAACATGAGTTACCTGAGCCAGGTTTGTTCAATACCTGTTGAAAGTCATTATTCATACAACTCTCTTCACTGTCCGGATTTCTGCAGCTCTATAAATGCAACAGTGACCTTTAAAAGCATTAATTGTATCTACTTTATTTTCCATACTTTCCTGTTTCCAGAACTTGATTAATTTTTGGCAAAGCATATACTTCACACAGCTGAAAACCCTGGCAATTCACAAGTATAAATTAGTCAGACAAAAGGAAACACTGTCCAAAATTCTGCTGTCATTTAAGCCATCTTAAACCCTCTGAAACGAGTAAAGCAGCACAGAAGAAAATACTGTATTTTATTTTCAGGTCATAGTTTTTTCTACAACTCAGGAAGCAGTTTTAAGTAGCAGAATTCTGTGTGATTTTAATACTGGGTTTCTGAAAACAGAAAAAAAAATATATGTACCACCACAGACATTTCAAGAAACTACTTATCAATAGGAGTATTCCAAGTTAGTTATTTGGTGTGATTCTGTGAAGCTTCTCAGAAAAACTTATTCATAGAAGCTGATGAAATGGATCTTGTTCATCCTTCTATAGGCTGAATGGAAAGTTAAATACCTAAAAGGACAATTTTCCTCCTTGTGCATTTGGCAAGCTGCACATACTCTATAAGGAAGAGTTGCAACTTGGGTCTTTCTTGGATGTATTAAGGATAAAATAGGGTGATCTCTCTAGGCCACAACTTAGATTATGGAGATACGCAGACTTGCTACTAGCTGGTATTATCCTATACACAGTAAAGTAGCTAAGTTTGTAAGTTAACCTTCAGAATGCCTTCCATAAACACTCTTTGCATTGCTATGAGCTATGTATCAATAAGCACAGCCAAGACTCGGAAGGAGTCTTTATCATTCAAGTTTCCTCTGTTCTGAACAATTACTCTTTAATGACTGATCAGTTTGCTAGAAGAGAACAGAAAGCCTTAATGATGAGATACATTTTACCTGTACATATTGTTTAGATTTATGTTTACTGCTTCTCACTGTTTGTGGAAGTTTTATATACTCTTCACACAGTGTTTCAGCCTTGGTGCAGAGACTCTGTGGACTCACAGGCCCACAAGTGACACACCACTCGCTCTCCTCCAGAGAGACGCTTCTCTTAAATGCTGAGTTGACGCTATAGATCACCTTTGTCACAATTTTAAGGAGATAGAACAATGTGCTTAATATTGCTCAGCTTACAGAACGGCCTTGGGCTCCCCTTATGTGGGAACACAGAGAGAACATTCCCTACATGCTTCCTTACACACAAGCATGAGACTGTGGACTGGGCATCACTACTCTTACACAGCCCACAGTAACTACCCAAGAATAAACACTGCATCAAAAACCTGAGTTTGGTTTTGCTAAAAGTACTCATCCACAAGTGAGATAAAATGGCATGAACAGGATTCTCTTAAACCTTCTTGTCGCTCTCGGACACGAAATAAGGACGCGGAGACGGAGATACAAACCTGTAAGGGCGAGGAGAGGCCAGGAAAAGAGCGTGACCTCTGCCCTCCGTCTTTATTCATATGTTCTTAGAAACTACTATGGATTGGAGGATGAAATGCTCCTCCTCTGAATATCATTGGTCAAAACTTATGTCTATCACATAACTAAAGGAATGCAAACATCAAGGACAATAACCAAAACACGAAGACAGTTAAGTAAACATGAGAGAATAGATAATACAGCATGGCCATGCTTACAGAGAGTGCATGAGAAACTATTCACAAAACTGAAAAACACTGCAGAACTGCAAACTGCAGGGTGACACCTTCTCACACACCCATTAATAGTGTAAAAAGAATCTGACAGTGTGGTTTTGAGAAGAAGAGATAAAGCATAGATTAAAAGAGATTTAAGCTATACCCTAGCCAAGTTTGGCCCATACGTGGTATATGGAGCAGAAGACATGTTACGCCAAAATTACTCTGTGTAGATGCTAAAAAAAGCAATGAAAATTTTACTAAAGTTGCAAACCCCAAATGTTTTGTAAATCCCACTTCATTCCCATGGTGAAATTCCCTTGTGTACAATTGTAATTTACTAAGATTACTGTTGTTAAAAAAAAAAAAAAGAGTTGTATCAAAGTGCCCAAATGAATTCCAAAGAGAATCATTTCCTGCATTTAGAAAAGAAGCTGCAGAAGAATCAGATTTTATATGCAGTTTCCTTTTTCCTGACTCTTCCTTTGGGGTGAGTTAGTTGTTTACTTTTAAGAGCAACACCTAACAAACACAGTATAAAATGTTTCCCCACAATCTCTTGTGTGTCATGGGCTTTCTTTAGATAGCATTTAAAACAGTCAACTGGCATAAACAGGCATCCCAATAGCTACCCATGTGAGCATTACATTTTCACTTATTTTAAAGATAGGTTTTATTGTTGTAAATTAATTTTTATCCTGAACCCATTAGAGGCAAATTGTGAATAGTATTTTACAGCCATAAAATACAAGAAAAAGCACAAAGGGTGCTAGGACAAGGGACCAGCAGGTCATGTACTCCGGTCTCTTCTGTCCAAATGAGGGAACCTACAACAGTTGTGAGGATGGTCTCGGGATGTAGGTGCAGAGGAAGGACAGAAAGGAAGGTCACAGCACATGTCTGCAGAGTGACAGATCCTGTTACAAACCAGTCAGGCACATTCCTTCCAAGCGATGCTGCCACAAGTCACATTACCCTTATCCTTCCCACTCTCCCAAGACAAAACTAGACTGAAAGCCACAATCCAGCTTTAACATGCAGGATTTCATTTAAAGCAGCAATATTCAATGATCCTGCTGGATGAGGAACAGTACTCCATTTCCACAAGAGCTGTAAGATTAAGAATGCCAGATCAGGAACCAAATAGAATGATGTTAACACAGCCAGAGCACAAGCTTATACAGAGATTCTGTGGACCCAGTAAGTGAAGGGCTACTCCAGTTTCAAAGTCTGATATCCCCTTCACCCTGTTTGGATGCCAATATTCCTGTCTCCTCTGATCTCTGCTAAAAGATAGTGTACAAGACAGACAGACTTGCCAGGAAAGTTACTGGCAAAGCATCTAGTAGACACTCTGAAAATTTCTCCCCTTTAACATGCCTCAACTGGAGAAACACACTTTTCCCAAGATCAGAAGTGTGTAATATGTAATTCCAGCTACTCTGTCCAAGAGATATAAAAACAGCACCTTAAAGGCCCTTAGCTCTACCTGTTATTCTAAAAACCTCCTGTCTACACATGATCAGATCAGGATTAAAATCCTGACGTTGAATTTTACGCTTGGCTACACTAAGATGTCTTTAACACAGTGAACTACTGACATAGTTAACTGTAAAACCCTAACATGCAGGCATGAGGACCAAGGCAATAAAAAAAAAGTCAGCACAAACTCCAGCTTGCCCTCACCTATTCCATGACGGCAGTTGCAGTGAATTCTGGCCATAGACGCTGACTCGGGACTATTCCCGGGATTGTCGAGGCCTCAGTTACAGCAAAGCAATCCATGGAGCTGCAGCTGCAGCACTCACTTGTATACATGCAAACTAGGAACAAGCCCCAGCTTTGAGAGGGTGTGAAAGAGTCCTGTTCAGTTTGGGTGCTACATCACAAAATAAAAGTCCTTCCTGTCTGAAAGAGAAGCATTTAGACTCTTCTGATTGATGCTGGAGAAGTAATTTCTCCTGCGGGCCCTTGATGAGCCTGGCTGCACTGCTAGCCTGACTTGAAGTTTAACACTAAAGGGACTAATGTGAACAATGAATCTTCAGTGAGCTAACCAGGCTTTAATAATCCTTCAAGAGCAGCTAGCAATAACTGAGCTGCATAATAGCAAGTTTCCCAAAATGGGGTCATCATGCTGGAAACAGGGGCTTGTGTG
The DNA here is from genome assembly GCA_013397815.1 of Aleadryas rufinucha. NCBI lineage: Eukaryota > Metazoa > Chordata > Aves > Passeriformes > Aleadryas > Aleadryas rufinucha. The sequence goes on from VZTH01010776.1 coordinate 253,431, forward strand.
TGAGAGAGAGACAATGATTACAGTATTTGATCATCAGCTCCACTGCTGCAGCTATTCTTGACCATACATGTACTTTCAGACAATGCAGTGATCGTGGTCAATGCATTTACACTGGGTAGCAGTGGAAATAGGAAAGCTAAATTTAACATACATACTATACAAATTTCTGAAAAAACTTATTCTGCCAAAATTTTATACATTTACAGAATTTCTTAACTGTATGATATACGAAACGTCACCAGATACTGCTCTAACTTCTAGTGCTTCAGGAAATACTCTGGAGAAAAAGTCAAAACCAACATCTTTTAATTTCTTACGATATGAACTGCCTGTACAAACCAGTTGGGAATTCAAAAACACCTACTACTGTACACCTACACTACAGAATTGTGTACGTGCATTTATAGCAACACAGGTAAATAAAATATTTAAATTAGGTTTGAATACAAATGTGTATAAATGTATATTAAAAAGTGCCATAATAGAAACAGAATAAATAACATCACTCTATGCTGACCTACAATTTTATTCTATCTTTTTACCATAGATCTTTTTACCATTCCATCTTTTTACCACTTATCTTTAAGAAATCTTTGTCGCTAATTTTAGATTTAAATTATATTAAAATATTTTAGCATTAAAATAGCTAAAAATACAAGGGTTAATTTAGTCTTTTGTCTCACACGGACAAATCCACTGAAGCAGGGATAATAACGAACAGAATTGGGCCCTAAAAAGTTCTAATTTGACACTAATCAGTAATAAAAGGCAATGCAAACTTGTGTTAAACTGATTACACCCATATAGCAATATCTGTATAATGGCTTTAGCTGCTTAGCAACAAAAGTACAAGAATACCAGATAAAATGGATTATAAGCTCTGATTAGTCCCAGATGAATGCAACAGTGGCAAGTCAGTTAGGTTAATTTGCACTGTATATCATAAATGACACTCCTCTGAGCTATAATGGCAGAAGACATTTAATTTTTTTTGTACAAATACACATAAAAGAAATAAGACTTTATTTAACCTTACCAATGACAGTTTTGGTCACACACTACAGGGATTCTTCCTAAATTAACTTAGAAAACATGACTTAAAGAAATCATAAGTATGATGATTCTCTTTCCTTTTTGTGTTTTACACTTTCTTACAAAATAAGTCACTTTAAAAATGGAACTCCATTTTACACCTTTCCACTGGACTTCCAAAACCTTCTTGGAAACATTTAAATACAAGCCACAGTGGAAGGAAGACTAATTACTCTTGGTTTTTAGAGGGGTCTGATGCAGACAGAGGTCCAGGGATTTTTCAGAGTAACAAAGAGACGTCATGAGAGCTGAAATGGAATAAAACATCCTGAATTTCAGCTTTATAAACACCAGACTTCTAGAATTACTCAGAGTGCACTTGACATCAGAAAGGAATAATGCCTGAACCACAGTGCTCACAATCTAGGACCAACCAGCAGTAAGCCACTAGGTAGCATGTAACACTTAAGGGATCAACACAGTCATACTGGAGAGTCATTACAGCCTCTTCTTGATGTCCTTGTGCCATGTCACATGGCTGATCTCTACCTTGCAACACCAGAACACACGAAAGAATTGAATGGCCTTGCAGGTCAGGACAGGAGCTATGCTATGGATAGATACACTGATTTAACATTGTAAGGAAGAGTAATGTTTTTGTGGGTGGCATAAGTCTAACTATTTACCTGTAGTAACCGACTTACTCTTCCCTTTATTTAATTACTTGTTTCATCTAAGAGAAATAGCTATAATGTTGACTAAGTGTCCTTTACAAATTGTGCAACTCTATCATTCAACAGGAACATTTTTGTGCACTAAAAATACTCTCTACTACATCTGTTGAACAAAGTGTTATGAAAGAGAAGGAGAGTACTATTTTCAAACTTATCTAATTTCATGAAGTTGGATAAAAAAATCAAATGGCATATGTTAAAAGCGACAGCTCTCTAGTCTTCTAATTTTATAATGAATCATCATAATAAAGCCTTCGCTGCCGTAAATAATTTAAACCCCATTTTATTTCTTAAGTATTTATTAGGATAATTCATTATAAATTATAGGGTGTGCACATACATGTGTATGTATCTCATAGGGTAGAGGTCTAGAAAATTTTAAGTACTTATGAAGAAAGTTGACAGGGGTGTAGGAGGAATTAAGTGAAGCTACTTATATTTTCTAGACCTTTCCATAAAAAGCACGTTAATTCTCACAGTTCAGAAACATCCAACTGTGAATGAAGATAAGAATGTCTTCAGAGAAAACATGCCTAGAAACTTTTAAATCCTCTTTGTCAGTCAGGTAACTGAAGCATTATCAATAAAACCTCCTGTTGATACTGTTCCATAGTTGATCCCTGAAGCAGGGTAAGAGCTTGGAGGGAAGAGGACACTGAAGAGGGGAAAGGGGCAGCATCAGATTACTGTCAGGTAAGACACCCCTTACTGAAAAATCAAGGGACCAACACAAAGAAGAAGAGAAACAGAAGATGTGAGGAAGAGCGAAAACAGAATGAAAACAGTAGCAGTCTGAAAATGCCCTACGTTTTCTCAAAACCTTTAATGAGAAAACAATGCCTATACAATGAAGTCCTGAATAAATCAAAGATGATGATAAACAAAGGTCAGTTATTACAAAAAATCCTGTACCCTGTATGCTAGGCCTTGGGCAGGTTTTGCCATGGGAGTGCCAAATACAGAATGCAGTATCCATCGTTCATATTCCTACTGACAGACCACAGGCAAAACACAACTCAAACCTCTGAATATGCTGACAGACACAATGACCATAGTCTGTCAAAACAAGAAGGGCAATGCTGCCATAGTGTAAGAGTGTTGAAAAATACGATCCAAGGGTGACACAGCTTTATAAGATATACTGCACTACCAGAGTTAAGCTCCTTCCACATAAAAAAACCAGATCAGCTGAGGCCCTGCCGGCAGATTTTACCTTCTTTCTGATGTGTAGGACTGGGTTGCAGAGCTCACACCTCAAACTACTGCAGACAAAACATTCTGTATCAGCTTTGCACACTTTATCCCAAGCTTTGGAACTCTCTCAACTTCCACATCACTGAAGAAGATTTCAAAACTATTCCTGAAGTACAGTACTTGAATATAATTTTTTTAAAATATATCTAAAATGCTGATGGTGGGAGGGGTTCATTTTTTGATGGGCTAAAAGCAAGTTGGTTTGATCAAAGTTTGCTTTTGTATTAAGCAGGAACATAAGAAATATCAGTCCCAAGAATATTTCTTCAAAGTAAGGATGCTAGATGGAATAGTTAAAAGAAATTAGATATATAGGGCCAAAACCACACTAATGTATAAAGTATGTTGTTGTTAGCCATTATTTGGCACAATTTCTGAATTCCAAAATTATTTAAAATATTATCCCTTACTTGTCATGATAATAATAGTATCATTTAGTAAGTGACACTAATGAAATGTCTGCTCCATGTAAAAAATAATAATACTGAAATATACTTACTGTAAAAAGCATATTAGGCAACTTTTCTGCAGTGTCTTCAGCTGATTAATGAAGGAAAACACTGCAGCATGCGAAGTCAAACTTCTACATCTGCATTTTTGTGGAAGAGGAACAAAGCAAGTAATCTCATTACATAAAGACAACCTCTGAGTCCTTTGACAATGAATACTGAGTCAATCTTCCCATTAAGTCAGGGTGTATACGACAAATATGCTCTAGTTGAAATATAAAATGTAATTCCAGCATGATCACTTCAGGGACCAGTTCTGCAAAGTACAGCTGCCACAGCATGGCACACAATCGCAACGTAAGTAACTACACACTACTGTGAAACACACTTAAAACCTATTGTACTACAGCCTTTGTCTCAATAAAGCTATTTTAACCACAGACTATGTTTGTTCAAGCAAGTTTTTCTGCCTGTTTTTCTACTGACCCTGAGAAAATCATTCAGTGACTAATTTACTTGGTACATTTTCATTTGTTGCCATTCATAAATAATGTATAGTTTTAGCAGACATATTACTTTTGCTTTTTCATGTGTTTTGGTGTTTGGTATTTTTGTTCCTTTATAAAGAATTCTTTGTGAATTGTTCATAGAACATGCTCAGGAAAACCCTTCAACTTTTCAACTGTGGATTTTTAATTTGATTAGGTATCACTAGGTGTAGTTTTGATTGGTAAGAGACACTAGCCTATGACTTGTAACTATAAACCACTTCAGTATGAGTTCCTCTGAGCTCAAGAAAAGCCATAAACTACAGTTTCTCTCTGTTAAGAGATCATGGAAGAGAGAAGATAGTTGGGAGACTTCTGAGTATCTTTGATGAATGGCTTTGGAGAGCAGGGAGGAAGACAGAAAGAATGGTACAAAAGAGGGAAGAGCCAATCAAAAATACAAAAGGAAAGGAATCTCCAGGAAATCAGAGGAGCACCAGGAGAATGTTCTAATTCACTTAATGTAAAACTCATGTTTAACAGTGTTCTGCCGCTTGATACATTTATTTACACTCCAGGGAGTGTACTTAGTCCTAAAGGTCCCTTTCTGTTCTCAGAGTTTATACCTCACCCGAGTACAATCTTTTAATCACTTCTTTCATCTGAAATGACATGCTTAATTCTAGTTATAAATTTTAAAATCATACATTAAAACATTTTAAGAGCATGTTCACACATATAATAAAAGTCTGAATGTGAAACACCCTCCACAGACATACACGCCTTCCTGGGCCACTGCTTTGTGTCAACTTCAAAGCATATAAAATGCTAGCACATTTTCACTATATTAAGAACTGTATAAACATATTTCTTGTTTGCCATTTCCATATTCAAACCACTATAATCTCGATCCTACTAGCCATTTTCCTACAGCTTTCCCACTGTGCTATTTATCTTTCCTGACAACTTTGCTAGAAGATCTTTTAGTCACAGCTTTTCTGCAATTCTGCACACACGTATTGCAACACAGGATGTTAAAAACATTTGTATGTCATTCAGTAAATGATACACACTATTAATGTACCAAAGAAACACAGAAAATGGCACCTCGATAGGTGCCAATCCACCTCAGTAGGTGCCATTTTTGTGTATTTTATGCACGTGGGTTTTTTTCATTTTTTAACTCATTTACTGCCATCTCCTGGTACTTACATGGTAATAGTAGTTCTGCTTTTTAACAGCAGCCAGTACTCCTGTACAATACTACTGAAATGTCAAAAACTTACCCGAAATATTTTCTAAATATTGTTGTACATTTAATGTTGTTTTCTTTCAGTCTGGAAATAGTGAGTGTTACTCCTTGGGCAGAAACTGGTAAAAGACTCATGTAGCTTACCTTTGTCTGGAAGCAGCAGTAAAGTTGTGTTAAGTATGGATGTTTCCGTGCTAATGCCAGAATTCTCTTTTCTGTCATTGTACAGTCTACATCATCATCTTGAAGTATGACGTCTTTCTTCAAGACTTTCACTGCATATACTTCATCTTTTCCTTTTAGCTCAGCTAACATTACCTAAACCAAAGAAAAATTCTGTTTACATATGAACAGCAAATGCCATAAATGCAGGGTTTCAAATGAGTTTGACTGCACTGAAAATAGAAAGGCCCATACCTGCCCAAATGAAGCTGCAGTTTATAAAATAAAAAGTACTGTAATTTTAGAAGCATATACCTCTGGTATTCCTTAAATTTGAAACAGAAGGTATCTATTCTGTTTGTTAGTTAAGTATCTTAATGAGTACCTATTAGTGAGGTCTCAAAAACTAAACAAGGAAGGAAGTTGATGTAAACCAGAAATTTATTTCCCACTTTTATCTCTCACTGATGGTAGTGAGATTTGAGGGTGGTGGACTTTGTATACAATCCAAAGTCACCATTCCAGCTGCTTTCAAGTTGTTGATTTTAACTACTACTATTGTTTAAAGTTCAGGTCCTATATTCTGTTTAAGGTAAATTCTGGCTTGGAGCCAGAATAATCTTCAGAGAAAGGATTAGAAAATAGAGACACAAAAGAACTGCTTCAGCCCTGCTCCCCTGCATGTGAAGTTCCCGTAATACCAAGAAAGGAAGAGTGTACTCCTGAAACAGATTCATATTTCAGTCCATCTCTTTGTTTCCATGGTGCACTACAGTGTGGAAAGAAAACCTATAGGCCCTTTAAACAGAGCAAGGCCCCTTCCACCCTCACCAATTCCCTGCTGTGGGAAGGGATCTGGTGAGTTACATCTCTGCTGCTTACGTGGTATTTTGGGCAGCTGTCTAAGCCCCGTCATATCTGAGTGGAAATGCTTCAGTTCTGCTTCCTCCAGCACTGAACACACCCACTGAGGAAAAACAAGTACACACAATGTTCTGTGAAATAAGTAAACTTGAACTGGGAATTATCAAGAAAGTGAATTAACTCCACAGCATTATTCCTAACCTGCTTTTTCCTGCTTGACCACAAGCAATTTTGTTGAACAATATGTATGTAATTGTATGTGTGTCGTCATCACCAATATCCCAAAATAATGGAACATTGACATTTTGTTTCAAAATACTCAACCCTAGCTAACGAAGTGAGCTAAAGCACAGACAATGCCAGCTCATCAGGAGACTGATACTTTTGATCTGTTGGGTAAAAGAAAACGCCTAGGGGTGGAAGCACTTTCTGAATGTCAATACGAACACTTCCAAATCAGTACAGACAAAACCACTGCTGAACACTAGCTTAAAAAAATAAATAAAAGAAGAAAAGAAGGGGAAAAAAAGCTACCCACCTTGCCAAAGCTGCCTTTTCCTAATACTTTGATGAAGTTGAACTCTTCAAGACCTATTCGCTTGCTCTGGGCCTGTTTGACCTCCCCATTTTCACCATTCTCCCCAGGTTTGCTAAGCTGGTTGTCTGTTGACGTTGTAGCTGTTGCTCTGTGTTCCTCTCCCCGATTGTCAAAAGATAATGCTTTTCTAATGTTGTTTTCCAGCTCTTTGATTTCTGTAGAAATGTGAGGAAAAGTTAGTTTCAACCAACCATCAGAAAACCAGCCTGTGTTAGTCTGTATCTGTGTGGGAAGGGACATTCATCATCTCTGAATGCTGTGTTTAAGAGCATTCTGTGGTTAAGAATATATATTTAGCAAACTGCTTCTCCACCTTACAGTAATCAGCCAAACCCCTGCTCTAACAGGAAGGGTGGCCTTTTAAAATGAACCTAAGAGAATGACATATCCAAAACTTGAAAGATAAGTCAGAATGGTAGCCAAATAGTTGTTTTAGTGACTTTGGGTGTTCCTGCACCACAGAGAAGTACTTTGTTTTGAATATCCCTATCTTCCTGCAGCACTTACTCATCTTCCTGCTTAAGTATTTTAGAGCTGTGTCTTCAAAAGTTCAAAGGACACTTGGGCGTCCCAGTCCTTGAAGTCAACATGAATGGAGCATCTTATTCAGCTCCAGCTGTTATCAGACGCCTGCCAATAAAGTATTTGACCACTTCCTAGTGCTGCTTCAAGCAGCAATTGTGTAGATCTGCTAAATGGTTCTGAAGTTTTCTCAGAGTTAAATACAGAGAGTCCTGGTGACTAACACTCCTCAGGGTCTGTCCTGAGCTCCCGCATGGGACTTCTGCCTGGTGGCCTTGGAAGCAACAACTTTATTGGACAGCTACAAAGGTCAAATTAAAGAGAGAATTTAGACAAATTCTTTGTTCTTATTTTAAACAAAACATCAGACATTTTAAAAACTATGATTTTATGAAAAGTATGTCTGTGAAACTGAAAGGTTGACAAATTTAAGGTCACAGACTTCTGATTTTTAAAAACAATTAGATCAGACTCAAAACGTGCTGCTGACATACACATTCTGTCAATCAGCTGGTCAGCTCAATGAAATCAGGTCATATCAGTGAAGATTAAAACACCTGTGTCCAAATCTATGCATAAAAGAAATTGCTGAAAGGAAACATGGTTTTAAGAAGCCTCTAGAGACCACATGGACATGCTAGCATAGCCTGTCTGGATGGAAGTTTTTATTATTACAAATGTTCAACATGGAATTACAAGGACTCAATTTTATCTCAAAACGTAATAACAGACAGGTTTTCAGGTAAATAAAGGCTCTCTCTCCAGTTCTGTGTTACTATTTAAAATATTCTCCACTCTTACAATAAAATATATAAACTTCTTCCATAAAGATATTTCATTGACAAGGACCCATGTAGTACACTTAACAATATCTTAAGATGACCGTTTTATAATTTTCCCTTTAAAAGCCACTTAATTTCACAGGTTTAAATTAAATGAGAAACAGGCTTTTTTAAAAAGATTTAAAAGATTTTGCAGTTCATAACTTTAAATGCTTCAATTTCTGGTGGTAACTACTTTGTTGATTTGGATCTACAGAGGCTGGTGCTCATAGATTTTTTTACTCCAGGAAAACATGTGACAAAATAGTTAGGAAATAAAAATATTTGTTTGACCTTGATCACACGGAGATGTTGGTGCTGACTTTGACCTATCTTCTTCTGATGATGCGCATCCCGGAACCGGTGGTTGAGTCTCTGCACCTGCAATTAGCTAAGAACAATTCCAAAAGGGGTATTCAACTGTGAGATCTTCCTGTGCCATGAGGAAATTTAATTCAACAACTTTAGTTCATAAGTAGAAGTATGAAGGAAAGTGAAGATCTTCTACCCCTATGGATTCTCACTGGCAGAACCTCAGTCATACAGTAGATGGCATCACATCAAATGGAAACCATAATATAACCAGAGAAAAACCAGGCAACTGAAAGAAAAGCAGGTTCTTAAGATGAGATAAACATAGCATACATACCCAGTGAGTGGGAAAGTTTTGAGAAGCCACCATGAGTCTGCATTCAAATCTATCCAGTAAATACATTTAATTACCAATCTGGTTCTTCCTATAAAAGGCATGATAACTCCAGAACTGCCATCTAAGAAGCAGCTCCTCTTCATGAGAATCAGCACATTGCTTGTTTATCAGCATTTACAATACTATGGAGCAGTGCTGTCTGCCAATCAATCAATTATCCAATGCCAATTCTGAGCAAAACAGGCATTTATGTTTTTAACTGTTGCCAGACATTGTGTCTCTGTCAAATAGCCTTCCTCAAAATTAAAAAGGAGAAATCCTGCCATAAATTAAAGACTCAAGATCTGCAACATTGTACCAGGTCAAAATAAATTTCATATCAAAGTTCAGAATAGATGATTTACATTCACAAAACAAACCTCAAAGTCTTAGGTCTCTTCTGACTTACAAAAAACTATTGTGCAAATCATTTGAGTGGGATTGAACCCCAACTAACAAAGTTACAATGCAGTATTTAATTTTTTAAATGTGACAATCCATAATAAAATTACCTTTTTCCTCCTCTGCCCACTATTAGTGATCTTATCTGGAGTGACTCCAAGATCTGCAAGAACTTTAGCTATGCCTCTAGCATCCACTCCACAGTTTGGTGCCACATTTGTTTCACAGCGTCGATGTACATTCATCTTGCAAACTGCAATGAAATATAAAGCAATACAGTAACCTAAATACTATCTTGGCATGCATTTGCCTTACCTAAATCAGATCTTATCTGACCTACCAATAAATTTTTCAAATACAATCTCAGTAGGAAAATACTTAGCTGGATTTAAAGGTATACTTCAATGCTAATATAAAGTTATTAACCTGATTATCGTTCTTCTGATATGATAATGTAGAATAGTATTTTCACATAGTACCCAGAACAGACATAGGAACAAATGAAAATATCAAATGATCCTGTAACTCTTAAATAGAATTTGAATTAGAAGAAAAGTCCTTCAGAGCTTGGATTTTAACAGTCTACTATGGAAAGCACAATGTTAAATCCTCATGTATTGTTACTTCTTACTCTATTTTACTGAAGTAGATTAACTTCTAATGTAGGCAGCCATAAAACCGACAGCACTTTAAGTTTTAATGAAAAATTAAGGGGTAAACAACTACTTTATTTAGATGGCAATCCAGTTACTAAGCTCTTTCCCCTAAATCTCCTGAAACTGTTATATTATTATGAGGAGAAAAAAAAGGTTACTTTGCTTCCACGTTACGGGGCAGAGGCAAGAACACAGCTCTCTTAAAACTCGTGGAGGGTGGATTTGTTAGGAGCAGATGACATATTTTATCTGAGACTACAGTGCCCTCTTGTGGAGCAAGGCATAAAGAGAGCACAGCTTCAAGTATGATTAAATGCTAGATTAATATTCAATTGTTCAAATTCCTAATTTCATTACTTTTTAGAGAAAAAGAAATTTAAAAAAAATGTATTTATAAATTTACATTTCATTATATTTTTTATCAACAAAGCTTTCACTGTACAACCCCTAAGGAAAAAACCCACATTTGCCTCTGAGACTACACCCAGGCACTGGACCTGGCCATAACCATGCGCTTCAGAAAGCTGGTGCCTTTCCTTTCTAAGTATGTTTCAGCTTACAAGAAAAGCAAAAAGAAATTGCTAAACATGGTATTTTCAATGAATGTATATTCAGTGACAAAACCTCAGCAGTAAGTAAAACGTTTGAGCTAGGATCCATAAAAGTGGGCATCGAGGAACCAAACTGCTTGAAATAGCATGAAAATTTTGTACAGCCCAACTTCACGAACACATTTTGTAAAAAGATGCACAGGAATAAACAGTGAAAAAAACATGAAGAGGAATAAATCTCTGTTATACACTTCTCATGGTGTTAATAACCACACTGGGCAAGGAAGTACATCCATCTCCGAAGAAGGGAGTCACTCAGCGCTTGTTAAAGAGAGGAAACCAAGCACAGAGAAAATGACATTTTCAGTTCAGGTGAGTTCTAGATTTCATGCAGAGAATGCTGCATTTTTATAGGCAATAATTTTATGAACATGGAGAAAGTAACATAGGCTCTCTGTACTATTGTTTCTATGCATCTGCTACACAGTAAATGCATATGTATGAGAAATAGTAATTAAGAGCAAATGAACAGTATGGTACTTCAGTTACAATATAAAAGAGAACTCATATATGCACAGATTAGAGAGATACTACAGCTCTGGTTAAAAAAAAAATTAAAAGAGAAAAAAGCCCAGGTTTAATTGAAAAGTCTTCACTGAACACATCTCCACCATAATTTAGATAGCATTTGAGCAAAATCTTCAATAGCTGTAAAGTAATAGTATTTATAGCCTAACATTTCCTCACTGTTCACTAGCTGGAATCACAAGGGAAGGCTTGAACTTAGAAGTCTCACTGTGTATAACTTTGCTGTGAAAGAAATTTCTTCTTTCCCTTGCTGCTCAGCAACTTGTGACACGATACGTTAGGTCTGACCCTCACCTGTAGTTATGTCTCATCTTAAATACTGCAAAGGATGCATTTCATAGATAACATATTTATACATATATGTGAGACTCCATGTTTCTGCTGTTGAGAGGTGCACATAACACGAGTTTTCTATTTATGAAGATGGACCTATCCATTCATAAGGTATAACAAAATGAAAATGCTTATCATTCCACTAGGCACTACTTCCTAAGAATTTGATAATCATTAACTTCATGACATCATTTCCTTCCACATATTAATTGAAGTATTTTATTAACTATTTCTAAAATATTACGTTACACGGCAACTGTTTGTACTGTTTTCTCCCCCATTATATAGATCTGCTTGAAACAATAAAATATGGCACCAAACATTTTTGACAACTAAAATGACATGAATGCACCTTCCAGACATATTTTTATACATAGTTCCTGTACAGAGTACATAGTCCTTACGTGGCAGAACATAATGAATCCTTTATTTTCTGGAATAGGGGGGCTGAGCAGACCATCCTACAAAGGATGATTTAGCTGAATATCAGAATACCTCATATTCTGGACATGGGCACACAGGACTGGTTCTACCTACTCTAGCTAATAGTACAATTTTTGAAGACCACAATAGCAATTTTTGAAGATGGCATTAAAGGGAAAAGTAGCTGGAATATTGATGTTTGAGAATTTTAACAAACCTGAAAACACAAAAGGCATATAAACTGAAGGGATGTAAACTGTCATGCTCCTCATTTTCTGTTAACTTCTAATATCCTGTGTGGCAATAAACCTATACAGGAGTGAGTCCAAAATGTGTTTCTTCACGTCTGACCTCTGCATTTGTTACTGGCTGGTGTTGCCGAGTAAAGGACCACATTCTAACCATAACGGAAATCCTTACATTGGTCCACTACTTATTTTCTCTTTATTTCTGTACATGATGACATAGTAAATTGAAGTGTTTCCAAGACTATAAGTCACTCACAAAGAAAAAAAAAAGCTCTGAAGTGGTGCCTTACCTTTGCATTGTAAACCTTGTCTCAAAAGACCCCAGAGCAATGAACCACAGTGGTCACAGAAGGTGGGCACTTTGTAATTGTGAATGCTGAACTTGTGAGGCATATTGACACTGAAACGCTGGGATCCCACTTGCTGAAAAAGGACAGCACAGCATATTTAATTTTAATTAATTTATTTGCAATCAGTGTATGCTGAGGCCCTGTTACATTTTGAAACCACATGGAATTCAAATGAGATGAAATAGATCTGTGCTCAGATGATGACCATTGCATTAGATATACTCCAACCCCAGAGTTCTTTTCACTACTTTATCTGGGGAAAAGAGGGGGAAGAGCTGCTGTTGTCCAAGAGATAAAGACTGAAGTCTACTTCCTAGTACTTTTGGGAACAACAAATACATAGCTATCAGGAAAGATCTCTAACGTGGAAGGCTAGGAAGTCACTCCCAATTGTTTTAGGAGCAGGAGGCCAAACTAATACAGGACTAAGAAAAAGAAATATATCATAAACCCTTTACCTTTTCATACCCCACTCTTTGAATTATGATAATGACAATGATAACCTGTTGTGTTCAGGGATTCCAAGGTATGATTACTTACTAAATAAAGGATGTCATAGGTGAGTTTTTATAGCAGCCACTGCATTGAAGGAGATTTATTTTTATGGTTTTCCTTCCCTTTTCTATTACCGCTGGCTTTTCTCCAGTGATCTAGTACCCCTTCTAAACAATGAGAGTATCAGCAAAGTATGCAAGTCTCCACCAGTCTGGAGCCTGCGAATATAAACCTGCACAAGATTTTGTGTCTTCCTGTGAGTACTACACAAAACCAGCACTAGCCCAACACAGTCCTTTATCACAATTGTGTGCATGTAATCACATTTTGGACATAAAATACTGGTTGTGAACCAGATATTACAGAATGGTTCCAGTAAGGAAAATGCTTGTGAACTGCACAGGAAAAAGGAGATCATGAATTAGTGCCTCAGTCAAACCCAGGTTGAAGTTGAAAGAATAGATTAAAACTGCCCTTTTACATACAACTCCAATGTGTAACTTAAGACTAAGCTTTTTCAATCATATGAATGTAGGTTTTTAACAAATAAAATTAAGAAATGTAGTTTTTCTGTGTGGTCCAGGAACTGTGATCACCCAAAGGCCACCTCACCTAATCCTATGGTGAAAGACAGCAGGCCCTTGCTGTTGCACAAAACAACAGGACAGTGACCATGTATTTGCTTTTCTGTTGAAGCACAAACCAAGAACTTCTGTGTAAGAAAAAGCATTTGCTGTTTATACTTGAGGGCTAAAACTATTTAAAAAAACTACATTTTGACAGTTTGGATGCAGTCCTTGTTGAGGTGAGACTTTGCAAGCGAATTCTGGTCAGTCTTTTATAATGGTGCCAGATACCCACCCGAGCATACCAGCTCACCTACCAGCTGCTGATGGCTCAGCCACACAAAATGCAGACAGGGGAATGAGAGATCCCAGCCTGCTTCTTCTGAATTAAACTGACAAGATTTGTATTAATTCAGAAATGGAGAGAGAATGTTAAAAGAAGTGGAAAAGGCTCTCCGAAACTTTGCTGTTATAGATGTTATAGAAAGTATACCAATTAGAAATAAATTTCCGTATGATAATTCCCGTGTAAATGAAACTGTGATAGCAATCTAGCATTCCAAAGTAAATGCTACACCACAAAATGACCAGAAGGGCACAAAAAAGTCTGCAGCATCTATTGATTAAACAGAGGAGATGATACTATTTTGAACAGATCAAAGACAGAATTTTATCTAGAAAAATTATTTTATAAATATTTACCTCATCGTGAGTTTCCTGTTTTTTTAAGCCAGCACACTTTGTTATTATAAGTTCATGGCATCTCTTGTGAACTACACAAGTGCAAACTAGAAAGAAAAAAAAACAGATAAAAGAATGAGTTTTCATGAAGATTAATTTAAAGCAGAAGTCTGATCTCAGGAGACTAGAACCACTGGGATTTGAAAGTGTGCAAGTGACTGGTGGTGACTTGGAGAGTCCTATGAAATAAGCTGGTTTACAAAGGCAGAAGATAATGGAATTTCAAAAGACCAAAGAATTTTAAGATAATTAAAGCATATCTGCCAAATATCTCATCTATAAAATTACAAATTACTTTCTGAAATGTTAACCGCAATTTTTCTCAATTTTTACATGGGTGATTTATTCTTCTGATGAAGTCCATGATCTCCACGTTACATGAGACACAATAGCAAAAACAATTCCTGTTTAAAGAGCTTCCACAGGAAAACAGACATAAAGATAACTCATTGTAAAAGTCAAAAGAATAGAAAAAAAAAATTCGAACATTCTTTCTGTAACACATTATCGTAAGCTGATAGCAGTAAAAGGCTTCAGGGAGCAAAAATGCCTTGCCAATATACATCCTGATTACTTAATCAATGAATAACATTTGCAGATATGACAGATAAGATTAACAATTACTAGGTCTATCATACCATAGAATTCAAGGTCATTAAACAAAGTAAAAATCCTCACAGTGAAGTAACGAATTGCACTTTCTCCAGTTTTGGTCATTGTAGTAAGAAAAAAAAATCATATCTGAAGGCAAGGTACCTCTCCAGTGTGTTAATACAGTAATTTATTATTGCATGTAAAGCTCTATTTTAAAAATGGCATTTACTTGTTTACAATGACATTTCATAAAGTCTTTTGTAACTGAAAAATCATCACTAACTTGATGGTTTCTACTTGTTAGATGAGAATTAAGTACTAACACATCATCCCAAGAGGCGATTGCATAAAAAAGTAGGAGTACAAGCAATTGAGTTGAAAAATGGGAGATGAAAATGAAGCACTTGCGCAGTCTTCGCTATAACCTTCTCTAATGATGACCTCTATAATTATCTCATCTATTTAAATTAGAGTCTTTGCAATTACCTGGAATTTTTAAACATAGAATCTTAAGCAGAATAAAGAGCTCTCAATTTTAAAACGCAAGACTTGAAAAGTGAAGAAGCCAGCATCTGCAGATATGGTTCCCTAGATGGATATATGTTAAGAGATATCTGGGATCTGATGTTCAGGGTTGTTAGATGAGCTCCTACTTAATATATGATGCCTAAGACCAACAGTTTTGAAAAAAATTACTGTGACTTGGTGCAAAGATTGTATGCTTGCTGAGACAAACTTATTCTGATCATCATACGCCAAATTCTTATCATCGTACATATATAATGCCTGAAAAAATATCTTATTACTAATATAACATAAAAAATATATTTAAACTGACCTTATGTAGAATTTCTCTTACCTTGACATTGGTATCCCTGTTTTCCTATTACACCCCTGAAAAATAATAAAGTGTTTTAGAAAACAAGAAGGAAATATTTTTAAAAATGAAAACATTTTTTTCCTTCCCTTTCCTGAATGTGCACATGTTTAAAGAAAAGCTTCTCACAAGCAATCATCTGACAATTGCATGCCTAGACTGAGATCAGTTCAAAGTAGGAATATTTCAGCTGCTAAGAGGTAATGGGAAGGATGACAGACCATGAAGGCAGTCAGAAGTACAGACATATTTTCTATAGTGAAACAGACAAAACCAAAGGGTGCATGGAAAGGGGACAAAGTGGTAAATCATCATCAAACAGACTTCTAAATAGACAGAAGATTGCATTTGTCAATATTGCTTGAAATCACCTTAGCCAAGCTAAAGCCTAACCTCCAGGCACTTTTAGAGGAATGCAGTTGAGTTCATGCACATTTCACATCATTTTACTTTAAGACTGATTCACTACACACTGCTAAGAAATATTTAGTGTGGATCACATGAGATCTTATGTGTAAATCAGTATCTCTAGGTCACTTTGGAAAACATCAGAAGCTGCTGAAAAATAACTGAAAACTGAATGTCTCCACCACTTCTCCCTATCTGAAAATTGCCAATACTCAAAACTAATGGCAATCATTTCTAAAAGAGAGTTCTTGGTGTACACTGTAATAATAAAGACCCTGTCCACTGAGCACCAAAATCTCTGTATGATTACAAGTGTGATATACCCATATTCCATTAACTTCAGTGGGATGTACAGGAGCCTCGCATTTCTTAGAAGGAAGATGGTGATCCTTAAGCACGTAACAGAATTCTGTCATCTTGACAGAATGTAAAGGTCTAATATTAAGTCTAAATCTACACTTAGGCACTTACATAATACTTGACTGTCTGTCTACCTGGAATTCAGCGTGCTTTACATAGGGAAATATGGAACTTTGTGGCTCAAAGGAGAAAAACCACGAATACAACAAATTCTAACATTTGTGACGGGAGTTTAACAGGCTTCTATTATCATCTGCAACACTGGTGACAGCTTAACGTCAAGATAAAGAGGAAAAGAACTACTGCTCTATACCATTTTCACGTCAGCAGAACAGGAAGGTATGCTAACTCCCCAGTTCAAAGCAGCAAAGAGAGCAAAGCCAAAGTTACTCCATACCATATAAAGTCTCTGCAGTGCGAGCAATACGTTGGTTGTCTAAGGTAGGTGGCCATAAACTTGTGTCCATTAACCTGGTGCACCCTGCGCCGCACGGCACCCTGGCGCTTCCTGGGGCGCATCCGTTCCCGGAACACACGCTCTTCATTGTCCTTGGGTGCTGAAACACAGGGAAAAACAATAAGCACTGGCTGTCACAGACACAAGTATGGGGAAACTCAAATGCAATGCATAGGTAGATATCCTCTAAAAATAAAAATAATCCTCTCTATCTAGCAGTGCAAAATAACTTACTTAAGTTCTGGGTAATTTTTATTCATTTTTAGCATCCATTACCAAAGGGCAAAGGTTTTTATTGCCTAGTACAAGAAATTTTATTTCTTCTAAAGCTTCATCTATAAATTCATGCTAAGTTGAAATTAAGTCCTCTACACTTTATCAAGCACACTGACAAACTCTTAACAGTAATTACACAGTTAGATTCTCCAACCAGCTCAGACTTTCACCTCACTTGATCTTCAGGGGAAGAAAAAGATCCCAACATCCCCTGGTCCCTGTACACTCAGAAAGTGCTGATACAAGCACAATAAAGCTGAGTAAAAAGTACTACTTTATCAAGCAGAACAAAAAACTCCATCCAAAACTGACTACTTTGTAGAATTCCTGATTAAGAACTGAACTTCAGGCTCTAATAACCCAATTTGATACTAATACATGCTCAGCAAAATGTTCAAGGGAAGGAAGTTGTTCTTCTTAACCAATTCCTGTTCCAATTGTACATGAGATTTAATGGCAGAGGAAGTATAAAATGAAGTTGATGTATCTCAGAATGAAAACATTTGGAAAAAATTCTTCAAAGTGCATTGGGTCTTTTTCTTAAGATTTTTTTTTAAAAGTATCACTAACATCACCATAATGTTTTGTATGCATTAAGCAAAAGCCAAGGATGAATTAGCAATGAAGAACAGTTGACAATTGTTAATGAAAGGCAGATATTACAAACATCCCCAGAGCCACTCATGCCTTGGCAAACTAGAATATAAGACTTGGAGGGGACCATATTCAGTCATCCATTGCCAACTGAATCTATGCACTCAATATTTCAGTGCATGTAACACTTTGATCTGTAGTTAACACTTGTCATTCTTTGAATTTCAGCTACTGTGAATCACTACAATGGACTAAAAATACCAACTTTGGTCTGCTGCAAGCTTTTCTGTACATGATTGAGTTGTCCAAGCAACAGTACAGTACCTAATAATAACACATAGAAAACTCAAAGTCTGAGAACAACTCAATGTATAAAGGTCTCAAATTCTTTTACAAACATTGGAATAAATCCTGGTTCTGAAGGTTGTAAAAATAAAAGGTATTGATTAAAGAATTTCTAGAAAATTGGCTTAAATTAAACCAATGGATGGACATTCTGGGAGAAAACAGAGTACAGATGAACAAATCGAGATCAATGTCTTTCACTGCAGAGCAAGGACTAAACTCCAGGACACCAGCAAATTTATTTATGTGCAAAACAGCCTAAGTTCCATACACATTAATGTCTCACAAAAACATCATACTCGGAGTGGGTTTTCACCCTAAGATGACACATCTGTGGGATGGCCAGAGTGGCACTACTTTTCTATTCTAAAGTGAGCTCTCAGTAAATAACCACTGACTCATACACAAAGCTACCCCTTTTATTTATGATGAAGAACAACAAAAAAACAATGGTTGTAGGTCACCCTTCAACAAAGAGATAAGAAATACCAGATAGTTACCAATTATGCTTATTTTTATGTCATCAATTTTGTTTATTTTTAGGTATTGAGCAAAACTCTAATGCCTAATAAATATCACAGCTCCTTAAGAGAAAGACTGTCTTCCAAAACGCATATGTAACAAGTAGTTGGAAATCCAAACAAAGATCCATTTTTCCAGCTTCTTGAATGATTTACTGACTTTACAAAGCTGCTGGAAATCTTTTAAAAGCTGTTACAAGAAATAATTCTATATTAACACAGACCTGTTCTTTTGGTTATCATCCAGACGGTAGACTTTGCAACAGTTTGCACAGCCTGGATGTGAGAAAGTTAAAATCTAACTCTTCTAGAAAGGTTTCCCAGAAAGTTATCTGCTTACATGAAATGAACAAGATGTTCCGACAGTGCACAACACACATTTGATATGATATTCAGTCTACAATACTGTTTTTCTCATTATTTCATCCTAAGTGCAATTCTTCACAGATAAAGCACCCGTAATTTTACAGAGCATGTAAAATCCTCCTCTTGTTTTGGCTACATAAATACAGTATCATGACACTGGAGTTTTTTTTTTGTTCGTTTTGTTTCTACCAACAAAGTCTTAAAACTACTTTCATTGCATTACTTTCAGTCCTGTATTTAATACTTTAATGAAATTCCATTATTCCCTTCTAATACTTACAGTTTAAATAAAACAATGAAATAGTATCTTTTTCAGAAATGCACTGACATGAAAACAGATACAAGTAATGCATCTGGAATTACCAGATTAAATGGCAGGCCTCGATTATCAAAATCACTTCCACACAAACAGCATCACTGTGTGTGAGAAGGATGCTTTAACAGCTCAAGAAAATGTTGCTTTCTTGGTTTACCTTGGATAATGCTGGAGATCCATTAGCCAGTTGCCCCCAAACAGTCTCTGCTGTCAGCCTGCTATTCCCCTTTTGTCACTAAAGACCAGCACTTGACCAAAACATGCACCGTGCCCTGCTTTCGGGTTGAAATGCGTGGATGAACTGCATGTTCAAGAGCAGTGACTCTGCTTCCACTTCACCTCTCATTACAGCCTGTGTAGAATCCCCACCTCAGCAGATGGCAGCAGTACTCATTTAGAGGGCTTGGAGCAGCGTAGAATCATAGAATCATGGAATCGTTATGATTGGAAAAGACATCTAAGATCACTTGGTCCAACCATTAACGCAGCACTGCCAAGGCCACCACTAAGCTCTGTCCCTAAGTGCCACATCTACATGTCTTTTAAATATCTCCAAGGATGGTGAATTCCCTGGGCAGCCTGTTCTAATGCATGACTACACAATTTGTTAAGAATTTTTTCCAATTTTTCCTGGTACAACTTGGCATTTCCTCTTGTTCTATCACTTGCTATTTGGGAGAAGAGACCAACTCCCACATCACTACACCCTCCTTTCAGGTAGTTTCAGAGAGTGAAGAGGTCTCCTCTCAGGCTCCTTTTCTCCAGGCAAAACAAGCATCTGACATTACAGTGCATGACTGACCACTGGATGACTGGACATCAGCCTTTCATCACAGCAGATGAAGTAACAAGAGAAATTAGCTCACCAATCAGCTTAACACCTAGTTAACATTTAGCTCAGTCAGCTTATTCACTGTGACCCTACATAAACATATAAGCAATGCTTTTTCACAGTCCCCAAGCAAAACACTGCCACATCTTATACAAGACTGGATTTTAGGAAAAACATTTTACTGAAAAGGTGGTCAGGCATTGGAACAGGCAGCCCAAGATGTGATGGAGTCACCATTCCTGGAAGTGTTCAAAAAATGTGTGCATATGGTACTTAAGTACATGGTTTAGTGCTGAACAGGGATGTGCTGGGCTAACAGGTGGATTTGATGATCTCAAAGGTCTTTTCCAACCTTAACAATCCTATGATTCACACTGCTGTTTTGGGCCACAGGCATAAAATCAGGCAGGAACTGTCCCAGGTGACTCAGAAGTAGATGATCCCATCTGTTCTGGCTCATACCCAGCGTTGTGAACCACTTATTTCTAGCAGAACTAACAATAGTCTATATTTAAATTAAAATCCGTTTATCTCATACTGAGCAGCCACACTAGAGATGTTAATTTATCTGTCTGAAGACACCTACTTTGAAAGAGAGCTACACTGCTCTCCCCAAACATCTCTCATCGTTAACAAGCAAGAAAGCAAAGGGTAGCAAATTCTGTCAGAAAGCAGGGAGTACTTGGGAAAACCCCCAGCATCTGTGTGATACAGACAACTAGTGTTTTCAGTGCATTCTTTTGAAAATACTAGCATCCCAAACAAAATTGGTCTTTTAAATATATCTTAAAAAGTCTTACAGAATACTGCATTCTGTGCATGACATTTCTATTCTTAGCAGAGGAATTAAGTGAATTTTTCATAGTCAGAATATTAGCAAGTTTCCATATATAAACAATTTCTTCTCATGGTATTTCTACTGAATAGTCACAGAGGGTTATCATTTCCTCAGTAAAGGCTGTTTCTTTACGTAATGTACATTCTGTTCCCTGTTTTGATTTTGAGTCCTTCTGCCTTCTTTACTATTCAGTTTATCCTTTTAAAATGCATTTCTTTAATTTTAATTTTCAAAAGATAGAGTAAGAAATGATGATAATTTCCAAGTCTTCATGGAGAATACTGTCAATGCAGCACATTGAATTTAGGCTTTATATGATGGCACTTGAGAACTGGCAAATTTAGAACTAATTTTGTTTCAAAACCATACCCAGTAATGCCACTACTTCTTTTCATTGCAGTCAAGAGTAACTCTGAGTTATTTGAAAAACAATAGCATGTAATTGCTTTTATATACTCACATGTACATACATACATACATAATGCCTACAATTTTAAAGACTCAAAAGACTTGCAGGCTTAACTCCAAGCTCTAAGGGAAGTGTAATAAAAGCTAGAAGTATCTGGCATGAAAAATTGCACAAAATTCATAAATACCTGCAAAATGGAGGCTTCAATGAACTGTCTGGAACTACATTTAATGCTGCTCATTGTGTAGTATCCATTAAGCATAAATTACAAGTCACAACTTAAAAGTTATTACTTAAAATTTAAAAGAAAGTGATGCATAATGTTCAGCAACCTCCAAAGGAAACAAGACTGGGGGAATAAGACCTGTACACCAAATAACAAAGGCTCAACTGTGTCAGGTCTTGTTTCATACTAAAACAGTTTCAGCATAAATGAGAAGGGCTCAATGTGGAGCACTAACTGCAACAGGATTATCCTGCATAGTCATTTCCATTTCTTATCTTCGGTGTTGTGAGTACCTACAGAATTCTGACAGCAACCAAAAAATGCAAAAAATAAGGCCGAAAAAGAGCAAGAGAGCTTACACACAATAGAGGGGATATCCAGCATCTTTTATTGCTGAGGATGGTGACTTCTAAATAGGAACATGCTGAGCCTTTCCCTTAATCTGGAGGTGATGGATACCAAACTGTCAGTGTTTGGGGAAGAAAAAAAACCAATGAAACTTTAGTTAAATGGCTTCTGCCTCATCAATGCCAAAGTGTGGGCCACGTACAGTAACCCTTGCAGCAACTGGTGGAGCTGCCAGGTAACCCCTTGCAAGAAAACACTGACCCCTCATGGCATCTCTGGCACAAGGGGCTTTTCACCCTGGGCATCTCCTGGGTGTCACATTGTTTTCATCCCTAATTTACAATCAGCATCCAGAAAAACCAGCTGGTTTAACCTCAACCTTTAATAATTACAGCTGACCCTAACTGAAAAACAAATGCAAAGGAACAATGGTTGCACTGGTGTTTTATTGCTGAAGATGAAAACTAACAGCTTATGTATCATATTTAAGCCTGACCACTTTAGCCAGTATCTATGTACTGAAATAGCGCTTTTGTTTTAGCACTATATAATGTCTAAACAGAGGAAGGATATTGATTGAAGCAGGAGAGGTAATTTGTCTAAAAATATGTTGGAAAGTGAGAAGCGGCAGAAACAATGTCCAGGACTTCTCAGGATTCAGGATGGAGTGTAACCAGATCATTATGTATCAAAATTAGATCTCAAAGGATTATTCCCAAACTCTTATTTTGGGCTGTAAAGTAGAAGCATATAAACTGTCATCAAGATGTCTCCAGGCAGAAATCATTACAGGATTTTGCCTTTAAGACTTTAATCTATTTTAAATGGAAAAAAACCCCAACAGAAACCCATCATCAACAAAAAGCTATATATTTGCATATATTTGCATTTCTATATCCTTTCTTTTGAAAAAGCCTTGCTTAGTAGTAACACATGCAACAAACTAATTTTGTACCTTTTAGAGAAAAAAATAGTAAGGTAAATGCTGCAATATAATTGCATAAAGCTGTTACTGATGAGCACAGAAACGAAGTAGATAGTTTATCACAGTCATACAAGGAGTATGAAAATTTTCTATGTCTTTTTCTAGAAGTATTATGTTTCCAGACTATTTCTTCAACAAGGAACAAGCATACAGGTTTTGCTTACTATATCTCAAACCTGCTTTATTTAGGAGACAGGAAATTTCTTGTTTAATAGGAGAAGAATCAGATCCTTCAACAACACCATATTGTTAACAAAAACAAAGATGCTGAGTGCTACTAAAGAAATGAAAAAATGCTCACAGAATGGGTGAGTTTTAAAAGAGATATGTGTCTAGACATGTCTGCTAACATCAGCTATTTACTAAATGCACTGAAGAATAAATTGCATTTTAAAATATATCAAGCCCAAATACGGTGGATGGCTTTGTAGCATGGGCTGAGGCTCAAATGTATTTGCCTTCAAACACGTGCTTACCTATAAATGCTTAAATTCTTGTCTAAAAGAGAGATTCCACCTATACATATCTTAAAATTTCCCTTGATATGCACACAGATAGAGTTGACTTGGGTTGTGTCAGACACATTTTTTGGTTTGAGGGCTTCTATTACTTTCCTTTTCCTAAAAAAAGAGCCCAAACCAAAACATCAATAGCACTATAAAGTTATCCAATGATTATTTATACATGATTCAAACTTTTTCTGCATACTTAATTATTATCAGGAACACATTCATAAGCTCACTCAAAGCTGAAGGGACAGCAGTAACTCCCCACACCCTTTCAAACAGAAATGCTTTCACATTCAACACACTTAATACAGAAGGACTTAATGTCCAGAGGAACTAAAGAGTCTCATAGACACTGATGGTCCAATTGCAATTTCAGCACACGGAGAAGTCCAATTTAGTTTTCAGAAATGTCCCAACTTTGCTGGCTGGCAAAAATTTGGACCAAGTGCTCAAAACTAGGAGGGTGGTACCTGAAGAGACCGGGAGAACCCCCACTGCTGCCGCAGCTGCAACCCATCCACTCGGCTACAGCAGAGGCTGTGGTGAGGAGGGATTTGTTTCCATACCTGCTCAGACAAAATGGCCATCTTCAGTGCTCATACAGCATGGTTTAATAAATATAGTACTTAGCAAACAGAATTCTGTTTTATAGGAACTGGACCACTGGTAGGGGATGGACACGAATATGTGGTCCATTTTTTAGATCCCTGGGAGCTCACACAGGTGATGGGGTACTGACCTCATTTTCGAGGGTGGATATAGCAATTTCTGTACCTAAACAGCTGTCAGAACAACAAAGCAAGCAAATCAGAGACAGATTCCTCCTACTTCCTCTCAATTTCTTTATTGGTGACATTAATGATTTTAAGAAAAATGCTATTCCTGAAACAATCAACTTGTAACTACAATTTACATGTTACAATTTATTTGACAAAATAAGTTATATCACTAGAAATACCACAAGGAATTTATTGCTATATGGCAGGTTTTCTGAAAAATAAATTTCACATCTCAAGGTTTTTAAAATAAAGTTTCAGCTTCCAAACCTTTTTCGACAACCCAGATTTTAGTGCTTTTTCAGGTGGAAAGGAGATGCCACAGACAACAGGACCAAAAAACCAAAAAATCAACGCTAACTAAGGTTATTTCAGACTTTCAGTGTTATTTTTCAGGAGGAACAAACAGCCTCACTCTAAACATGATGCCCTTATGTCAATAAATCTGCAATTGAAATTAGAGAAGTGGAAATGCACTCCACATATGGCAAATACTAAAGCTATTATTCAGGAGAAAAAGCTTACTCCGTGACATTTAATGTGTCTATTCATGTCCTAACTAGTAATGTAAAGTAATAATTTACAAAACGTAGAACATTTTTTGTGCCATAACTTGACTTGATAAACTTGCAGGCAGAAAATTAAACTAGTTTGTGTCAGTAAAAGTCAGATCATGTTGTTACAGTGTTAGTAATGAGCAGTATTAGCAGCCTGGTGTTAGCATTGTTAGCCCTGACAGACTAACAAGATGAAATATCTCATATTAAGTCAACTACTTGCTAGAGCTAAAAAAGTACACAATCTTCTAAATGAAGAAACCATATATACAATATAACACATCAGATTATTATTATTATAAGGTTATTGCAACTGATCAGATTATTGTATTGATCAGAAAAGCTATCCTTAGGACTCTACTGTTACTGCTGCAAGTCTACATGTCCTACGATTTGATTGCACCGTGCTCCTCGGAGCACACCCAGCCCCTTGTGGTGGCAGTGGTGGTGGTCAATGCTCTGGTGACACACGCTCANAGAGCACGCCCAGCCCCTTGTGGTGGCAATGCTCTGGTGACACACGCTCATACTGGCTGTGCTTTGTCTGCAATGAAAGAAGGAGGATGACACAAACCATCACAGTCAGGGCTGCTGTGGGAGGTGAACTTCCACAGTGGTACACAACCATGCTTATTTTAACAGAGCTCCAGGCTGTGGAAGTATCTGCAGGGTCAAATGACCTCTCTGCAGGGTCAACACCTGAGCTGCTGGCCTTTGTCAGCTCCCTGGAAAGGAAACAGTGCTGTGATGCGAAGAAGGAAAACAAGCATTGTAAAAACTTGAGGACAAAGCCCTTTTCCCAGAGGTAACTATTAAACCAGACAGATCCCAAATGACACTATTTTAAGCAAGTGCTTGTGACAGATTAGAGAAGTTCAGCAGTCTTTTTCCAATATTGGCAAGAGCTGCATAGATCATGATGAAACGGATCCTTGTATGACTGGGATTTCTAGTCTTTCAGAAGTTGTTTCTTAAATATTTGTTCAACCCCAGCTTTGTTCCTTTCCCACAGAATAACAGAAGCCCAAGTGGCAGGCACCTAGGAGATTCCTGAGCTCTGTCTCCTGCACTGGGGAAGTGTCTCATGTACTTCAGGCATCCTCAGCTTCCATTTTTTTGATGGTTCTCAAAAATCTCCAGTGAGGGAAATTCCACAACACACTCAAGTATCTTGTTTCACTACTCTGGCAAGCAGGCTGTTTTTCTAATAGTCAACCTAAATCCTTCGGCAATAAGTTATGCTGGATGAGTGATGGCACTCCGAAAAAGCACGTTTTTGCCAGCACAGAAACTCCTGAAGTAACTATAGCAATGCAGTCATTATCCTGTGGATACCATGCAAAAGGCCAGATACAAAGCAAGATCTCACAGAAAAGAGGACTGCAGAAATTTTGTATGATTCTCAGGCCACAGCAAGATAGAAACTCCTTTGCACTAAACAGGACCCCATGGATATCCCAGTCACACACTAGCTGCAGGAAAGTCGTGATAGCTGAAGTTAAAAAAGGGAATGAAAATCACTTACTGCCTTAAGCTACTAAATCTCTAAGGTGTCTTGCTGATTCCATTTCCAGATCTCCATCCTGACAGCAACAATTTGTTTCCATCCAAGCTTTGAAAGGCATATAACAAAGCTCGCTTGCACTTAAAATTTCTATATTAAAATTCTATATGACCACATTAAGGATCTATGGTGCATAACCTACATATGAGGTCAGAGAAGATGGCTTTCAAAATATAGTTTTATAATGGTTGCAGCCCTCACCAAGTTCAAGCCTGTGATAAACATTACACAGATTCAGAGTACTTCACAGTGGCAGTGAAATCTTACCAACAATTAGAGAAGTGTTTTTGCTTTTTAAAATTTTTCTTTATTTATTTCTCAGTAAAGTACTAAGTATTTGCTTGTATCCTCCACAGGGCAGAGGGAGCCCACTGCAGAACTGACTGTGATTCAGAGAACTTCACACAAAGCCTATGTAATAACTGAGACAGCCAGAGAAGATTGCACAGTAGCTTCCTTATCCCAAGCAGGAAGAATCCTTTCAATTTGACTGATTTTGGTATAAAGCAAAAAGCACAGAATCCTCAATGCTTTGCTCAAAAAATGCTCATGAAAGCCAGAGGAAGCTTCAAGGGCAGGGAGAATGGCAGTGATATATTAATATTTTATTTATACAGACTTTTTTCCTTATACTTTCAGGTAATGATAATGCTATTCTTCAACTAATTAAAAGAAAGGCTCTAAAATTTGGAAATTAATTCTCCCTTCCAACAGTACTAAAGTAGTAAGACAGAAGGTAGCTGTACCTTTGTGTATATAAACCCATTTATGAGACTGTAATGGTTCTAACAAACAAAAAAGATTTGACCCCAAGCAGTAGGACATATTAAAACAAGTCAATCAAACCTTTGGATTTAATTTTTCACAACTCTACCGTTGAACTGAACAAAACAAGTGAGAGCTATTAGTGTTATGCCTCGAAAGAACTGTTCCCCATTGCAGCTGTCACCAAAAAATAGCATCTGACACAATTTTTCCATTTTTGGCCCAATATACAACCAATAACATGCTTATGCCAGTGTTCCAATATGTCACTACTCTTTCTAGTTTATCTAGTAGTAAGGACTATATTATGACAATCCTGTCATCCTCTACCAACAGCCTCATCTTGCCTGTTTCCTAAGTGGGCAGTTCTTGCAATCAACTGCAAGAGACAAAAATCAGCAGCAAAAGAACTCCTTCCCTCTTTCCATTGTCTTTCTTGCAAACGTGGGAGGAATTTTCCTTATTCTGATATCCCCCCCAAGCACGCAACAAAAGCTTAATTAAGAACATTTCTGACTCACAAGCAGCACTATTAAAGCGACTCTCACATCTATGTCTTTCAACATTACATATATTACTACAAATTTCCACTCAGAAAATGGCAATAAGTATCTTATGTAAATCTTGAAGTACTCAAGATGATTTATTATCAGCATACTACTTTCAGACCCCAGTTCAACAAAGCATTTCTGGCTGTGGCTATAAGAAAGAGCATATTCATTCTGCCATGGATTGCAATGGAAATTTTCCAATATTTAAAGTACTATTTACCTACCCTGCATGATGTTAATCCTATGCATCTAATGCATGGTAAAAATGGACAGACATGCTAAACAGTATGTTCTTTCTCCTTGCCAGGCTTATGGACACAGCATCCTGAGGGAATTGCACATGATGAGTTTACATGTTTCCAGTAGAACCTGAATGTGTTATATAGGCTTTCACTAGGGAGGTGATTGACACATGACAGGAACAAGGAGATGACCAACCTCATAACCTTTTATGAGCAGAAGAAGCATTTCTCAGTGACAAGATTAAATAAGAGAAGCTTTAATGTCTTTCTCATTTGCTTTGGGTTTCAATATACAGAATATTTTATTGTTCAAACACTATACAACAAAAAAAATATAAAGCAATGAGGGGAGATCAGAGTGTTAACTCATTGTAGAAGGAATTGGAGTCCTATCATGCATTTCCTACCAGGTCCATCATGTCCTCTGATTTGTAGTATCAGATTGCTACCTATAAATGTAATGCTGATTTTTTGTACGTCTTCATGCAAAAGAACAGTAAAGGGATCTCTCTCAAGGTTCTTAGGATTCCCAGCAAAATTTTGCAGCATTTGAGGTTTTGTATAGTGTGATTGCAGAAATACACAATCACATGAGAACCCCGGATCTTGTTAAATTAAGCAACACATATCTAGCCCTCAGATTATGGAGAAACACTTGAAAAATGTGATGCAAATGCACACCCCACCCCAACCATATTATGGAAAATTGTGCTGGTCTCCCTACACTAGACACATGAATTCAAAACAGTTTGGGGCTCACATGGCAAGATTTTGATGGTGGTAGTAAGCTACAGGGGCAGCTTCTGTGAGAACTTGTCAGAAGCTTCCCCTACATCCACAAATGCCAGCTGGGTACGTGATGGATCCATGCCAGCTGAGGCTGAGCCCATCAGTGACAGGGGTAGTGCCTCTGGTTTTAAGTATTTAAGAAGGAGAGAAAAAACCCCACTGTGCAACAGCAGACAGCGAAAGATGTAATAATATGTGGGAGAAGCAATGTTGCAGACAGCAAGTTCAGGGAAAAAGGAAGGGGAGAAGGTGCTTTAGGTGCCACAGCAAAGACTCCCCTGCAGCCCATAGTGATGACCATGGTGAGACAGACTATTTCCCTGTAGCCCATGGAGGTCCACAATGGAGCACAGATCCAGCTACACCCCATGGACAACCCCACACTGGAGCAGGTGGATGCCTGAAGGTGGCTGTGAGCCCATAAGAAACCTGTGTGGGAGCAGGATCCCCATAGGATGTGGAGAGCTATGGCAAGAGAAGCCCACGCTGAAGCAGGTTTGCTGGCAGGACTTGTGACCCTGTGGAAGGGACACATGCTGGAGCAGTTTGTGAAGAACTTCAGCCAGCGTGAAGGATTCGTGTTGGGCAAGTTCGTGACAGTCTGTCTCCCATGAGACGGGCTCCATGCTGGAGCACTGGAAGAATGTGAGGAGCCCTCCCCCTGAGGAGGAAAGAGCCCAAGAGAAAACATGTGATGAACTGATGCAACCCCCATTCCCTGTCCTGCTGTGCTTCTGGAGGAGAAGATGTTGAACATTTGGGTCTTAAGTTCAGCCTGGGAAGAAAGGAGAAGTGGGGGAAAGGTGTTTCAAGATCTGGTTTTATTTCTTATTATGCTTCTCTTATTTGATTGGCAATAAATTAAATTAATTTCCCCAAGTCGAGTCTGTTTTACCCTGAAAACACTCTCCCTACAGAGTCTTATCTCCCTGTCCTTATCTCAATCCATGAGCTTTTCATAGTACTCTTCTCCCTGGTCCTGTTACAGAGGGGAGTGGCAGAGAGACTTTGTGGGCACCTGGCTGGGGTCAACCCACTACAACTGGACTAACTTTGTGTCATACTCTGTAAGACACACACATGGGTAAAAGACAAGACTGTTTGAACCAAGTTCTAAAAGTGTACTTATTTCTAGCTTTTGTTACATTTTTTATATTCCAAATGTCCTAGCTGCAAAGTTCATTTAGTCCTTATTCTCCAACCTTTGGTAAAGCAGATGTATTGGTGTCTTTCTCATTTTCAGTGATTTGGTGAGCATGTAGCTCAAAATTGCACATGAGATGATAAGTGCTTCTGGCTTATGAAAATATGCTTCACTGGCCACCTAATTTCTAACTGAGTCAGAATTTCAGAAAAATGTTGAAGCATCATCTGCTTGAAGGAATCTAATGGGACTTGAGCTGTTTTACTTGACCTGTGGCAGATTAAGTCTCTAACAAAAAGTATACGCACAGAGGAAAAGAATTGGCAAAGAGTCTTTGAAGAGGCAACAGATGTGTTGATTGGGATGTATTTTGTTTTTCATAGTTCTCTAAAATTGATGTAAAATTCAGGAATGCTTAAAAACTTACTGATGGAAGCAGCTGGCAAGTGGGAAGAGTGGGATGTTGGATGATGAGGTGACTTAGCATGGGAATTGAGAGGAAAAAAAAAAAAGACCAAAATGGAATCTGACAGAGTCTTAAACCTCTCACTTTGGAGAAGGAAACTCAGTGAAAAATGGGACGTGAAAGAAAAGGGAGGGAGGAATAAAAGGGAACACAGGGCTGATGGAAAGAGCACATCAGAGAATACTCCTTTTCCTCCCTGTAGGACAAACTGTGAGCAACGCAGCTCACGTCTGTCAATGGCCCAAAATCCAAGGGAAATCTGAGTTTAGAATTATTGTCAATCAATTAATTTCCCTTCTACCCATTTGCTGTACAGAAAAGTTAACTCTCCTTATTACAGAAAGCTCATACATAAGAACTAGCAGATATACATGTACAGAGTTAGCTACAGAAAAGCACTCAAGATCCATGACTTTTCCACAGGGATCTAGATACCTGTCTTACAGTGCTCTAACAGACTGGATATTCTTATGACAAAAGAAAATATGTTAGACTTGCTAAGGTCTTCCCAAAGATACTGTCAATCATATTCACTGAAACAATTAACTTAAAAAACCCCACCACAGATGCTGTGTCTTTAGTGTCATCATAGGTAAAGCTAAACTATGTTTATGCAGAAGAACAGGTACAGAAAGTCAGCTTTTCTAGCTCCTCTCCTTCCACACGTCACATTTTGCTACTTCCTAAAACAGAAAGCAGTTCAGTACTAACAAATGCCCTCAGCGCTCACTGAAGGTTGTCTTTCAAAATATATGTGAAGACTTCATATAAGAATTAATTTGTGCAGGAAAAAACCTGCTTCTAACATTTCTTAAAACTGGAAGTCTTTCAAGAAAAATATTTGTTAAACTCTGGGCAGTGTATCTGTATCTTGTATCTGAGAGAGAAAATAGAACTAAAAAAAAAGCGCTCTGAATTCTTTTCTTTTCTTCTTCAGAACAAAGATCAAATAAAAGCTTCTTTGAGATCCAAACAACTTTCTCTCTACTCCAGGAACTAAATCAGGCAGTGGAAACAGAGACAAAACAACTCTTGGAGTGATTTTAGATTTAATTTTTCTCTTATTATTCCAGTGCTGTAGCTGTTTTCCATTTAGCACTGACCCTGTCTTAACACCAGTGGTACTACCTTTGGAGATTCTAAGGCATCAGGTAAGTTCTCCTGACACTGACAGCACAAAACTCATCTAGAAACCTGTGCACAGCACAAGGAGGATTGGGTCCAACCAAAATCTGTGGAGAGCCAAGAGAATGACAAGGAGACTGCCTGCAGCACAAAAGACAACTATTTGTACAACTTAATGCTTTAAATGCATAGCCACATGAGGATAAGATTTACAGCCCTACACTTAGGCCAGAGAACAGAGACACATACTTAAAATCCAGGAGAATTTGGCTCAGTTTACTTACAGTAGAGATAAAAAAAGAAACCTTAATTGTCTGTGTCCAAAGTGGAAAGATACAAAATGTTCTAGCAATCGTAAAAAACTAACCTCTAAAACTTCATTCCATTTATTGTTTTGTTTATTAACAAGTCAAGAGATGGCAGACACTTTAAAAAAACCCCTTTCCTTAAAAAATTCAGGTCATAGCCCATTATCTCAAAACCCTTCTGTCCCCCTTGCTTTGCCAGCACCTCTGCTCATATTCAAACACTACATAATTCATTTGAACATAGCCTTATCAGGTTGCTGAATAAGAATGTGAAAGTCAGCTGGCTGTAAGTTGAAAAAATATATTCAGTGCCTTCTTATTGCTGCTGTCACTGATTTAGCTGTTCCCATGGTAAACTTATATACCACCAGAGAAAGCTGTATCATCTATCAATTCACAAGTTGCAAAGTGTGGTGGATGGAGATTTCATTTAACAGATCCCAGAACTGTCTGGTTGAAGGATGTGGCAGTTGAAAGCTGGAGACTGAATTTCTTTCTTTTTTTTTCCTCTTTCTTTTTTTTTTTTTTTTTAAACAACCCAGTATAATCTCAAGAATAAGACATATGGCAGCACTTCCAAGTTGGTTTCAAAGAGATTTTCATTTCCCACTCACTTTCTCTCAGTGTGAATTACCTAAGAAGGTGTCAGAAGTTCCTCGAGAAAATCCTTTTAACACTGGTTGTCTTTAGAAAAAGAACCTCTAGAGAGAAGCTCCTTTAAAAATATAAAACAAGCCAAAAAAGAAAAACTCAAACGATTTTGCCTGCTCTATAGCTGGAGCCTCTAACTTGACTCTCCATGACACATCACAGCAGTCATTGATTAGTTTATTACAATCACTTTAATTCAGAAAAAAATGCACTTCCTTCTTGAGAAGGAGACAAAAACACCCTAATAAAGAGATTATCCCACACACTAAAAAGAGATTTTACCATCAGAAATTGCATAAATAACAGCTAATGTACCCTATGAAATCTATTTTTTTAGTAACTATCTATTGAAAATCAAAAATATATTCTTACATGTTGAAAAGATTTCTCAATTTTTTTTTTTTATAAAACATTACCTTTGCCATTAGCATACAGTAGCCAAATAAAAATATTGAATGCATTTTAAGAAATACAAATAAAGACGGAAAAAGAAAATTTAAAAAGCTAATTTAAACAAAATAAAACCACATTTATAATCTGACTTTTTCTTTATTCCACTTCTGGAAAACCATAACCAAATGACTTTAACAAAGAGAAAAAACCATATAAAGATGTTTTTAACAAAAACATCTTTAGAAAAGAAATGCAAGGAAATGGAAACACAGCATTTCAAGATTTGATCACTCCAAAAATCTCTTAAAAGGAAAGTCTTCACTATGAATCCTCAAGATTTTTTAAAGCTCCCAGTATTACCCCTTCCAAAGCATGAAATCAAACCTTCCTGTTTGATGTATTTGGAACACCCCCTGAATCTGAAAATTTGATATCACACAGTGAAGCTAAACCAGTCAATTGCCAATCACCAATTTTGTGATCCTGTATTTTTGGAACCACTACAACAAACTTATGCTCTAAAGTACAGATTTTATAGGATACAGTGAAACTGTCTGAACTCAGCTGCATTAAAAGTGTCTTAAATCCTATATCCAAACCCAGAGGTATTCAGAATAGCTGTCTCTATTTGGGAACTTGGACTGTGATTTCCACATTGTGGAATCAGTTTGCTTACTCTCCTACATGCAAGAACATCATCTTAGTATACACAATACCCCTTGTTCCATGGTCGGGAAAAAGTCATAGAAATAGGCTAAGAAAATTAGATGTCACTAAGTGATTTTCAGTCAGCCCACACAGAACATTAGGAGGAAGAAAGCATTCCTCTGAACAAGCATTAGCACTATTATTAGCAGCATCTAGACTTATTTAAAATAATTATTCCCGTATCTATTCCAGCAAGAAATACAAGTTACACTTGTCCCTTAGATGGAAAGACAGACACAAAATCACGAATATGATCCTCCCTCTGCATTGTATTTATCTTTACCAGAAGGAAGAAAAACAGGATAGAAAGTATTCCTGGAAACCAAGGGAAAAATAAATCTTAGTTTAAGAGA
Organism: Aleadryas rufinucha; assembly: GCA_013397815.1. Taxonomy (NCBI): domain Eukaryota; kingdom Metazoa; phylum Chordata; class Aves; order Passeriformes; genus Aleadryas; species Aleadryas rufinucha. The sequence goes on from VZTH01010776.1 coordinate 287,301, forward strand.
AGCCAATTGAAACATTATGATTATCGTGCCAGAGCTGTGGTTTTGATGAAAATGAATTGTAAATTATTTAGAAAGAATTAGAAAGCTGCATCACAAATCAATAGTAGTAAGATCCCAGTATGAGTATGGAGAGATCAGCAAATCATTGCTGCCCGCCATCAGCAACGCAGGAGTTGTGTGGCTCTACCATTGCACCAGAAGCATGTTTTGAATCACCATCAAAATAAACTGACCTGGGCATTTACAAGTTTTTTAACTAATGGGACAATCACTAGTTGCAAGGAGCACTTGCCATCTGACTAGTGAAGACCCCTAGTTTTATCTGTGTTACATTTTCCCCTTCCTTTCATTCTCACAAATGTGTAACTTCCTGCTGACATTTCAGAACATCATCTGTCTGGTCACACGTGCAACAAGAGGGTGAACTCCTATTAATAGCTACTGAAATACCCCTGGTAAGTTTTCCTTTTTAACATGGTATTATACCACTGGTCCTAACACAGGAACTCCTTCAGCCCACCACTCATTTCTTTAAGGGGCACTGCCTCTAAAACAGCTGTTTCCCCCTCAGACACAAACTGTATACATGCTGAAATATAATGGTCTTGGTCAGGGACCAACTCTGATAAACTGCCAGGAGTTTTGAGTTATATTGCAGTAAACTCACATCAAAGTAATCTGTCTCTGTACATATAAAATAAAGAAAGAAATGGTTCTCAGAAGAACAGTTCTTTGGAACAGGTTTTTAAGGTGCATAATAGCTTACTCATAACAAAATTAAAGCAAAAGTCTCTCAGCAAGCATGAGACTTCTTTAAGAAATTAAAATGGAAATTTTCCTTCTATTTAAAATGAAGCAACAGGTTATACTAGACTCCAGTAATAACGACTCATTTGTTAATTAAAAAAAAATTATCTTTTTATTTACATGCAACGGTGTTATTCTTTCAGGTAAGTCTAACTCCCGAGAAATAACATTTCTCCTACAATCAATTTTTTCTTCTAACACTGTCAAACACCAATTCTCCCTTTTCCTCCATCTCCAGGTTTCAGAAAAACAAAAATTAGAAACCTATTCCTAAAAACCTATTTCTAAAACCCCACTCATAAAAGCTATGATTTTACTTCCACTGAGTTGGCCATGATGGCCCCCTTCTCTTCCCCCCTTCCCTTATCTAGGGCTAAGAAAAGAGCGTATATCAAAACTGACAAGATTTTCAGATACAATTTACAGTGTAATAGGTAGGCAGACAGGCAGATAAATCAGACAACTTTTTAAATTTAGTGATTATGGTTCACTGTGAAAGGAGATATTTTTCATGAGAGGAGTTCAGGATTTTCTGGTTTATTTTTGGTTATTGAATCTTTCTAGCAGATCATGATTCATTCACTAGTCTTCAAGGAAGACCAGTGCACATGAGTATTTTTAAGCACAGTGCTTGCATAGTTTAAAACTAATTTGCAGCAGTAAGATTGGATCTCTAATGAAGGCTCAGCACTTCTGCCCATGGGGAGCCCTACAGCTCGAGCTGGACTCCAGTCCTGCAGAAACCCAGCTGCAAAGCAGCACACACTCGCCACACTGTGGGGATCTCCCCAGACCGGACCGAGAAAATGCTCCTAAACCGAGTCTTCAGCACAGGGATGTGGATGTTTTATGCAGTGAAGTAAAATTTTAGAAAAACATGGTAAATATTTTTATTTAACATACATATCATGTGGCATGTTTTTATGGGCACGTGCAGATACATACACAGTCAAATCTGATGTCAGAAGAGATATACACAATTCTGCTGTGCCCTCCTCTCCCTGTGAAATTTATAATCACATGTGATTTGGAGAATTTGGAAGATTGCAGAAGAAGGCATATTTACCAGCACAGAGACTGTCTCTTAGAAACTTTACTAATGCAAATTCTATTGTGTGAGTGCAATACAGCTTTCATCACCACCTTTAACCTGTTCTGTTAAACACAGGTGTAACTTGGGCCTCTTGAACAAAACCATCACCAAATTTCCTAAGAGGTAGTCACATCATGCAGAAGTGTTTTGTTTTCCCTCTTGCAGGAAAATATTCCTCTTAGTGCTTGAGGTTTTTCAAGACTATTCAGTTTAGTGACACTCCATCAACTAGTGCTCTGCTTCCAATTGTTGCTGAATTACTAAGAACTGGAAGTAACATTTAGAAATTTTAAGAAAGGAACTTCTGAGAAAGGCAATTCCTAGGAAACAAGCCTCTCTAAATACTAAAGAAATATGTTAATGTTTAAAATCATAAAAGATAAATTAAAGTCAATTATTAAAGGAGCTATAAAAATCCTAAGCATTCTGAAAATAAGAAGATTCTTAATCAAGACAAACAAACCTTTGAACACAGCAATTCAAACATCCCATTATTCCAGGCTCCAAGCTGAACAAACCTTTCAGTCATAAGTGTAAAACCCATAAATATTCTATAAATTATAAGAGCCCTGAAGACTGTAAGTTATGATCCAACATATAATTAGAAATTTCAGGACCTCACTTTGCCTTGTGACAGTAATCTGGAACGACGATGGATTTTATCATGCACATAAGTTGCACAATGTGTTATTTTTTAACACATGCTACTTGTTCTAAGTAGCTCCAAAATGTTACCCTCAGACACTCACATAAATTCACGTATACTCAGTATGGAAAGCTAACAGGAACTGTTTTTCCAGAAAAACATTCTAGCTAACTTTCAATTATATAAGTGTCAATTGCCATATTTTAAAAAATTATTTAATGGATACAACAAGATTTCAATTATTTGGGGTTTTTCCACCAAGTCATAAATAAGCTGCCACACTGCCTTCAAAGAATGCTATAATTTACATGGAGAGACCACCTGAAAAACAACCAGAGAACCATATGTAAAAATATTAAACAAATTTTAAATTAATAGAAGAAGCTTGGTTTATATCGAAGATGTTGTGACATAGACACATGACACTACAAGCTGTTATTAGTTGCAGTGCTGTCCTTTCACCTCGTTTAATGGGTTCCTTTTGCAGAGTGAACTGAATATGGAGTTTGCTTCTCAAATAGGGACTCCAGAATGAAAAAATACATTACTTTGCTTAAAAGCTCACACCCACAAAGCATTAATGAGCATATTATTTGTTTCAGGTGAATGCACTACCTTTTCATTTCAGCAGAACTCACTTAAAGATTCTCTGAAGACTTGCTCCTGAACAGTTCCATGACCTAGTTTAAAGAAAATGTAAAAGGATTATATTTTTGGCTCTTTGAATCAAGGTTTTTTTGCATTTCCAAACTTTGCTGAATCGTTTTGGCTGTGGTGCCTGTCCTTATCTGCCCAAGCAATACTCAGCAGTATGGAATTTGCTTCCAGTGTACGCTGAAAGTGCTAGCACTTTGCAAAAACCATTATCTCTTTAGCAAAGCATCTTTCATTGTATTTTACAAAACAGTTTCGAAGCCTTTCGATACGTAGACACGACGTCCATCTGCACAGTAGAAATGTACTCAAATGCATCCAAGAAAATCTTCAGAGGGGTGCGTGAGTCTATCAAAACCTGACCTAAAAACATCCTACAACAGAACTCTGTTGATTAATACATGAATATAAGACCTAGTGCTTCAAGCACAAAGGAATGAGCACTGAGAATCAACTGCTAAGACTGTCTAAAAAGGCTGACTTACTGAAGGCTTCAAAACCTGCAAAATCAATTAAAAGAATCAGGTTTTATTATTGAACTTATTCTAAATACATTAACAGTAGAAGGGAGATGACTGAGCCTCAGAGGTAGCACTCAGTGGAGTTAATAAAAAAAGAGCTAAGTGATTTAATTACACCTTTCAAATCTGCCTGCTCACATAGACCCCATACTTCAACATTCAAACTTAGTTTCATCCCTTCTACTAAAAATACCTTTTATTACAGGGGAGTAAAAGCAAAAAGCTTATTCAGAACAAAAATTATAATTTCAGACAATGCATGGTGTGAAATGACATGTACCTTCCCATGTTAATGAGTATTTCAGTAGCAGCACGGCTTACGTAATAATCACGGGGTTTATGGCAGCTGGTTATTTTGACAAGAAATCTGAAGGAGCCCTGTGAAAATAGCATGGAAAGAAGGAAAGAAAAGCAATAGGTCTGACTAGTAGATACCCTTGTAAAAAGCACGCCAAGTCTGCTCTTTGCAACTTAGTTTTCATATTGAGGGTTCAATTTTGAATCCCATGAATAGATAAAAAAGGAATTGGCAGCAAAAATCTTAAGGAACCCATCTGGAAACATGTTTCTACAAATCTCTCTCCACTGAAATGGAAACTGTTAAATAGGGAGTGGGCATACTCCTATACTTTTAAGCAAAGACTAACTTTTTAATACACTGTAGTGGGGAAAACAGAACCAAGGTTTAATCAGTACAGTTCAGCTGTGGTTTTGGACATTTTAATTTCAGTTCTGACAACAAAATTTAGGGACTAATAGTGTTCTCAGATATCAGAGAAAGATCTTTATTACTTCTTTTCAACAGGAGAAAAGGCTAAGGCTAAAATATATAATTTACAGTAAACCCCAACAGATGAAAAGACAGTTTTACTGAATGAAATGGGTTTTTTCTAAACATGTGATCCGAAGTTTAACATTTACAAACAGCACAGCTTAAGTTAAAATCTGACCATCAAAACCAAAACAATCGTGATTAATTTATAGTTTGTTTTTATAGAAGCCACAGTAATGCATCTTTCTTAAAATGGTCGTTGATTCTGAGCAGCACAGCCACATGGTGGCAGAAGAACCAACATCTTGCTCGGGAGCGCTATTGCTCTGGGGCGGCCATGCAACCTGACGGGTTTGCACAATAAATTATTTGCCCCTAATAACGACGATGAAAAACGGATTGGTTCAGGGTAACTCAGCCCTCAGGGCTGATAAAGGTACGTGTCTTCCCAGAGCATCCTAGCTGCGGCAAATTGAATTGCTGCTTTAGAGATTGAAAGCTTGTACAACTGGAAACTTCAATTTAAAATACGATCAGATTATTTTATATCTAACTGTTAATAAGGTTTCAGGGAAAAAAACCTCCAAACAATTGTTTTCATGCCAGATTCAGCTTAAAAATTTAGAAGAGCTCCGATTTGAAAACACATTAACAATAACAGCATTTCCTGAAAATTTTATATACCATCCATAATTTTAAGAGATTCTTTTTATCACTATTAAAAGATTTTTTTAAATCACTATTAAACAGATCACTAGTTATTTTACTAGATTAGTAAACAGGGCTTCAACTACCAGTCTATTTTACTTTTCTCTCCTCTGTTTCATACTACAGCAAGACCTTGGCAGAATGGAATGTATTTCACTGTGCACAAGCCAGGAAGGCTTGTGCTCCTCAGTGTCACCGACCTGGGCAGAGCAGGGGCTGGAGGGACAGCGCCATTCCCTGCCCTGCCCCAGCCCGTGCGAGTGTCCCTGCATGGCTGCCCAAGCACAGCTCAGCATCACGCCCCTGACACGTGCACCTGCACAGCGAGGAAACTATTCCCTCTCCTTGACTTGTGCACAATCCTGCCACAACAACAGACAAACAATTAACCTGCTAACCCAAAAGGATGATTCCTGAATGAGCCTGAAAGCTTTAGCAGCTTACTGCACTCAAGTGAAACCAGGCAGAAAATCTACTGAAGCAAAGCTCCAGGGAATACCTCCTGCAAAATATCTAAAATACATATGCATATATCTCATCAATTAAGAAAAAAAAAAATTGTTTTGTAACTAAACCCAAGAATTCAACTAAACAGATCTCACAGTCTTTTTATACAGCCTGTTAAATGTAGCTCCTACTATTTATAACTTTAAATAATTGCACATAATGCGTTTACCTCTCAACAGAGATGTTTCTGCTCCTCAGTGTTTCCCGACAAAAATCAAAATGCCCTCAGCCAGACTGCAGCAAAATAAAAGAATGACTGATGACAGGAGTAGATCCCAGAATGCATTATGTTGATGATGATTTGTCATATTCATGGATACTAGTTGTCTACAGCAAAATGATAATCATTGGAAGATTCCGGGTGTGTATGTATAAGAGGAAAAAAAGACAGCACAAGGCTCCCCTTTACAGGGAATGAAAAGTGTGTTTACACTGGTATTTAATCTCAAATTAAGTGTGCCTTTGGGAAGCAAATCTCCTCATCATCCCTACGTATCATGCTTTGCTCCACATCACCGAATGCTCTCAGGGAGCACAAACCAGATCCTTTTCCAGCAAAACTAAGGCAGACGAGCTTGTCTAAAGTAAAATGCTCAAAACACACATAGTGTGGACACTGGATCCTCCAGCATTGAAGCTTTGCCTTAAAAGTCCAATCCCATGGTGCTGGATGCCGTGCTAATGCAGAGCCAGCAGATTCTGGGGCACATTTTGGGATTTGAAAATACAAAACAATAGTATTGTTGCTATCACAAATTATTTTAATGCTTTCTCTTACATGTACATTTCATTGTGTCTATCATGGCACATCTCATAATTTGTAGTATATTAAAGTACAAGTCTACTGAAACCAGAGAAAAAAACTTGTACAAAATATTACTAAATACCTTTTAAATTAATACAATTTAGTTATTGGAATACACCTGCCAGGTTACTGATCTCAGCAAGTTTAGTGGAAAAAGTAAGCATTAACCCACATGAAAAATTACTAAAAAAATTTGGGCAATATAATTTTCTTTTCTTTCCGCAAATCAAAACTCCTACACAATACTCAGGAGCAAAAAGCTACAATAGGAATCTATTATAAATACTTTTGGAGAGAATATATGCATCATCAGTGTCTGAGTGACAAAATGTTCATATTGGCAAATGGCCCTTAAGCTAGGTTCTGAGACATGCAGTTAAACAGAATGCTAATGTTTTTCTTCCTGTGATTTTCTTTCAAGAGAAATAAAATGTGAAAAAAGAAATATACAACATCTAAAACATGAATTGAACATAACTAAAGCAAAAGGAAAACATTTATATTAAATAGCTTTTCTGTTCTGCTCAGCAGACATAGCCACAGTATAATGTATTCGCTACCAACTTCCCACTGTACATGATTAATTTCTGTTTGACTGGTGTCACTTATAAGAGGAACAAAAGTTTGAACTTGTAGAAGTTGGAGGTTTTTTTTATTGATTTTTTTAAATTTAAAAATCAATTTTTAATGGATTTTTTTCATTTTCAACAAAAATTTGGATTATAACTACCCTTAAGGAAAATGTCCTTACTAGATTGTACAAAGGAATGTAATACTTCAGCTTCTCTTTAGCTTTATTAACCTCACCCATTGCTATTTGCTTATACATCTACATTGCATCCAGCACTGAGGTGGCATTGCATCCCAACCACACACGTGCATTAATAATTTAGCCTGGAAAAGACCTTGAAAGGTCATCTGGCTGGGAGCCCATTCAAAATAGGACTAACCTCAAAGTCAGTCAGAGCTCATAGCACTCATCGACTTAGGCTCTCTCTGTTTCCCGTTTGCAGCCTTATGACATACATCTCAATAATTCACAAGGTCTCAGATTTCTCCAGCCACCGTACTAGAATAACAATTGCACATAGTTTGTAACTTGTGAAATATTTTACTAATGTTTATACATCCCCTTGAAACCTTGCAACTAATATAAAAGCAAAAAGTATGTGAACAGAGAAGAACATAAAATTTTAATTTGAGAACTGTAATTGAAGAAGCATTTAGATAGATGTATTCTCTAACTGAAAACATTAGGGAAAAAGAAAAGTTATCTTAGATCCAAATTCCATGAAATCTCATGACTAGAAAGCTGACTGCTGAACAGCAGCAATCCAAGCAATGTTAGTAACTGGTCACAGAGAGCTGTTTCCTATTCAAATTAATAGAAAAAAAAACCCCACTAAGATTCTTGTTACAAAGTAATTTTAGACCATTATAAATCCATGCTGCCAGTGGAAGAAATAATCCTCTCCCTTGTCAACTCTGCTGGAGCATCACCTCTGTCTCTTGGCGCTGCCGCCTGACAGGTTCAGTCAGGGCATCAACGTGCTGAAAATCAGTGCAAGAAGGTTTAAGGAGAGAACCAACTTATGCCAGCTTACAGCACACATCTAAACAGAGTCTCATTTTCATTTCCCAGAACAATTCAACATTAGGCTGTATGCTAATTTTTAGAATTTGTGACTTCCAACAGGAAGCATAAGGCTGAACATTCTCAGGATTCTCTGAAAGACACTGTCAATATGCCCTTAGAAAAAGGGCATACAAAGATGAATATCAAGAAAATTAATATCATATTAATATTAATTGTAGTATTAATTAGAGATACAATTACAGGTACATCATTTTTACATAATTAAATGCTCTTACATTTGCATAGCCTCTCTCATATTGGACCATCACCAGCTCATTTAATGTCTCTAGTGCTGATGCCCCACTGTTCCCTTTTCCTCCAACAGAGCCCTGGAAAATCAAGATCCCCATTGAGAATAACAGGTTGTGATATTTGAGGTAATGGCTGGGGTGGCCCTTGCTGAAAAGCAGCATTTCCCAGCTCTGCTATTCTTACCCTGCAGAGAGAGGAGGAATACTGCTTTTTCAGATCAGTTCTTTTTCCAGCTTCCATTCACCCTTCCAAAAGCAGAAAACCTTGGTTTGTCACCCTCAGGATGGAAAAAGTATTTTTGCACATGCTCCTGAAAAGATTTGAGCTAAATTTAAGAGTTAAATTTTATGAAGTCCTATCTGCCAGCACTCAGCTCCGAAGTCAAGAAAACCTGATGTTGCCCTCCAGGTATCCAGCAACAGCAGAAGCACTGCAATCTAAATCCTAAACAAAACCAGGACCCTGCTATACATTATTTACGCTTGGTGAGATCTGGTTGGACTAGTATCAGAGTATAGTTTTTAAACTTACTTGTACAAATAAAAGGAAAACATTCTCAAACTAGAAACTTCATATAATAGTCTGCATTATCAAACAGCCCCTTCCTGGCCTCAGTGCTCAAGCTGTTAAACTGTTGTTTAATAGCAATATGGGAGAACTGCTTCAACTGCTTTTGATGCCTCTTTCAGCAGTCCTGAAAGCCACAACTGCATCCTTCCTGAGGTAAGGAAATTTCTGAGACACACAGATGAAACTGAGAGAGAATCTATCCTGTAAACTTGAATAAATTACTTTTACCAGACAAAGAAATGATGGTAATGGAAAATAATTTTGATCCAATTTCTTTCGTTATGGCATTTTGACTCTTTGGGACAGATCCATATCTTTGCACCAACTTGGAAAAAAAGTTATGCAAAGCAGCGGTTCCCAGAAATCCTTTATTATTTCAGTGGATTCAAACAACTCCAGACAAAAGAAAAGCTGGATTTGCTCTCCACTGTGAGTGAAAAATGCTTGCTTAAAGTGACAGAGAGGAGGAAAAATGCTACAGTTTGATGAATGATTTCTACCTATAGACTGCACTGGTAATTGCCATTCAGGAGCTTAAGCCTCCTTATCAGAGTGTTAGAAACAACAACTCCACCCTGTACTAGGGAACTAGCACAGCTTGCTTGTTTGGGCCAACTCCTGTTTTCCATCTTCCAACCCCTTTAAAATTTCCCACCCCCCTGCTGCATCACATTCCACACGTCTATCCCAAGACACCAGCCAAAAAACAGAGGACAGAGTGCCAACACTTTGAAAGCTTAAAAGCTAGCAGAGCACAGCAGTTTTATCTACAAATGGGGCTTCTGCCTCTCAGAACATTCATGCCTGCATTCCTCCCTCTGCTTTTGAGCCACAGAGCAGTTATGGCTCTTTTTGTTCCTTCATTCACTCCAAATTGATGCGTTTTTTCACACCACTTCTGGTGCACAGAACAGCATCCAAAACGTGACCCAGATTCTGAGGACCTAAATGCTGTTTAAATCCCTAGGATACTTGGCTTCTAGAGCCAAGGCACCTCTGAAGGTAGAAAGCCAGACCAAGGAAATGCTTGGCAAAGGAATGTGAATGAAATAAGATGGCTTGACTTGAATGTTCTCCCCTTGTTCAAAAAAATGTTGTATTTCCTATTTATTCCAGAAAACATTTACAATGCAGAACCGAACTGCTCTGTTTACTGCAGCCCTCCAGTGCTGTTAGACTGCAAATTGTTTGGGGAAACCAATAATGGAAAAGTTTATTACAATAAACTGCAGACATTCACAGAACATTTCAGCTTACATTGTCATTGTTTACTTGCCACATTTGCTATTGCAGACTGCTACTGGAGGACAGCAATTTTCTTTATATTAAAACTAAGACATTTCATTTGGCAATTTCCACCCTTTCTGCCATATGACATACTCCATACTCCATAAATACTAAGTAAGACAGGAGGTTCTGGAGGGAGAGGCATGGCTGGAACCAGGCTACCCCACCTACCCCACTCCAAAGCACAGAGGCAGAATAATCAGGAATCTTGGTCATAAAGTTTCTTTCTTAGTGCCCATCTTCTCCCCCCAAGTGACACATTCTGATGACTCGTTAAAGAGGCTTTTTCCAAATACAAGGTATTGCCTGGATAGAAAGAGTAAGCTGTGACTGCTGTCACTCTCTGTCACAAATGGTTGGCTCATTTTTTTGATACACTATATATGAACTAGTTTATGAAGGAGCTGAGGCCCCCTGTACTGTCAGAACAGGCACTAGGGCCTTTGCTTTCTCAACGCTCCCAAATTCAGTTTTTGGAGCAAAGCAGACAGGACAGGTGCTGTCACAACATCCTTCTGAAAAAGGGTAGCAAGAACTTACTTGCTATGCAATAAGCATAGCAAAACCCCCCTACACACTTACCGAAAGGAATATATTATTTTTTGAATTATATCCTTAAAGAAGAACCATTCGTGTTTCTAAAAGTTCTCCTTTTCCTTGGTCTATGTTCACCTGTTTGAATTTGGCATTTCCACTCCCACTCTTGACCTCAGATTGTCCTTTTGTGCTTGACATTTTTGTGACTGCAATTACACTGAAGTTTACAACTGTTCTAATGCAGTTTCAATTTAAATCACCCTGATGATGCGTCTTTCCTTATATTAGAATTACTGCTAACACCTGCAGAATTCTCAGAATAAGTTAGTGAAAATAGTGCCATAAGTTAGCAAAAATAGTACCTTCAATAGCAGTATACTTTGTTTTCCTTATACCTATTTTACAGAAGCAACTATTATTTTCATAGGTTCTTTGTGAGGGGTGAGACCCTTTCTTGAATAATCAAAATGTTAACCAGCTGTGCACTATGACACCTGTCTCTTTGCCCCAAAGAAGCTCATTATGGACAAAAAGTGCCTAAAAAAAAGCAGAAAGACTAACCAGGATGGGTGGTTCCAAAACTTCTTGTGCCCGAGTGCTCTGTGACAGATTTTTGTTAGTTTATGTCCAGAGTGAGAACAGAAAAAAATGGAATATACACAATTTTTCCAAAATGAATTTGCCTAGGTTCTAGCAGCAGTCAGAGCAATTGCAGCTGCTCCTTGTCTTGTCTATGAGTTGGATGAGGTATTCCGTTTCTCATAAATGATTATATAATACCTTGAAATAGCTTTCAAATCACTATCAATACACTAAATACAGTTCATGAACCTGCTTTGTACCATGACAAAGAATACAGTTCAAGCCCAATCAGCCAACACGCATACAAAACACCCTACATTATACATGTTAGTTATTCATCCCCAGCCTGCTGATCTAATGGAATGATTCTGCAAAGCAACACACAGGCTAAACATTTGCACATGCTCCCTCTCATTTTGAACAGTAAAAGATGGAATTAGAATTAATTTCAAAAAAGATGTATTGACTCCATGAGGCATTTTTGGATCTTTTATGTCTTTAGTCTTCAAGAGACTGATTAATATGCACAGAGCTCTGTACTGCCATAACTAGACCATCTTGGCTCTTTGGAGTTCATTGAAGGCTCATTCAGAAATCTTTCAGAGATATTGGGAGGGCTGGGACTATTACAGTGAGATTAATTATTTATTCCAAGAAGCAAATACCCATTACAAGTACCGCTCCTCCTCCTCAACCCATTGCAATTGCTCAAAGAAACCCAACCCCTTCTTCCAGTGTTTCTCAGTCTGTTCTATCCCCACTTCTGTTAAAAGCCACATTATGCTCATGCACAGAGGTATTGCTGTCAAAAACTCTTCATAATCAGTATTAGTTTCCTTACTTATCTGTATCTAAAGAGAATTTATCGGCTCAAGTTTCATGAGGACTGGCAAGAAAACCACTTATTTCAGGAGAGTCAAACTCAGCCATGGCAAACAGCAGCTCCAGGAGGCCCTCCTGGTGCTCTGCACACCTGGGTACCAGGCACACAATCCGAGGACGACCCATGCTTCTCCGAAGTTTTTATGTGCTTAAATCCTTTTGTTTTCAAGGGTGCCTGGGTTCCAGGATGCCCCCTGAGCCTAAATGGAAATGATTCAGGTGAACAGCTGCTCTGTGGGTGACTTCAGGCAGTTGCAGGGGCTGTGCCACCCTGCTCAGGCTGGAGAGAGTCACATGAACCGCAGTGCTCCCACAGTGATGCACAACTACTGCTGCCACCCAGCCCTCCCACAGCAGCATCACAAAATAAGCAGATGAGCAAAGTGCTATCTTCTATTCAAACACAGCAAAGTATAGCTCCTCCTTTAGGTAGGAAAGGAATAGTTTTGAGAGGTTTTCTATGATGTAAGTGCAGAATTAAGAAGCAAAATAAAAAGGATGGCTCAGTGGTTATCAACCTAACTGGAAAAATGAGGACATAGTAGGCACAAGGATTATCTAAAAACGTATTAGTATCTATATTTGTCATTTATCATCTTCCAATTAAATTACTGGTAATAATAATAATACTACTTGTGTAGCAATTATACTCTATGGAAGTAGTGTTGGGCTCTTTTTGCTAGTGGATAACCTAAACCTAACCTCATCTGGAAATATGGCCAGACAGAAAGAGAATCAGACTCTTGGGTCTCTTTAAAGTAGACTTCAGATTACTAGTAGGCAAGAGTGCTTGCCACTTAGTGAGATTTAGTTTCTTTGCTCCTGATTTTCCATAAAGAATATCTGCAAGTCTGCAGGATCTTATATATAAACATACACTTATTAGGCTTGCCTATATAATGACTGCTGTTCCTCTATTTCAAAGCTGCCACAAACTAAACTCTCTGTAGCAAGCACAATGAGCACAGATTAGGCTGATGCTGACAAAACCCCTTTGCACGCATTTTCTTCTTAAAGCCCAAGCCAGAGAGGACCTATAAGAAGCAAAGTTCTCACAGAGGTTGCCACTGACAGCCAAGGAGGCAGCTGCTGACACAGCCTGCATGGAACCCCTTTCCAGTGTGAAGCAATGATACGGGGCAAAAATCCATTCACCACTCCTTGAAACTGCTCAAATACTACCATCTGCAATCAAAGTGAGATCAGTTTAAAACAAGATAATGTAGAAGTTTGTGGTGTGCTGACTCTGGCTGGACACCAGGTGCCCACCAAAGCTGCTGTATCACTCCCCTCCTCATCTGAACAGGGACAGAGAAAATATGACAAAAAGGCTCTGTGGTTGAGATGAGGGCAGGGAGAGATCACTCACTGGTTCCTGTCACAGGCAAAACAGATTTGAGTTGGGGAAATAAGTTTAATTTATTATCAATGAAATCAGAATAGGGCAATGACAAATAAAACTACATCTTAGAATACCTTCTTTCCAACCTTCCCTTCTTCCTGGGCTTAACTTTATTCCCAAATTCTCTATCTCCTCCTCCTCCTCCTCCCTAGAAGTGCAGGGTAGTGGCAATTGGGGACTATAGTCAGTTCACATTGTCTCTGTCACTTCCTCCTCCTCGCAGGAAGGACTTCTCAAATTCTTCCCCCTGCTCCAGCAGGGTCCCTTCCACAGAGTCACAAAGTTGTGCCAGCAAACCTGGGCTTCCCTCAACATGGGTTCACAGGTCTTGCCAGGAGCCGGCTCCAGTGTGGGCTTCCCAAGCAGTCACAGCCTCCTTCGGGCATCTACCTGCTCCACCATGTACCTCCCTGGGCTGCAGGGGGACAGCCTGCATTGCCATGGTCTTCACCATGGGCTGCAGGGGAATCTCTACTCCAGAGCACAGAGCACCTCCTGCCCCTCCTTCTGCACTGACCTTGGTGTCTGCAGAGTTGTTCCTCTCACATATTTGCATGCCCCTCTCCACCTGCAAGTGTGCAGGTTTTTTTTCCCCTTCTTAAAAATGATATCCCAGAGGCACTGCCACCACCATGGTCAGCCATGGGCCCAGCCTTGGCCAGTAGCAGGTCTGTCTTGGTGCTGGCTGGAATTGGCTCTTTTGGACACAGGGGAAGCTTCCAGCATCTTCTCACAGAAGCTGCCCTTATAGGTCCCCTACTACCAAAATCTTTCCATGCATACGCAATACAAAGCTTTAATTACACATCAGATCTGTTGCCAGATCCTGCACGTAATTATACTACCAAGGAAATCCTTGTGCTGCAGACACAATCACTACAACTTTGGAAAAATGCTTCTAAAGAACGCGGCTGTGAAAAATGTCTGCATTAAGGCCCATGTTTATGTGATGCTTCTTTCAGTTTGGAGTTTTCTACAGAAATCAAGCTTTGTCTTAAAAATAAAAAAATAAACCCCTTAAATTGCATTATGCATGTAAAAAACCAAGTTCTTCGTGTGTGGGCTGCTTTCTTCAAGCAGCCTCCCAAATAAGCCACTGCACATTTCTCCTAAAAACCAGGACACTTATCTCATATGTGCATTTTTTTCATCAAATTAGTTTGTATGACTGTGAGCAATGATATTATTTGCTTAACTTGAAGTATATTTCAGAAGTAATCTTTCAATATTCCACTTTCAAGCCTGTCAATTCACAGTTTATCAATATCTTTGGTTTAATCAATAGCATCTACAGCATTATAGTGTCATCAATAATTCTGCTAAAAGCACCAAAAGCTAGTTCACGTAAACTTGATTTGCTAAACTCATTTATATTGCCAGAGGTCCAGGCAAAAAAAAGAAGAGAAATGCTCTATGGCAGGCCATTAATTTTAAAATACTGTCAAACCATCCTCAGTCTAGCTTTCATTATTAATTTGTGAACAACTGTTCAGTCTCTCAGCTTTCATGGAGTGCTGTTTTTTAAACAAAACATGAGGCACCAAGACAAAAATGTAATGGGAACTTCTCCTAAGGAATCACCTTTCTAAAATTTCCTCACATCCCACTCTTCAAAAACTCATCCCTCTAACAGATGACTCTAAGCTTTTTCTTACCACTCAACTGTACACTGCCTTGCTGGTGAGAAAAGGGAGATCCACAGCTCAGTAGGACTGCAGAGGAGGGGCAGGGGAGATCCTCTGTTCTCTCTCACGCTTCCTTGGGTGGGAAAGGAAATTGCCGAGTCCTTTGCTTGTGATTTCTCTGGCAGATAGGAGCCAGCAGAGACAGGAAACTGAAAAACCTGGCTTGTATTCCCCCCTGTCTGCAATGCCCCACATCAAAGGATGCTGGTGTGTTGAGCTGCTGAGGCTGCTGCTCCCCAGATCCCCCGAATCTTTATTTGGTGCCTGCAGGGAACAGGCTGGTCAGGCGGGTAGGTAAGACAGTGCTCTGCTCTGCACTGGGTTGTCCTGTACAGCATCCATCCATTCCTTTGTCTTCTTTCAAACCCAGAGGATCAGACAAGTCTGTGAAGTGCATTTGAGAGTATCAGCTATACTGACATTTTGGTCAAAGATGCTGCACACCATGATGCAGGATGACTTACTTTTTCTGACAAGACCTGTACATTGCTACATTACCATCTCCTCTTGAGATTTTGCCATCTCTACTATCAGTCTCTAGATGTGCTTCAGAGACCACAGTGTTGTAAAAGAGATGCTGGATCTCCATTTGAAATATAAATCCATGTTTGTACTTTATAAAGAAACCTTTAGGTAAATATTCTCTCGGATATTCAATTTGACATAAGGAGTAATTTTATTTTCACCAGCTTTTGAATGTATTAAAAAAGGTACTCTACAGGTATTATGAAAAGTACCACAAAATACCTTTCATAAAACAAAATGAAAGGCATTGACTATGGCAAAAGCAGAAACATGAAAATTTCATTATTATGTCAAATAAAGAACTCTGGTAAATTACTCAGACCTCCTAGAAAACAAAAAGCTTTGCCTCTTCCAAAGGAAAAAAATAAAAGAGAATTTCCAGGGTTAAAAACATTTACTCAAGCAATTTAGTTAGTGCACAAATGTGATAAATTTGGATATAGATCTATGGCTAACATTTGACTGTGTTGCAAGCAGTAAGGGTGGTGTAGGGGTGTGTGTATGTGTATGTAGGCATGTGTGTGTGTATATATATATATATACACACATATATATACTAGCTCACATGCACAGCACCACGAGGCCAGATATGCATCTTATTTTTTTCATCTATCTTTGTCTCTCCTCCCCTATCTCAAGTCTGCTAGAACAATATGAAGGAAGTATTAGCAAGATTCTTCAAATGCAAAAAAACTCCAAACTGAACTGCATAAGGCTAAACCAGTTAACTGCACAATCATTGCAAAATTACTATATTTAGTATATGGAATGCAAAAATTTTCCCAAGTAATGACCATCAAGATGCTCACATAATAACAAGATATTCTGGACTGTGATTATCTTTCAGTGTAGAAAGTTTTTTCCACCATCTATAAGGATGGCATGACTAGCATAGTAATTCCTCTATGTTTTATCATTATGCTGCCAATTAATGCCATTTAAATAGCCACAATCGTAAGAAAAAGAAACAAAATAAGATCACCCACAGGGTGATATTATTTGAAAGTTTTTTAATCCAACTTTTTATTATTTTTCAGCAGAATATTTACCGTTAAAAGTTCATATTAATCAAAAGGAAGAATCAGACTGTTGTTTGTACCAGAAGAATTTGAAGTACAGCCTGGATTAGATAAAGGTAGCTCTGGATAGTCTGGGAGTGTTCCGCAGTCAGTATGTTCCAAACAACGCCTAAGAGTGATTTTAAAGGAAAGCATTTAAACAACTGAACAGTTGAACAATCCCAGCCACCTTATCATGCAATGAAGACATCTTTCCTTATAGAAAGAAGTGAGCAAATTAAACAAATAGCAAAAGGTAACAACTGTGTTTCAAGTTTGAAATTTCTTTTTCCCCTTTTTTTTCTTCCTAGGGCAGGAAACTTTTGGAGGTGGGTACCTCCACATACATTTGGGCCTTATTCTAGTTATTTATGTTCTGACCATCTACTTGAGCAAATCTAGGAAAAAACAACTTTAGACCACACACTGGGAAAAGATGTGTAATTAAACAGATAAACTGTTTAACTATGCATGGTCTTTGCAATAACAGAGAAGGAAATTTTACTACTAGTAGCAAATGATCACAAGTATTTGCATGGGGTTTTCCCTTTGTTGCAGATAAATGCTCCCCTTGTCTTCACTCCAGCTAGAAACATACAGTGTGATCCTGTCCCTGGGCGAGGACAGATACTTAGTCCATCTAGCTGAAGCTATCTCCATTTCCTCGAAGATAATGGTCTGCTTTTTATCAGCACCAGGACCTCTGCTGCTAGAAAAGCATTTTATAATGCATGATGGTATTCTTCTAATGTTTTCAGGTAGATATGAAAATTGATCTGGACTTACAACTTTTCCCATCATGGTGTTTTTGCCTTAGACTCTGGAACTGGGCCAGACTGCTGGGCCCTGATTTCATTAAGCTTGAATAGCCTTTTGAAAACCTAGTTTATGCTATGTGATAAATTGCTTGCTGTATTTGTACATTAATAAGCAGATAACAGCTAGAGGAGGCTAAAGGCACAGACTGAAAATGGCAAATGATGACAAAGCAAATACCTTGAGGAATACTAAAAAAATTTGCCAGATCTGCAAAAGTTCAGCTGCAATCAGAGTTGTAGACCTACTGATTAACCCCAGCCCTTGGGATGTAAAGTTCTATTCTGCATCCCACATCCTTCAATTAAGCAGCAAAGCAAAGCAATTTTTTCATCCAACACCTTTACAAGTGTTATTTAAGGATATTAATGCATAAATAGATTTTTCCTACTCAAGAAGTAATAGTATTTCTCTGCTTTCAAACTTCTTTAGTGCAAATATTATCTTTAGGGCTTTCTAGCTTTCTCTTTGCATCATTCTGCGAAATGAAGTCCATGCTTCTCAAAAATGCTCCCTAATTTATGGAATAAGCCTGAATAACAAGTGGTGTAAATTTAATGCAATACCCAGTACAAGGTGATCTCAAAACACTCAAACATTTCTTCATCTCTGTATTGAGGAAGGAATAAAAGCCAATGGTATACCCGTTTAAGCATTAGATGGACATGGGACTTCCAGCAAGTTTATCTTTCAGCTTTCCAGAAAGAAAGTAATGTGATTTATTCTATATATTAGGTATTACAATAAAAGAAAAACTAATGCAAGTACTGCATCTATATCCACAGACACAAAGGCCTTACCCACATAAAGACACCTATAACATGTTTGTCATATTTCCATGTAGACTCCCAGAAGGGAACCAAGCCCTCAAGCATGACAGCATCCATTATATCAAATTTACTGGGACACAATTTTATTTTTATGAGACAATTATGTGACATTATAAAAGCATTGTTATTTTAGTTAAAATAGTTGGCAGTTAAAATTATCTGTAAAAAACTATACATTGGATTCATAATCTTTAATATAATGAAGGTATTAAAAAGGACACTTTTGCACACAGTATCTTGGCCTTTTTTATTATTTCTTATACTTTAAATGAGAAGGGTAACCTTCCTGCTATTTTTATAAAAAGTTCTTCCAGGATTTTTATTTTTAAAATTCTTCCTCTGCCACTTACTTTAAAAACTGTAGAATGATGAAGAATTAGCTGGAAGGAAAACTTCATGAGTCCCACTGAAGCAGTTTATTCTGGAACACCATTTATAGAAATGCCATTTTGTCATTTTTACCCTGAACAGAAACTGTGTGTGATATTTCCACCCTTATACAGCTCAACTCATTATACTGTTGCCATAACAACAAATAGCAGTACATGAAATTAGATCCCAATAAGATTCCGAGAAAATTAAGTTACAGCCTGCTAACGTGTCTCTTAGAGACTCATACAGTGAGCAAGAAACCAAATCTGCAAAGCTGGCAATGTGGGTACCTAATAATAGTGGTACAAGAGGTTAATATCTCGTGGAGGGAATCAAAGAAAAACTGCCTTAGCCTGTAACAAAGGTAAGGAAAACCTCTGTCCGACACAGAGGCTGTATGGATGGACACATTTAATTCAGTGTTTTATCCAAGAGTTGCCCAAATAGCGGACAGAAAAAAGAATAATGGCTCCATGGGGTAGATTGTCAGACAACAGTTTGTCAGTGGGAAAATTATTTCCTAACTCTTAAGGACTCCTACAGTCTGGCCTTTCTGTTCCAGATAATACACACAATTGAAGTCTTTAAACTTTTATAATTGTCTATAGCTGAAGACTATATATAATTAATTTCTTTTGGACACTGTTTTGATTTTGCAAAACAAAAGAAGTGAAATGAGCCCATGACTGGCTTCCTCTTAAAGGAACTTGGTCTTGACACAGCACCTACTGAACTCCAGTGCTAAGCTCTGTTGTTGCTCTAACTCAAATAATTCTAACCTTGCAGTGACCTGTAACACCATCAGCACACACACTATAGTCAGGCTCAAAGGCTTTGCATAACTGTATGCTGGGGAAAAACCATCCTGCCTTACTGCAGCCTGTTTTTGTATCCGTTCAACGATGACAGACAAGAGCACACCTAGCAATTTTAATGCCATTTAATAAAATATTGCTAAGAAATTCATAATACAGTAATGACCCTCACTTGTGCTATTTCTTTCTCTCTCCCTTCTCCCTCATCCTTCAACTTGTGACGGCAAGCAGCTGTACACTTTTCCTCTGACTCAAGAAGAACGGAGAAAAGAAAGATGGAGGTGCCTATGCCTCAATAAAAAGCATAATTCTTAAGAACTGCTGTTTTCCTTCTGGTACAAAGCACATGTAGCTTTTCATACAGCAAAGAACATCCTGCACTACATACCTATCTACAGGCCTCTCGTGTTTGAGGATGGCAAACAAAATTCATCTTGCTTCAGACACCGTGACACCAAATTTTCAACATTTCAAGCATGTAAGAAGGTTACCTAGACAGAAAAAAAGTCTGAAGCTTAAGCTACATAGTACGATATTTGTGGACAAATTCCTTTCAAAATATTTTTATCAGTCATTAATAATGGTCTTTTACATAGCCATTATAAGTAGTCAGGATGCAGTAAAGGAGTAAATGGATATCCTGGGGAGAGACCAGCACTCAGAATATTTGCCTGTAGGGGACACATAACTAGCCACATGAAAGGACTGAAATCTAGGCATTCTGCCATAACTCACATGGCCTGAGCAGCTAACAAAAGCATATATAAATAAATAAAAATAACTGAAATAAAGGATACTGTCAAGGCCAGAAACTCCAGAATTAGCCACAGTATTTAGCCACGTTTTGAGTTGTATTGCACAAGCCCTTTTCTGTGCCTGGCACAGTCTCTTGTTCTGGTCAGGTTACGTATCAAAGCAGACAAATCTTCCTCATTACCATACAGAGACAAGCAATTACTGTTTTTCAGCATCTGCTTTCTTCTTCAGTTTGAATGAACAAGAAGGCAAAAGGGCAGACTGTTCATGCTTCTGTCACAGCATTATTCCCACTTCAGACCTGATGACATACAGGTGCACCAAACTGACATCTTATAACACACGCCAGACATCTTTGTGGAATGCTGAACTGCCATAGCAATAAAGTCTTCATCCAACCCTGCTGAAAAATGGTTCTTCAAGGCATAAGAATCCATCAGTTTAGGAATACACACTAGATTTCAAGTATGTACTTTGCATCTTAAAAATCTGCTAACTTAGAGTTTTCTTGCAAGACCTAAATTCCATTTTAAAGTTTCCATCATCTTATTGTGTGTTGCTCCTGAACTTCAAAAGGACTCATTCATCAAATATTTGCTCTCTCTCTAAATAATCCTACTATCCTACCAATCTTCACAAAAATAGAGGCCTTGTCTACAAAAAGTAATTGTGAGCATATAAATTTAAATACATTTCTTTTAGTGATCCTTCAGAATCTGATAGTTTGCTACAGCAAATATGTAGAAAGAATCCTTGCTCTGATCCTGTTGTGATGACCACAAAAGTGTATTTTCCCGTAGCCCTTATAGAAATAGCAATCACAATATAAAATACAATTCTACAGCATGCACACACATTAAAATGCCTTTTACCAGCTACCCATATTGAACAGATTTCAGTAGTACAGCTTACATGTGAGTACGTAAGTACAGAGCACAAGAAAAGTGGTTTTCTTTTAGGCTGAAAGCCATCTTTGGGGATAACTCACTCCATGATGAGCCTAGGACATCAAATCAGTACATGTGAAGGACAAAGAAATTCCTGCATTCAAATTTGAATGATTTGTGATATTATTTGATATTATTAGGAAACATTGTCAGTCACCCAGATCTGGACACAAGTGTAGATTATAAGCATTATGAAAAAAAAATTTTTTTCAAGCAATAAATAAGGAGAAGTGTCCAAGTCCAAAAGCCCAAATGCAAATTCCAGCCTTCTGAAAACAAAGGCAGTAAGGTATTCTCCTGCTGACAAAACAGACACAGAAGGAGAAATATTCATCAGCAGGACATCAGAGTGTCTGTGGTCAAAACAAAACTGCTTTGTCCACAAGAACAGAGCAGGTCATTGCCAGGGGTCAATCTGGCACATGGGCCAGGCACGCTGGGTAGAACAGGACTGATGCAGAGAACGCCCATTCCATCTCCAAGGCTAAGCCAGCATGGTTTCACTACAGTCAACTGAGAGGTTGTAGACACAAGTTGCTATGAAGTAAAATATGAACTTAAATTAACAATTCAGCAACACTACAAAATGAACGAGGTTTAAAGAATTCATGTTTGCATTAGGTCAAGAGCACGCACACAGCAATCATCAGACATAGCAAATAAGACTGCAACAGAAAAAAAAAAGATGAAATAATCAGTACCTAATCCATTACATCTGAAGAACATTTTATTTCTCCTTTAAATCGTCACAATAGCTAATGGTAAAGAAAATAACTTTAAACCAAAATAGGTCAAATGTCTGTAAGGACAACATACAGACAACATGTAAGTGGTATTTCTTTTGATAAAGTCTTATTGATTTTATGACAAATTACTCCTTCAGTCTATTGAGTTAGACAGGAGGAAGAGTAGCTGCTACTAAGTAGAGAACCCTATATGCATGACTGCCTCAGTGATTCTTCAATAATACAAACTTCCACCGCAAAGAAATAGTTTCTACTTCTAGTAAAATAGATAACCCTCTCCAACTGATATGATGCTCAAAGGTCTTCTTCTTCAGAAAGAAAAACCAATGCACTGTTTTAAATATCCCCAACAAAAATACAACATACCCCCTCTCCCCTGCTCTCACTTTTCTTGCTGCTTTCAGTTTCAAGTCCATAATGATTTCAAATATCTTTTAATCTATTCATCACTGTAACAGATATAAACAGCAGACATATTCTCGGATAAAATGCTTGCAACTTGAGTAAAGTAAAGATCCATAAATATCAGCACTGTTACCATTGCTCCTGCAGGATTTCCAAAAAAAAGTCTGCTTGCTCATTGAACAAAATCTTGTAAATAGAATTTTCAAGATATTAAACCAATCACAGATAACTAAGCTGAAGTTTTCATTTTTGTCTGGAGTTTTCAAACAGAAAAAGAAACAGTGTCACTTTAGTACTTTGGAACTTTTGAGAGAAAGCAGCTCCTAAACAAAAAAAATAAAAACAAAACCCCACAAAGTAAAAATAAAATAATAAAAAGGCCAAAGCACTTGAAGTTTTTAAGTTTTGGTTTTTTCCCCTGCAGAATTAACATAGTTACTCTTCTACTGTGCAACTAAAACTAGATCTATAGAGGTTAATAACTTGACTTTCTGTTCTTAATAAACTGTCATCTCAGAAAAGATTCCACAGTTTTCACCTGCCTGAAGCATTCATAATTACACTGAAAAGAGAAATAGACTTTATTAATAAACTGCGAATTGCACTGTGAGAGCAGCACTGAGTTTCTCTACCTCTCTTCTTTGGTAAGACCCAGAAACTGCTGATGGGAAAGATGAATGTTTAATTTTTAAAATTTTATTGAATACGGAAAGTATTAATGCTTAAACTTAACCTGTCTTTTCATAAGTGAGGTAAAGGCACGTAGCTCTGCTACTACCTTTATACATTTTGGGACTTAATTATGCACTATCAATATTAATATCATTTGCTAAGAATCATCTTTCTAGTAGTTTCCAGTGCTTCTACACTAAAGATGATTAAGTATAGCAAGGAAGCTGTAGAATAGGTAATAGTAATACTGCATTGATCTTGAAAGCTACACATTAACAAGCTAGAAAATATTAAATGCCAATAGAAAAGGTACTGCTGGATGATACATTTTATGACAATAAATTAAAGCTCTATGCAGGAGAGCATTACCAGGCAATGAATTACTTATAGGACTTGGAACAGCAATCCAACTACCAATAGTTAAAACGATTTCACATCAAGTGACAGTGTTGAGGGAGTCAGTTGCAACTCCATAAATCTTACCACCAGGAAAAGCAAGAATAAGGGTAGCATAAACTTGCTGTCTCAAAAAGCACAGTTTAATTTTAATGTAATTTTTTTGCCATCTGCTTTCTCAAATTGGAGAATGTAAAGAGTATAGGACCCTAGTTTAACCTTGTTAAACAGCTTTTCTGGTCAGTACAGAGTTGGTTGATTCTCAGAAAAGATTTATTGCTCTATACCTGAGAAAGCAGAAGTCAATTCATACCTATCAGTGATTCTGAAGCCAAATCTTCTCCCTTAACAGCAGAGCACAAATTGATGCTGGTTTGTGAGACTACAACAAAAGCAAAAAATACACTTTCGTAGAATTTAACCTAAAATACATGCATGAAAGTTGGTACTTACAGATACAGTTTCCTATAATTTTACTGAATCTGGAATTTAACAACCATAATGTTAAAAAGAAGATATTTTAAATTTTTTTCTCGAGCGCAACCATACAGAAAGCAGTTAGACTGACTTTGAGAACTGTAACTAACAATAAAGAACCATCCAGTTTACCTTTAATAAAAATTTTGATCATGGCATCAAGTGAGTCTCAAATCAATTCTCATTCCTCCCAGTACTCATTTAAAAATGATAAAAAGAAGTTTTCTGAACAAATTGTCTGTAGTAAAACAGACCTAAAAATATCTCTTAGCTGTGAATATAAATGCAGAATATGTAATTTAATACAAGTAGTATTTACTATAATAAATAATTCCCTCTTTCCTGAACTATCTCCTCACAATGTATTTGCAACTGAACGACAGAAATTATCAACTCTTCAGTACCATCATAGCTGTAATGACACCTTTTAGAGGGGGAATCCAGTGCCTAGAGCACCACTCATCAGCAGGAACACAATAATTCCTCCTACAGGCATGGAAGAAGAAAGCTCCCTGATTCTTTTGGCATCTACTTTTTGTC
Organism: Aleadryas rufinucha; assembly: GCA_013397815.1. NCBI lineage: Eukaryota > Metazoa > Chordata > Aves > Passeriformes > Aleadryas > Aleadryas rufinucha. Next base: position 312,002 of record VZTH01010776.1, read on the forward strand.
TTCCTGGTGCATTACATACTAGTGAATACAGTAAGAGCGAGCTTTGTACATATTTCACATTAAACCTCCCACGAGCCCTCAGGCTTAGACTTTCCAAAATGGCTCAGGTCATTAACTGCTCCTGAAAACCAGAGCGTTTAGCACTTCATCTGAAAATCATCTTCTGAAAACCAAAGTGTATGTCAAAAGGTTATTCTGATGCCTTTTGGAAGAAATGGGCGTTTGCATGTCTCTGGATAATGTTTTACAGGAAATAAAAGGAATTGCAGGTGAAGCTGCTCCTGTAACAACATGCTTATCCAGATTGAAAAGCTCTCCAGGTAAAAACTACTGCAGCAGCATTTAATTATACTGCAGTACAATTACCTTGGAAATAACTTCCAATGCATTTCATACATTAAAATCTCTGGATTTTTATGCAATTACGAAATGTGCCTGTATTTTTCCTGTGACCAAATATTCTACTAAATATCAGCCATACTGGCTTTGATTTCCGGCGAGTAGTTTAAAAGTGGTTGCTTCTTGGTTTTACTTCAAACTTCTCTCGAGATATGTTTGCAGAAATTTATTCCCTAATGGCCATCATGTTTGTGCCAACTATGCTCTTCAGTCATTATTTTACTATGAAAATTAATAATAATCTCCTGATGTATAGAAGTTCATTGCAGATTTTGCTATCCTTGTTTCAAGACTATTCTGCATGTGCAACAGCCAGTGAGAGTAATAAAAACATCAATATGTTATGAACTTAGTTGTTTAAAAATGTTTTTAATACTTTTGGCATTGTTGCTTCACCCTTTTCTTAACATCATTTCATATTTGTTCGTTATGAACGGCAATGGAGTTGGCCTTGGAGTTGGCCTTTCAACCACGTCACGTGGGTGAAAGCCTGGTGTGTTAATCCAAGCGAACAGCCCTGCTCTGGCTCTCAAATGCCAGCAGAGGATTTCACTACTCATCATGCCCAGATACATGGCAGAGGACTAAGGAAAAGGCAGGGGAAGATCTTTCCCTGATCACTTAATCGTCTGTAGAAAGATTAGGTTAAATATTCCTTGTGCTTAGAATACGTAAGGATTTCCTAAAGCTAGAGAAGAGCCAAACCTCACATCCCCTGTGAAACCAACTTTCACTTACCAGTAGAACTCGAGGATGAAGTTTGAGGAATTTGAGCTTGGCTAGAAACTTAAAAGTGAAATGAAAGTTCTGCAAATGTGCAAATATGACTAAGCAGATATGGCCCACGAATCATCTTTCCTACATCCTCATCAACCGAACTATGATTTAGCAAAGTAGGACCATACAACTCCTATAAAAGTAAGTTAATTCAAATTACATTTAACTGAAATGAAGGAAGCTATTCACACCTCACAGCTATTGTTTTAGGCTTTCTTGTAAACTCAGGAAATAATTTCAACACTTCTGAAGCTCTTTTCATGTTTGGAATGTTTTCTTTGCAACTATTTAAAAGGCCTCAGAAACCTATGCTACAAATGTCAATATGAATTGTAGTCTATCCACTCATTCAAGTATTCTGCCTATTAGACTTCTGAAAATTGGATTGTTACAAAAATAAATACTACAATTTTGCAAGCTTCTTGCATAATGCTATTTTGCACTCAAGAACCTCAAATTCCTGATCATTCTAAGGAAAAATGCCTCTGACATTACTTCAATGTAAATCAAAAGACACCACAAAACAAACCCCAAACACACAAATTTTCCATCATCTACTTTTTTTTTTTCTTCTGGAATTTTGCTGAAACTTCTATTATTGCTAACCACAGAACTGAATTTCACTTCATGTTTGTAGTTCCACCATGAGACTTTCTAGTCATTTTATGATCCACACTCCTCGTTCTTTGATCTTTCCCAACACACTATTCACCACCACAGCAGTCAGAAGGAGTTGGAAGGACCACAGGAAAGAAAAAATTAATTTCCAGCAGAACAGTCAAGTATAATTTAAATTATATGAAGGAGCATTCAGGACTCTTTTTTTGCATGAAATTATATATATGTACATATATATATATACACACACACACACACTATGCCCATTTAAATCATGCCTAGGAAGTTCACAATGTACATTCCCAGAAATTCATTATATTTTTCAGCAGTCAGCTCTATTAGACTAATGTAATAACACTGCCAGTCATCATGCATAAGTCATAAGTGGTATGATTGGATTTGTCTGCTCATTGCATTTTCAATTTGAATAATAGTCATTTTATTCAATTGAAGATATCTTTTTTTCTCTGAATACTCTACTGTTACATTTATTTGGAGCTGGGACAGCAGCTAAGGAGGAACGGAATTGGCTATTTGTATTGGTATACAACCAAATTCCTAATTTTTGTGAGGTGCTCTACCTTACTATAGCACTAAAAGGATAAAGTTTCATCCCCTTATGCTACTGTTATAAATATTACAGTCATTAGAAAGATTTTGAATTGGCATAATTAGGCTAAATTTTTCCAAATGTTTGGTTGCCAATTTTATAAGAAAAAGAGCTTTATATCGGTCCAACAAGGATGGCAAGTACAATGCAAGCACTTGTCTACATGGAGAAGCAAGCTGGAATGGCTGTTCCACAGCAGCTCCCATAGCACTTGCTCTTACTTCAGAAAAAGTGCTTTTTTTACACATTAAGAAAGAGTGGGAGCCAAGGCACCCTGAGGCCTTGGCTGTGTCAAGTAATACAACATTCATAGAGAGTCAATGTGAAAGAGTTACTGTTTTTCAGGATGTACACTGGAGTATTTCATAAGGTTTTCATCTCTCCTCTCATTCCTTTCAGATAGACAACTCTTTAGTGACTTACAGGGATTGATCAGGTTGAACTATGTTGTAGATAAGAACAGGCACCAGAATCTGAACAGATGATTCAACCTTCTGATGAAGGAGACCCTTCCAGCCTGACTTCAGACAGGCCATGCAACATTGCTGTCGTGATATAGTTCCCCATTGTTTCAGGGAATCTATCTAATAGGGAGAAACCTGAGGCTTTATACTACACAGGAAGGCAGAAAGACTTCTATTTTATGCATCAATAAAATTCCATTATTAAAAGATGATAAAAATAAAGCTGTGTTGAAAAAGAATTTAAGTGGTTATACTTAAAAAGCCCAAGATAGATTAAAAACTAACTTTTTTCTTCAAAAATGGTATATATAAGTAGACTGATATTTGTTCTGCCATCTAAAAAAAGAGTACACTGACATTTCAGTTCATTTCATTCAATGTTTATATTGCCATTCTGTCTCTTTCATTCCTCCCATTTTGCCACTGAAATAGACTGGGGAAAAAAAAGCATGAAAAGGAATTTAATTTCTTTTAAACCTTTGTAAAAAAGAAGTTTATTTTTTTCCCCAAAACCGCCCCTTACACATTAAGACAGGAAGAGCTCTTTTGCTTTTATGTAATTGGTTCCAGAGGCATTTGATTGCTTTTTCTCCAGCTAATGAAACCATGTATGTAGATTTTGAATCCAAGAGAACCCAAGGGAAAAAGAGAGCATAATTTCCCTGTCTATATTGTAAATAACTTTTTAATTTCTCAAAACCATTAGCCTTTTCAAGCATATGTAACAATAATCAAGCCGAATCCCTTTATTTTTTATGTTAAATACAAATGTTCTTTCTTTGCCTTGATTTTTCTGGAATCTTCAAACAGAGTAGCCCTTGGAGCATGGCCTGGGGTCTTACAGGAAAACAAAATAATAAATGAAACTAGGGAGGGCTGTATTATATACTGCTTCTGCCAGCAAAGGCCAGGGCTTGGGCTGTGGTTATATCCCCCCAACAAGCTGGAATGACCTTCTGTGGTGGAATTTATAATTTACAAGGATGGGTTCCTCCTCCCCAAGACCTTGTTTGTATGCACATACAAACTGGTGATTAATGTGAACAACACCGCGAGCGGGTGATGCACAGGGGTGGAAGGGTTTCACAGTTTCTATTCAGATTGAATTCATTTTAGAAAATGGGGAGCAAATTCAAGAAGCAATGTAAATTATTACCAAAAGTTCAACCAATAGGATTTAAACCAACTAAGTGTGAGAATAAGCATGCACTGGGGGCTTTTCTCACTTTGGCAGTGGATTGATAACCAACTTCATTTTTTATGCTGTTATTTACAGAGATGTATGCAGAGGTTGGACAGCCCACCAGAGGGCTCCCATATTTTTTCTACTCATGTTGAAAAAAAGTTGATATTAACAACTACAATAAAAAATGACAATTATTGCTTCTAAAAGTTAAAAAACATAGAATTAAAATATGGAAAATAACAGGCCATTATGATGATTTTAATAAGTCATTTGGTAGCTGCAGAGATTATTTAAGAAAAGTTAAACATCCCCAAATTTTGAGGGCTGCTTTACCACCCATGTTCATAGATGTAGCACAAAACAAAATGGGTCAGAAACCACGTGTGTGCAACCTGTAGGCATTTCAGTGAAATGAAAGGCTTAGGTACTGATTATATCACCTGGCATACTGTCTCTCTAGAGAATGCCTAAAATTTATGTTTAAAAGAAATCTGAAAAAAAAAAACCAAACCAACCAACAAACCAACCAACAACATACATCCACCACAACACCACTAAAACCCCCCAGGAGGGCAAAGAAAAACATTACACAGCCCAACAAGGGTCTAATATTTATCTCCTGAGAAACAGAATTGTCTGCAGATGGAAAACAAAGTAAAAAACCAATTCAAGTCTGAGCAAAGCAGTGAAATCACGCATGCACATTTAGAAATGGCTTTAAAGTAGATATGGTTAGTTGTATTCCAGTTCACAAACTGACAGGAGCTGCTTGGTGACTGTAAAGGTGAAGATCCACATGAAAGGACTGAATGTCATGAATCAATGATAAACAAATCCATTCACATTATGGCACAGGAAAGATGGCATTTTCCAAAGATTGCATGCAACCAAGCTGCGCTCCCTGAACTCCAAGTAAGTTGCTGTGGGAGGAGTGGTAGGGAATCTCTGCAGCAATTTTAGCAGAAACAGGTCAAACAGCTAGGATTAAGAAGACTGAGCCTACAGCAGTAACATTACCACTTTCCTGTCTCTCACTTTTACTGCAATTGTGGACACATCCAATGGAAATTATCTGCCCAACAGTGACGGTGCAGCTTGTTGGAGATCCACAGAAAGCTGTGACATTCTGGAGCAAGTGAGTGCTAATAGCAGAAAAAAAAAAACAGCTGAAGAATAAATACATTTAAAGCCATATATTTATGGTTCACTGTTTTGGACTAATGAATATTAAAATGGCTCCTGTACAAGTTAAAACAATTGTTAATAAAACCAAAGTAAGATTGTGAGAAGTCAGAATGACTTGCTCATAAAGGCATTTTTAACTCAGTTTGCATTCCCAGCTTTCTATGAAAAGGTACTGTATCAAAACAAAGACAGAACAGAAGCAGTTTGCAATATGAAGAAACCATTTTATAAGGTTTATAAAAGAAATTAATGGAAATACAGCAAGATAAAATATGTATTTCATTAAACTGTTTGCAAGAAAAAGAAGCAATTTCTACACAATTATTAATGAAAGCTGAAAATACACATGCATGTAAGAACTAGGGGACATCAAGTGTGACACAGGGCAATGATGTTAATTTAGTGGTCCATTGTCTGCAGCGTGTGAAAAGCAATGGTTGAAAAATGATCTAGCAGATGCGGTGCTGAGGGACGCGGTTTAGTGGTGGACTTGGCAGTGCTGGGTTAATGACTGGGCTGGATGATCTCAAAGGTCTTTTCCAGCCTGAACGATTCTATGATTCTGTTTTTCTATACCCATAATTCTGGCAATCAAAAAAGGAAAATTCAAGTCATGAATGAACTTACAAGGTCTAGCGGTGAACTATATAAATATGATTCTAAATCAAAATTCTCAGTGCAATGCCAGACAGCAAAATATCCTTATGGTGCTACCAGGTGTTACAGAGAAGCAGAGTAATTTTAGATAGAAAAAGGTGAATAGTATTTTTTGAAAGTAAATAACAGTTGTCAGTGTTTCGTGCCTTCAAGTTGTGGCATCACTAATGAAACCAGCTTAAGTAGTACTGAAATTTGATGTAAAGAATTCTGGTTGATACCAAGTTGAAATAAAAAAAATATTCCAGGAAGGACAGATAGTGGCTGGGCCTCTGTGAGATCGTAACTCTATGCCAAGTGTGAGACACTATCAGTGTCCAGCTGGACACCACCTTCAGTAGGAGGACACTACGAGATGGAGAAAGTTATTTGTGTTATCAGCTTGCATATTTGCTGTCATTTGTAGCATCTCAGCACTATCTGGAAGAAGCAAAAGGGCCCTTCTGCTTTCCAACAAAAACAAAAATGTGTAACATCTCTAAAATAAATACAAAACAAAAGTATTTACTACAGACTTCACCAGAACTAGTCAAGGTCACGCATTCTAGTGTTGCTATTTAACAAGAAAAGTTATGTAATGTGATTCATTTGTGAGTTCAAACTTGATCTCAAGATCTCAAATCTGATATGCCTAGTTTCCTCTAAATGTCCCTCGCACAGTTCTCTGATGGTATGGGACTTGTGGCTGACAGTTTTCAGCCACACTGGTCTCATTTCACAGGAGTAAGGGTCAAAACAGGTCATATGCTGGAAAAGTCACAGCAACTGCTTTTTTTTTAATCTGCTTTTCCATAAACAGCAGAGAAATTTGGCACTAAACCAAATAGTTATTTATAGACAATATTTATTCTTACGTAGTTATTTTAGTCACCAGAGAACAATTGCAGCTAAATGTACTTATTACTATCTGGAAATCTATTTTTTGAAATATCCTCTGTCAACATAACTTTTTGTCACTCTAACTGTATTTGGCCGCCTATGCACATGCTGTGTGTATTAATCACATACACTTCCACCACACTGGAAGCTGTATGATTTACCTAAGTAAAGGATGCAACCTTGAAGTTCCCCTCAGTTTTTATGTTAAAAAATCCTACTTGCTCTGCATACTGGTTTTCTCAAATAAATGCTAGAATAAAAAACTGAGTCTCAGGATTTTGTATTATGACTTGAGTGAGTTGGTCATTGCTGACTGAACCAAGTTTTTTACAAACCCTCTGCACAGACCTAGACTTTCAATTCAGAGCCATCCATTCCCACTGCTGAATGAGAAAGGCTGTGCCCTTCAACACCACATCAGCTGCTTACACAGGCAAAAGAGCATGAAATGAAAATTGTGCACTCTCCTTTCATAGGCCAGAGCTTTTCACACTTCAAATGTCATCCTTCTGTCAGGGACTCTTCTCTTACCTTATAAAGCACTAACTTTGACTCTTTACATTTTCTGCATCTTTTCCCTTATCTTCTTTCGTCTGACTGATTTGTCCCACACTCAGGACAAGGCCTGAACTGACCTCAGTCTCCATAAATTTGCCAGTTATCTATTGACACATGTTCAACTCAACCTCTGCAAGGTAAGAAATTTTTGTTTACTCCATTCTGCAGACTGACAGCCGGGCTGCAGATCAGATAATTGATTGTATAATCCAGCTACAAGCGCTTGTGCTTGCAAACTCTGTAATGCCAGCGCAACATACTTCAGCCAACATTTGCATGTGAGCTATCAGCAGGGATTTTCAGAACTTTCTGTGATGCTTACAGGGCTCAGAAGGATGAAGCTATTGCACACAGCCCAGGCCAGAAGGGTGAAGGGGCACACAGCCGTGGGCACATGCAAAAATCAGCTTAATACTCATGACTACTCACAAAAACTTCCAGATTCTTTTTCCTCTACAGAAAAGAGAGAATCATCGGGACAAAGAAAAAACAAAACCAATCAACTAATTAAAAAAGGAAAAAAAAAAAGCAAAAACAAAAAGCAAAAAAAAAAGGCAGAAAATTCACAGAAAAAGTGAAAAGGTGACATAATTCCTCATTTTGTGAGGAATCCCACTGTTTTCACCAGCGGATTTTTACCATTGTTTTTCAAACAATGGAATGACACCCACTGTCTTTAGAAGCACTGTGTGGACAGAATGCAACACAAGCCATGTACAGTTTTTTCCCACTGCAAATGCCATAATGTCTTTTCCATTATTAATGATAACTCAGAAAGATCCAAAATGTTGTGAGGTGGTTACTGGACCCATAATCTACCTAGACCATTAACTGTTACTCTGACTATGCCAAAATGCATCTCAATTCCCCATCTACCTCCTCTCTACAATTGCTTCATCAATATTCATAAGATCCAAGGGCTTGATATTGATTACCGCATCTAATGGACTCATTATGCAAAGTCATCGTGACCTCCGAAGCAATTCTGCTTTTGTGACTTATCTAGATGCTTGCTCAAAATGTTTTGAGATATTGGTACCCACACAGAAGCAAGCAGAGCAGAACAAAACCCACCACAGGATCTTTAAATGATGACCCTCTGACAGGATAGGCTTTTTCCATGCCTGTATGAGATGTCACACAATCCTAAAAGCTCTGTCACATTATCCCTGACTTAACAGGAGCCCTTGTTATCACACAGCAGAAAGAAGTAGTTAATATTAACTGATCATTATTAACATTCATTACGGAAAATCAATCTGATTGTGCTATAACCTCCTGCTGCAGTCAGCTGGGTTATTCTGATATTTACACAATATTGAGTTCCTGCTAACCAAAATTGTGGCGGTTATATAACAGCTTTCAATGTCATGATGATTCTGCAAACAAAATCTATTCCATTTATCAGCACCAAGGTACAAAATAAAGGCATTTTGCAAACAGTTTCTAATGGCAAATATTTTACTGCTTCATATGCCCAACATTATTAGTGACAAGCATTTGTTTTTGAAAAGTTAAGAACAAAACGGGGCAACTACAGTGTGAATTCATCTTTTAATCTCAAAATCTAACCTTTTCTGGAAGAATGATATTCATTAAGAACTAATTTTAAAAAACAGGCACAAAACTACAAGACTCTTTCCTACATAAAGAAACTGGAAGAGTAAAAATAGAAGTTTGACAAATTTTAGAGTAGGAATTAGTAATAATATGTTAAACTAAGAAAGAAACCTACAAGAGAGAATGACCTAGGAAGGAGGTGAGTACAGTATCACTTGATTTTTTTTTTTCTTTTAAATAAACTATCTGTAACTTAGAAACTAATATCTGGATTCAAGAATAATTTAGTAAAATATTATTGGTACAACTGCAGATGCTCCATTATAGCTAACTATGAAAATACTATTGGGATCTTTTCTGCCAACTACATATGATTAAATCCAGATGGAAAAAAATTCATACACCTACTTTCTCGGGTCATGTCCACACACCAGCCGCCAACCTCCTCCCAATAATTTCTTGTGGATCAATTACTATATGTGTCAAAGTTACAATGACTGTCAGACTGGTTCTCTTCTGCACTCTTGAATAATGTTTCTCTGTCAAAAAGTAAACTTTTCATTCGAATTCAGATTTAATGTTGAAATACAATTTGAGTCTCCCAAAATCATCCATTATAAATACTATATATATAAATATTTACAGACAAGATTAACACATAACTCTGTTCTTTAATGTGAACATACAGTTAAAGATTTTTTCAATAGTCACACACTGGTTTTGGACTTGTGTCTTACACTAGAACAGCTTTTGATCACCTTGCTTTAATCTTCTCCACTGAAAATTAATATAACCCCAATATAAGCTCAATGGATTCCCAGTAATTTAGAGATACATTTCCCCTACACAGACATAACTGAAAAATTTAGTATCTCAAAAAGCTGAAACATTTTAATCAATCTGAAATCAATTCAAATGAGAAGCCTGAAGAAAAAAAATGTCAGCCATAATCAGAAAGTAGAAGCAATAGATTATTCTCTCTGTGCATGTTATCAAGTGCATCTGTAGCTGATCTCCTTGGTTTAAAACATGACTTGTGTAGCATTTTAATCCTTAGAGGGAAAACACAGCAGAACACAGGCATCTCATTCAGGTTTTACTTTTGCTACATCTGCGACTCATCCTAAGAAACGAGGGAGCAAGATTAGACCTGTATTTGGCCTATTTTATGCAGTACTATAGCTAGTTTCTTCCAAATTAGCTGAAATACAGCTAAAATACAGATTAGCATAAAGTCTTTATTATTTTCATTTTTCACATCGGAAGTAAATCTATATAATGCTGCAGGATCACAAAGCCTGGCTCCAAAACAAGTGTTTGCCTAGAGTAATTCATAGGTTTCATTACACCACTCCTATTTGGGCATGGCCTAAACCACCAAATTTTGTTCTCATTCATAAATTTCTATTTCTTAACCAATATGATCTGAAAGGACAACATTTTTCTCCAGACAAGGAACCAAAATTAAAAATTCAGAGCACACACTCTCACTCTGTTTCACAGGTGAAATCTCTGCCAAGTAGCAACTCTGTCAGCACAAACCTAACACTGCAAAAATTTCAAAGGTAGAACTAATTAGAAAGCAAGCATAAAGAACACAAATTACATGAGTTCAAAACTCTAAGCGCTCAGTCAGTATTTAGATGAGCGTTTGAAATGAGAGCATTTACACACGTAAAATGGCAACTTCGATATACAGACCTGCAAAAATTCATTTCCCAAATGTAACTAATATAGATGTGTTTACTATTTATCACATTATGGTCACTGTTCACACTTATATACAAGAACACTAATGTATGTAAACCAAAGAATTCCAAAATCCTTATCACGGCTTAGTCTCTGGTAGATAACAAGCACTGTGCTGAGAGCATGTGGAGGATTTGTAGGTAAACCTTCAGCACGTTCTGGAGCCTGGGTCACAGAGGACTGAACAAATTAGCAGCTCTGGACAGGGAGAGGTTGGGACCTTGCCCTTGAAGCTGGTCCAAGGGAGGAAAGAGCAGACCATGACTATGCAGCACAACTATGCACTGCCTTCTAAACAGAGCTGCCTTGGACGAGTGCGGTCAGATGAGGGTAAGGAGCTATTCACTCTCAAAGGACTCAGATCTAACCCCACGAGTTAGAAAGGCAAGTACAGTTTATTAATTTGATCTTAAATGGAGCTCTTCAGATTGTTTTTTCTAAGTCCTAATTATTAGTCTTTTTTTTCCCCAAGTAGTTAGGCAGGCCTATTTATTGATTATCCATCCTACCAATACTACCTAACATTTCAGGGCACTTCAGTTACACCACACATGTACGCTAAAAATCTTAAATAGCTGCCATGTTTAATTCTAAATATAAACCTCCACTGCATCTGCTACTGAGACTACCATACCCTTGGGCAGAAAGGCTCCAAATGTTTGGGAAGCTGCAATGTAAAGGCTGCAAAAACCTTGTAGCTTTATGAAGTTGCCAGACTTGATTTTGCACCTGCTAAAAGCCTTTCAGCCTCCTTGACGTCTTTCAGATGCTCCATGAATACCAGCAGAACAAAAGCAAGAGATACGCACTCTACGAATGGCACTAATAGGAATCAAGAGACAGTTCAGTATACTTCAGGACACAGTAAAAATTGTTATTCCAATTTGCCCCTGGTGATGGTGATCACTGTTGTTGTTTTGTTTAACAAGTCAATCACTGATTAACCCATAACTCTTAATTTTATTCCTCTCTCTGGGAAGCCATGTATCAGACAGAAGTAACAAACGTGCCTGATGACAAACAGAAGTCCTGTTTCACAGTTGAACAGCCTGAAACATCAGTTCTGCATTTCAGCCCTTTTAGAAGTGCTGAACACCTGTAAGATCAAGTTACAAGGTTCAGTTCTAAAATTCTGCCTACAGAAGCACCACAGCCAGGAGCTGCCAAGGTCAAAACTGAGCCATGAGGGCTGGTGTGAAACTGAGCAGGATCTATGGAAACTCTTTCAATGGCAACAGGGAACCTTGAAAAATTACCTGCATGGCCAAAACCTTCCGTCCACCTAAAACCAGATATTGTTTTTGCACAGTAACATCCACAGTTGAATAAAACAATCAGCAATAGAACTTGTAACTGTGTGATATAATATAAACTTATCCTGCTACCTTTAGTATTACATAGCTTTCAGACACCAAGATCATTCTGTCCTTTCAATAAAGGAGTTGTTAAAAAGAAAAAGTAAAGTCTAATCAAAATAGTTACAGGAATCATGTCAGTTCTGATGAGGCTGGATTGTGCAATCATCACAATTGTGACACCAGCACAAAGAATCTGATTGAAGAAATGAACTTTGCATGGGTACTTTTCAGTATACATAAACTAGTTGAATACTGTGATTATCCTATCTCTCCCAATCTGCAAGGGTACCATAGAAAGTCAATCCAAAAAATAATCAAAGATTATTTTTTTAAACTCACAATATGCAGGTACCAAAGTAAAAAACACTGTTACAAAAAAAAAAGAAATCAGCTGCAATAAAATATGATCCAAAACACCCTCAAGGCTGAAGATTTAAAGGACAGGTGTGATGGTCTTGTTGGATGGATGCTCCACAGAAGAACAGATGGGTTTTGTTCCCTGCAGATTATTTTTTTCTCCATGAGACGGACAGGTCAAAGTCCTAGCAATGTACCTGCATCCCAAAGCTCTCACTCATCTTCTGATACTAATGACAAGTACAGATCAGACACCTGTATCTCATGAGACAGGATAATTTATAAACTTTATGTGAGGTCTTCAAGATGGGGTTGGTGGATTGTTCAGTGTCAAAGACTGGACTATTACACTGAAATATGTGTTCTCAGTTCAGTGAAGTATGGCAAAGTCTCAGACTATTAAGTCCCTCAGGTCCCAAGAGTGTTCATAGGGATACAAGCATAGCTTCAGGCCACAGACAAAGGGGCAAACTGTCTACCAGCAGATCCATGTCCAGCAGCAAAGTGATGAATCAGCAACTATGTGGTGCACAGGAGGGGACTATTATGAATAGCCTGTGCTTTTAAATCACATTTGTTTCTACAGACTTTTGGTCAAAGTAATGAGCATTTTTTTCAATAGTGCCTCTAAGGAGAAAGGGGGGAAAAAAAAGCTAGAAAAACAGCAGATGAAATAAATGGAGATGCCCATGATAGGTAAAAGTGCTCCCACAAAAACTGGAATTACCAAAGCCTGCTTTCCTATCAGTTTGATATGAATGGTCTCTAAGCACTTCTGAATCTTCCAGGAAGGTCCTCCTTTCTCCACCAAGCCTTTTATTTTTCACTGAGCTTGTAGGAACATAATCACCTTTGACACTTCACTTGCTCCATCACATTTGAAATAAGCCAACAGGTTCCCAGAAGGAACAGTATCTTCTTCATTAGGAAGAAGAGACACAGACACAGAAAAATGAAACAGCTTTGAAGCTGTTTTCAGGGGGAGTGGGCGCTGTGGCATGAAGGAAAGACATGCCAAAAATCTTGAGAGGCAAGAGGCACAAACAACATGGACCTGGCGTAATTTTTTTTTTCCCCAATCCATCTCTCAAGTTTTAATGAACTGTCATCATAGTGGTTTTGAATAGTAAGTACCTGAGCATGAAGCATTTTTAGACATCCTTTAGGAGTTCCTATATATAGAACAGCACTGCCTAAAAAATCAGGAAGTTTCTGCTCGAAAGTTCTTTTGTCAAAATGCAAAGCTGAGTGGAAACACCTATTTATAACAAATTCAGTTAAAAAAGTCACACACTAGGTTTAGCCAAGACTACTCAAAAACCCTTTAAGAAAAAAGGCTGGGAGAGGATGGGAAATAAATTTTTTTACAAAACTCTGCATTATTTTCAGGAGCTTCTATGCAAAATATATTTTTGTCAGAAAACTCTCATAGAAAGGGAAAAAAAAAAGTATTTCCTGTCCAGTTTTGGCATCTTGCCTTTCAGTGACCAATAATAACAGCCCAGTAAAAACAGAGCACAACACACAGGATCCAAGTGTTTCCTCCAGATGCACCTGCAGATGTTCCTTTGCCTCGTATACGAAAGAGTCCCCTCTCTACTAAATCTTGTCTTTGCAGGATGACAATTTGAAATAAATACATTTAGTTACATCAACAGGATTTGATTTTCTCAGCATTTTTATTTCCTTCTATAAGTTATTCCACACAGAAGAGCGTTCTGAACGGAAATAGAAGAAGACCAGAAAATACTGTTTTAGTCACAGCTTATGTATGATTGAAGGTAAGCCTACCAAAATGACACATTTCTGTAACTGAAATTTACAATAAGGATACAAATGAGAAAGATGAACTAAACTTTCAAAGGACCTGCATTTGCTGTTAAGCATGCAGCACTATTATGTTTCCACTTTTACTATTGCTACATTTCACTGTCATTGAGAATGACTTTGGCTAACACAGAAAATATTGCAACATGCTGATAATTAATTTCATTCAGTTTCACCATGGTGATCCTTCCCGAATTTGCACAGGGAAGGGTGTCAGTCAAACTGCACTAGAACTTCTTGCACTGGACTTATAAAAGCGATTTTGCAGAGAGCCAAGAGGAAGCGTGCAGCTTTCAGCTGCACGACTGCTCAGCTAGGGCTCCTCCTGTTCCTGATTCCTGGTCTGCAGAATACTGGGAAACAACAGAAGCAGAAACATGAATGGTTTGTTTAAAATAAAACATCCTCCAGCAAGAAACTCCATTGGGTTATTAGGCTCAACAAGTAGCCGAGCACTGGGGTGTTATTGCATATGAAAGGATGAGACAGAAACGCTCTCAGACAAACACAAGAGGGGTGTACAGCACCAAGAAACTACTGCAGTACAGAGAATCCTCATCTTCCACAAACACAGACTGTGAAACTTTCTTAAAACTATGGCAGATAGAAAGGTTTGGGTGAATACTTTGTGTTCTGCCCTACTGCTGCACAGCTGTTTGTGTTCAGTTGTCCAGAGAGGTGCCTCTAAAAGCAGCAGCACCAAATAACATGAAATGTTGTAGACACTGAAACGAGTCCATCTGCTGCATTCCTACTCACCTCAACAGGTTTAGAAAAAGCTCCCATCTAGGGGCTCAAGTATTGTATTATCCTATTCTTAACCATATCCAAGGTAAATTAAGCAATAACTCAAAAGGAATAATGGAAGTCTGTTATTCAATACAGGATGTACATTTCTTACATTATTTTTTTAAAAGTCACTACAGACAGACATAAGCAAAATAAAAATGATCACAGTTGCATGTGATATCCCTGCTGTTTCTTAAAGAACATTGGAAGAAGAAAGTGACAGGCTTATCTCCAGATACCACTAATAAACAATCACAGCTTCTTCATTTATATTTATATGCAGTTGGCTAAAATCTAATGGCACAGTGCATAAGAACTTTCAAGTATCTCACCAAGAAGCTAATTAATTTATTTGGCTGTCATCAACCAGTATGTGGATTTCCTCAGTCACACCCAACAGCAGATAGTGCTAGTGAGTGGATTCCCTGCCACATTTGCTCCTTTTCCTTCCTTTGACTGATAGTGAGGAGCACTGTGAACTTAAAAAATACAATCTCGTACACAGAATCACAAATCACATGAGATTTACTAACTGTTAGTTTAATCCGTAATGGCTAGGGCAAGAAATTTCATAAGATTTAAGTATATTGCATGCAAACAGGTAAGACACAGAGAAACTGTATTTCAAGGAATTAAGTCAGTATCTAAATATAGCTTTTTATGGCTTCCTGTACTTGCTCAAAAACGAGTAAACAATGGATGGAGCTCCCTTCTGAAATGATATCTGTGTGCTGGTTATGAAATCCAGTAAAAAAATAACACAGCGAGAAGACTCAATTGTCCTCTACCACTATGGCCAGTGTTCTAAGAGAAGTTGGAACTAAAGGTCACAGAGCATTTCATTCCTCCACAGCTCAGTTTTCGTTCCACGCTGACTGTATCAGCAAGGGTGTTGTTTATAATGAAGGGGGCTTTTTTTATTGTTTGTTTTTGATGCATCCATGAGGAATCAGACTTAGACCACCAACTGATTTCACACAGGCCACCCAAGTATTCCCTCAATATCAAAAGCTGAGCTTATTTTTTAAAACTTTAAAATTTTGCTTTTGTCTACGGCGCTGATTGCAATTTAATACCACCAGGGATACAAGAATTTTGCTGTAAATCAGAGCAGAGGAGTCCTGCGTAAAAGCAAGGACTATTTAAAGACAAAACATAGAGCCATGATGGAATCCATGCATTCCGAACAACGTTGACATCATGGTACAGTTCACCCCAGAGAGTCAGTTTTCCATGCCCCAGGCACACACTCAACTGCCTTTTATCAGCACTATTAGTCATTAGCATGACAGCAATACGGGATGAAATCAGCATCCGTTACATCGCACAGTTACCTTAAATGCCATCCAGGCACTGAAACACAGACGCCTGGAAAATTACTTGAAGCAATATTGTGCTTTTGCTTGTGCTAGTGCACTTTTCAATTGACAAAAACACATTAAGACAGTTAATCAATTACAAATCAAAATCCATTCCCTCTGCCATTACTGAATGCAACTTCGTTCTGGTAGAAGCATTGTGTTGAAATACTTTGAACTGAACATCAAGTGTATAAATTCTAAATAACAAGAAACTCCTCCAAGGAGTTTGCCTATTTCTGACATGAACTTCTGTAGCTTTAAAAGAGGTGTCAGCTATTTTCATAATCAATTGCTCTCTTCTTCCAAGATTTTCCAGGTAATGCAGTACAAAAATTGGACTGTCCATATTTTACATTACAGTGACTAGCATATGGAAAAAAGACTTGGCACATCAGAGCTAGTTTGATACTCTACACTAAAACTATAATGTGGAATATTTTATAAAAAAAAAAAAAAAAAAAATTTGCACCCTTTCATTAAGGTGCTGCTTCTTCCTTATTTGTGTCACCCAGGATAAAGGATTTGATTTGCAACCTGTACATCAGCAATCCCCACTTGCCCTGCATGAATGAGGATCATGGTGCTCGATCCTGAAAAGAGGTTCCGTCATAATTTAATAGCTTTAAAATGAATCACTTTCATGTCAATATTATTGCATGGCTTTATTACCCAAACTTGATTTTCTTCTCAAGGAGGTCACAGGTGAAGCATACTGTGGGTACCACTGCATCTCTGAAGTGACCAAGTGCTAAGAGAAACACCAAAAAGATTGCCTAGGGCTGATCCTATGGGAAAAACTTGCGTTGCAGATCCTCGTCGTGGCCTTCAGCAGCAGCTGACAGGTTAGGGTAGCAGAGCAAACCAGAATCTGCACCAGATTAGAATCTGGTAGCAGAGCAAACCAGAATCTGCACCAGATTTAGCTTTTCCTCTAAACTGACAGAACAATTTGATGTATTTCCTTCATCTATGTATGCAGTTCAAAAATAGGTATTTTAAAGTTATTGCACTTTAGTTTCAGATTATTCAGGAGTTTTGATTTGAGAATACAATAGGGAGCACACATATGATAGCCCTCCTTTAGAGGACTGAACCCAAGCTCCAGTGCCCAGCTCCCAGAAAACAATTCTGCCTCATAATCTACCACAGTTTGATGGCCTAAGGCAAAAAAGAAAGAACTTGCTACTAGCTGGAGGCTCTGAAGTACTGCACTGAAAAAAGAGAAATAGAAATACCAACATTTCTAATTATATTTTCCTCCAGAATCAGAAAGGCTCTTTCTTGTTAACAAAACTGATTTAAAAGGCTTCTGTCATGTAGCATCTGGCACAGATGTATCCATTAGTTTTATATCGTCTTTTTCTTCACAACAGCTGACTGTCCAAATTCAGGCTCCTAGCGTGGGCATCATGACAATCTCCACTCCAACAGGCTCCAGTCTCTTTGCAGCCCTAGCTGCTTGATTCATTTTCCACGTGTTTTATCCCTGTGGCAGTCCTATTTAATAACAGTGCTCATATACAAACAGAATTGGGATGTGAGGTAAATTGATGACTTCTCCAAAGTCACAAATACTTTTTTGCTGAGGAAGCTTCCTGAGTTCTGTATTCACTCGCCTGTAATCCTCCCAGTCCGGCAGCATCTCTTTACACATAAAACCAGATTTTCTAAAGATGTAAAGCTTAAGCAATATACAAAGTGTACCGTGATGATAAGAAAAATCATATAAATGCAATTATTGCCATGCAGAGGAAACCTTGGCTGCTTTCCATATAAATGACATCAACAATAACAGCAGAAGGAATAAGACCATGGCATCAAGATTATAGTTTATATAATATTTTAATTCTAAATTACATAACCTATTGTCCTGCAACTTGTTTGTAACACCAGTTCTTTTCATACCTCAAATAAGAAATGATGATAAAACACTGAAAACACCTTACATTATGTTTTGCTGCACAGTCAAGTGGCTGCTTAAATTTTAGCAAGATTTTCATACTCCTTACTGTGGTAGGTTGTACCTGAGCTGACAGACAGCTCGTTTGACCAGTAGCGCTTTTTGGAATTTCCATATTTAAGCCTGGGGGAGACAGGAAGTTCCCTCTCTTTTGGTTTTGCCATTCCTGTGGAAGGGAGGGGAAGATGGAGCTGAGGTTCTGCTCCTCAGAGCGGCCTTGAGCCTTCCCTCCCCCTTCCCCGGTGCCGGGGCACGGCCCCGGGATGCCGGCGTGAGGATCCCTCACAGCTCGGCAGCTGAGGAACAACTATATTCGCTGCAAGTAGCTGCAACCATCCAGCAGAGGCTTCTGAGGACTGCCCCCTACCTCCCCCCCCCTCCATGGCCACAGAAATTCTGGCAAAGGCCGATGGAGCTAGGAGACTAACATCAAAGAAGCCAGCAGCACAAAGTGAATGGGGTTTCTCTTCACCATGAAGCCCATACAACGGAAATTATTTTTCATCTTGGTGTCTCCGAGGTCAGAGAGAAAGAGAAAGCAAGTAAATCCAAAATGGCGATGAAGAAGAANGGTGCATTGGCCGGGAAAGAACCGAACCCGCTAAACTTACTTGCAGAAACAATTAAAAATTTGCTCTGGCTTTTAATTTAGTTTTCAAAAGTTATTTCTGTGCTTTTGCCACAAGGAACATAAAAATTACCACTAGACCATAAGCAGAAATAGGAAGCAAAAGCCAGTCGTACAAAACAGTCTTGTTCTTTGGCAAGGAATTTAAATATTTTGATGGATCTACCTTGAGACTGACAATATCAGATAAAGGAAACACTCATTTTAGATGTTTGTCACCAGCTGTGATGGAAACAAATGATCCATATAAGTTGCTCAGGTTTTTTTCATTTAGAAGAAGATTAATGTGGTCGGGGAAACTAGGTGCAAAGTGAAATTCTGGGATGTGTACTGATATTTAGATGAGACCACAAAAGAGTGCAACAGAAACAAGTTGCTCTGACAAGACAACCTGAAACCAACCAACCGAGTAACTGGATATTTCGTGTACTCTAGCATCCTTCACTTAAGTGGTAAAATTTATTCTACCTAGGAATATTCCAGACAGGCAAAATGAGAATCTAGACTTAAAACTGAAGGTAACTTGGTGATCCGAATAGAAGAAGAATATATGTAAAATCAATATAAATAAATATACCAATACTATTGCAATAATTATCTATTATTAATGTGCTTGATAAAACCATAATGAAACTCATAATTTTTCTGATGCACTGTATCAAACACTAACATTTTCCAGGCACTCATGAGAAGTTTTTCAGTTATAAATTACTTATTTAAATTACAAAATACATATATATATGTGTGCTTATATACACACACATATCCTTTTGACTGATGAAAACAGTTGAGTCTAAATTTTCTTCATATTTACAATGTTAAGATTAATTTTGGTTTTGCAACTGAGTGATATTTTAACAACAATATCTCCTATTAGCATGTTTTTCCTATGGATTCTGTTTACCTTCTCAAAAGCAAAATGTACAAGTGGTGTTTGGGATTGGCAGTTCCATGCACAATTATTGCTACATAAAGGCAGGCCAATTTATCCCTAGAACTTGTAATAAAACACAAATATTACAATTTGCAATGATTTTTTTTTTCCCTGCCAAGGGTCAACTCCAAATAATAGACAGCCACAGTCTCTCTGCCACAGTAAAGTCATGACTTCTCCCCAGAGCAATTACATGTTTCAGTGGTCTTTCCAAAACAAACCAAAGAGGAAAATCCATTCTGCTGTTCAACTGACTTTGTCATTTATGTAGTACTTTTACTTATCCTAACTATAGCAAACTTTAAAGAGCCCAGCAAGGAAGGATTTACAGGAAATTACAGTTCCAAATACTGGTATCCAAGTAAGAATCAGTTTTGTCAGGGCAGGGACTTCACATTTTGGCCTGCCTGCACTTCTGGAGGCGAAGCTGGCAGGAAGTGGAAGGGGAAGCAACGCACTTGGGCCTGGGATAAGCTGCTCAGCAGGAAGCAAGGGAAGACAGTTACAGGCCAGTCAGCAAGATAATGAATACAATCCAACCTCACAGTAACAAGGAGAAAAAGAAGTTTGACTTTGATTTTTAGCTCCAAATTCAAACAATGCGATTAATGGTGGTCTGCTGTTTTCCTCCCATTGTAACAAGGCATAAAACAAGCTTTGTTTGGTTTAGCAAGAGAAGACACTACTTGTATGCAATGCTAGCCAGAGCTGTGCATAATCAAACCCCACACAAAGATGTACAGGGCAGATTATGGCTTTAGTGCCTACAGGGACAGACAACAGGTGGGATTTTCACAATTACCTAAATGAAGTAGGTGGCTACATCTCAGGAAAATTAAGGAACATAAGGAGAAAAAGCCTTGGTTCGACACTCATTTCTATGGATAGGTATTTGCTTCAAGACACCATTTGCCTAACTGCCCCAACTTTTCCACTGGTTTCACCGGAAGGAGCTACCCACAACAGTAACCAAGTGAAAAAAGAAAGATGTCTTTAAAAAATAATAAAAAGATATTTCTTCACAATTACTGAGGTTTTGTGCCTGTTTCTTAGAAAACGACCTTCTGAAATGCTACTGCTTGCACAGCTATGCAAAAGTAGCAGCAAATTTCCAAAAAGGCCATCACAATGAGAACACTAAAAAGATCCTTTTACACTGGAACTACATAATCTTTAACAGCACAGTTCATGTTCAGCTCATCTGTGATTAATGTATACCAACTGAAGTTCGTCCTCAGCTGTTATTTGAGGAAGAAGGACTACATGGGAAAAGAAGGAAAATATTTAGTTGGGTGCTATAAAAATAGGAAACTAGCAATAAAATTTAGATCCTACTGAATTTAACAATGCCATTATTTAACTTTATTCTGAATAATCCTTAACAGAAACTTCAATTTTCTAACTAATTAAAAACCCCAACCATATGTCTCCCAGAAACAGAGAGAAGAAGAATGAATAAAAGAAAACCCAACATCAATACCATAAAACTGAAGAAATAGATTCCAGATGTTTAAAAGGCAGATTCTTTTCTTAGTCTCTCTAAAGTAGGTATGAAATTGGAAGGTTGGATTCTTTCCATGTTGTCTTCCAACTATCTTATTGATGTAAAATTGTTTCAGTGGAACTGCGCTGCCTCCATTACAATCACAGAAGAAATACTGTGTGCTTCATGCTATCCAAACTTTCTCAGATCGGAAATGCTACAACAATTTCAGTCTCAACTGTGCTATAGCAAATCCAATCCTCTTTTAGTCTTTCATGCAGTCCTTCAATACCAGTAATGTTAGCAGTAGCTGTATTGTTAGAAGGAATCAGTATGAAACTATCATGTAAATACAGCCCTGAGAGATGGTAGCTATGACTTCAATAGCATCTGGTATTCATGACTCAGAAAAAGAATTTGGTAACATGCTTAGTTCCATTTTAATACTTTATATGGTTAAAAGAGTTTGGGGCAAGAAATTAAGAAGATGCAAACTCTCAGATACAACTTTTATAGCCTGTGCATCTGCCACATAACCAGCAAAGGAAAACTGCTTTGACTACTCTTACTATATACTGAATTAGGAATCAGGAGTCTTGTTCCCTAAGAAAAAAAATATGAACACTGCAGAGAAACTGTGTAGAATGTATTGAACAGTATTCATCGCACCAACTTTTCACAAGGTTATTTGTAAATTACTTTTTTACAAAGGCAAGAGCAATGAAATTAAATACTCTCCAATGCTTCCCATAGTTCTTTATTTGTAGCTAAACTGGCATAGAAGAAAGATGTTTGTATTCCCTACTCCAATTATTTCACCAAGTTGCCATTCTCAGTTTGTCAGAAAACCCTGTGCCTGACTACTCAAGTGATCTGTCCAGTCAGTGGCAGGAGTTCCAAAGAGGCCTGCTGAGACCCAGGACAAGAATGCAGAAACACGGGCTCATGCTATTTCATAGCTCATAGCCCAGGTCAGCCTTTCTGGAGCAATACAGAATTAGAAGGCTGTAAATAATGAGGACTGTAGTAGCGCAAAGAAACAGAAACATGGAAATCTGGATCACATCCTTAATGTGGCAAGTGCCTTGGCTATTCTGGTGAAAACGCTGTGAGTTCCTTCAAAGAAGACATCAAACAAGATATTACTGAATGTGTGAAGTCTTCCTCCCCTTTTCCCAGTCAAAAAATTAGGAAAAGTACTTGAACAACATAGGATTCTCTTACATAACTTAGTCAAACACTGAAGCACAGATAAGGGAAATGCTTAATCTACCCAAGGGAAGCTAAATAAGTTCTTGTGAGGTATACGTTCTTCTGAAACGACGTTATCAAACCCTCCAAAGCAGTATCTTAACAAAACAAGAAATGTAATTTCTGGTACTGATTGTATCCCACAAAGAGTACATGAATAAGTCAAATATTTCTTTTATAAATTAGATGTCTGACTTTCCCTAAGTATGCAGAACTTATGCTCTCTAATAATAAAGACCTGGGATGAAAGCCATTATTTAAAACAAAAACCAGTAACTAAAACAACAAAACCCAAACAAATTATAATTAAGGTATTTTAATCTTCAAATCCTGAAATCATTAGCAGAGTCTTCATAAAATCATAGAATCATTTAGATTGGAAAAGACCTTTAGGATGTTGAGTCCAATCACCAATCCAGCATCACCGAGTCCACCACTAAACCACATCCCTAAGTGCCACATGTACAGCTCTTTTAAATACCTCCAGGGATGGAGGTACTGCCAACCACTTGCCTGGGCAGCATATTTTGATGTACAAATTTTTCCTGATATCCAACCTAAACCTCTTCTGGCACAGCTTGTATCAGCTTCTGTTTAGCTTTGGTTTTGATCATTTAGAATCAAATTTGAGATCCAGTACACCACCACACATTGGGGGAAAAAACCCCCAAACCTATTTTTTATTAATGGTCAATTTTCCACCATCAAATTTAGAAGTTTAACTACTGACTAATCACTCTTGCATTTGTACACAAAGTATTATATTCAGTAAAATGCTCCGAGAAAGGATTTTGGAAAAGGACCTGACTATAATTTAGTAACTACAGCCAGCAAAAAGATTTTAACAATAATGAATCCTTAAACACATAACCCCCGAAATGAAAATTCATTTAGTATTCTGAAATAGGGATAAATGTATTTTATTAACTGCAAGTTCATTACATCACCAAGTGTGCTTTCTAGTCTTTCAATGAAGAGCGCGCAGTTAACTCAAAAGATATAAACCTAAATCTCAAGTCCTTTTCCAATCTTTACAAAGCTCTTTCTTTTAAGGAAAGCTTCCACTTATTAATGTTAGCCTTGCAGCACAACAGACAGATACACTCCTGTTTTCCAGAGAAGTTTGCTGACGCACTGAAGAACCTTGTCCAAAGTCAGGATGGCAGATGTAGAAATCACTCCAGTTATGGGGTTTAACCAGACAATCCCAGCCTCAAAAACATTATTATAAAATGGGTTCATCATTTTTATTAATATTTAGCATTAATATTATCTTGCCTGAAGTAAAGGATTTGCACGAACCTCAAAGTGTATTTAATACAATAGCTAAATTTTTCTGTTCACTCCAAAAAACTCTGAGTACACAAAAACTGCATGCTCTAAAACGAACATCTGCCATTGTGGATATTCACAAAATCTGCTACAACTATGGAGCGCATAAAAATTAATCATAGAAAAAACCTCTTAGAATTCTTTATAAACTTTAACTCTACTTTTCTTCAAAAACACTTTAAAGCACTTAAAAGTAAATAAAAACTTGTTTAGTCCTCAAGCTGTTCTAAAACCAAAGTAAATCAGATACTGAAACTCAAGTTGCTGTAGTTTAAAAATCAAAATAACTCCCCACTATTTAAATTTTACTTCCTGCGTTTGCAGCCAGTGAGACCTTTTTCTTCCTCTCTTTTCTCTGTTTAGAATGTATTATGTGTGATTCTCATGCTGACATTTACAAAGTACTGAAATATTTGTGAACTCTGCTTCTGAATATAATATTAAGTATAATGTTAATTGAAAATGTGGCAGTGCTACTTATTCAACTGAAATGCAAAGGACTATTTTTGTAAAACTAAGAACTCACCGTCTGAGGCAAAGCATCAAACCTGATCTTAATATTCTGACCTCTGCGTGTGGAGATCTCTTCAGATGAGAAGACAATCCCACAGCATATATCTGATTTTTACCAAGCCCCAGATTAAGTCCTCCCACAGGATTACGAGGAAAACTGGACTGTTAGATAGGCACTCTTTCAAGAAGAACACGGGATGGTTTCAGGTCTTTGCCATACTATAGTTAAATATTACACCTATTACAGCTATTATATCTAGGTTTTGAAGAACCCTGACCAAAGTCTGAAAGTGATTATACATTCACACAGTTTCATTTTCCTGAAGTCTAAATGGGAAAAGAATTTCTTTCTTCCTTTCTTGCCTTACAATATTGCTGTGCAAATGTAAACAATTACATTGCTCTGAAAAGGAGAAGTACAGCTGCTTCCAGTATTTTGGGCAGAGATTAACAAATACCCTGGGTCACTTTTATCTGCTACAGAATGTTCATGAATTGCAATGAAAGATGTTTCCTTTAAATAGCACCACTGACAGCAGAGCAGACTTCCATGGTGAAGTAAAAAAACGCTGTATTGAAGATTTTTTTAAAACACCGAGTCTAATAAAGAAGAAAAGCACATGCTTCAGAATAAACTGGAAAGATCCAGTTTCCAGGTACTGATCTGGGAATTATAACAGAGAAGTAAAAAAGGCATGTTTCTCAGTGTTTCTTTACAATACTGTAATATAAATAAGATTTTTTTTAAAATCTGTTCTGTCTTGGAGGAAGAAGCCCCACTGATGCAAACTAGAGATATTAAAATTCCTCAGATTTATTCAGGTTGAGTATTTTGACCTAGATGCTGACATTATTTGACTATTTATCAATGCTTAAGCTTGGTATGTGCTTGTGTGTAGACTTTATAGAAATATAATTTCTTAGAAATATACCTCATCCTTCCTATACAAGAATTCAGGGATCTACCCAACATGCAATAGCTACAAGTCTAAATATCAGGCAGTTTGTTTGCTGAAGCTGCTAGTGCACATTAAAATCTGTATTTTACATTATTCTTGATATCTATCATATATAATCCACTTTTTTGATAAATACATGGAAGATATACGGCAAAAATCATGAAAGCAAACTAAAGTATATAATAATAAAAAAAAAAAGACAAAGTAGCAGGCAGGGCTTAGAGTCTCAGCTTGCAATACTACCCTTAGTATAGCCCTTCTGAAAATTCAGAGAAATAACAAAAGGGCTTGATATTCCTTTTTGGACTTGCACATTGCTCTTTTTGAAGCTTCCTATTAAAAACTCTAACTTGCAAGTGATGCAAGTTTTACTCAGTCATTTTCAATTCCAGAGACTGCCTTTTACAGTGGCAAAACAATTCTTCCCACCACAGGTACAGAGCATCCATGAAAAGGCTCAAATAGTTTAACCTTTCAAGACTATACTTAAAGAATACATATTTTTGATACTCAAGCTGCTTATACTACTGTAAAACTCATATTTTGAAAACAGTAGTAGATTTTCAGGCTATGTTGAAGGCAGAAGCCATTTGGTTCATGATATTCACAGAATAAGTAAGTTTTCACAATCCAACTGGTGCATGGAGTAGCCAGGAACATGGCTAGACCTGTCTTTAATGTATGTTTTTCCTCATCTATTCATCCCTTAATTGATTAATCAGCATAGATTATACCAAGGCCACTTGCCTCAATTACCCTAACAATAAACAGGTTTGACTATTGTTGGGAACATAAGGGTGAAGAGGGAAAAATCTATTCAGAGCATATTACTGCACCAGCAGAAGCGTAGAGCAATACACTAACAAATCATAAGAGTAGAGGTTATGTATTTTATGAAGTTCAACAAAAGAACCCCCAAAACTATAATATTATATGCATTTTTCACATCACATCATGGTATACAATTAGCATTGGATTCACCCATGTTGTGTCCTCTATTATGAAATAGCTAGCCATACGCAGATTTCAAAAAATATATTTCTATTTCAAAAACTACTACTAGTTCCTGTTTCACTTATGTATGAAAATGCCACTATAGCTTTTAATTGGATTTCTCCTGTTTTCTTCAAAAAACACAGTAGGCATAGGCAGTGGTAAAATTAAACATGCCTATTGCAAAGGCCCTGCACGATCTTGTTAAAAAAAACCCCCAACATATGGAAATCAGAGCTTTTACTATATAAATGGAAAAGAGAGTGACAGCAGTTGGGAACATGGTATGTATATGAGTTTCAATACTTTTCCAGCATAGAAAACTAACATAGTTTTCCTTAACCAAGTACAAACTCTTCCCATACAATATAAAGGTGCCTTTAAGCCAAATCTTCTATCTGTGTCTTGCTCCCTGCAAAGCATTTATTTTGGCAAGTGGCTAAAAGCCCGCCAAGGAAAGGTCGTTGATCTTTGCCTGAAAAGTTTGAGCCAGCTTTATGCAGTAAGGGCTTAGTACAAACACACAATGCTTACCAGATGTTCAATCAGCTAACTGGTTACAGTCCAAGGGATGGCTATATAGCCATGGAGAGATGTTCGTTATGAAGGCATTTGCCACACAAAGTTATATTTATATAAGCACCCTTTGGAGAACCTCTGTGCTGAGCATTGCAGTTTAAAAGGCTCATGCACCAACAGACTGAACTGCCACCAAGGGCTGATTTGTGATTAAAGATACCTTTAAAAAGAAATCTGGGGTTCAACTGTTAGCCTTCAAGGTTCATTTTCCCAAATAAATGCCTGTGCCATTACTCAAGGCAGTGTCAACTGGCAGGATTCAAAAACTTAACGTGGACTCAGACTATTATTTCACAGCTCCTCTTCTCAGGCTTTCCAGTTATTGTCACTTGGGTAACAACACAAAAATATCTGCTCTCAGATGCCATGCTCCCAATGAGTGAAATTTTGTCTCAGAAGAAATACAGCACCTACTGCACCAACAAGCAAATACACACCAGAGTGAGGTATTGCAGTTAGCTACTGACATTAACATATTCTAACAGGTTGGGAAAATAAGAGGTTTATTTAGAGTTGTTCATTTGAGATGAGAAAGTTGTTTGACTGAGCAATACAACCTTACAAATCTCCATATTATTACAAATGCAATGCTTGGGGAGTTTTTTGCTGGGTTTTTTGCTTGGTTGGTTGGCTGGCTTAAAAAAGAAAAAAAAAACTGAACTAGAAACTCAGAATCTGGATGGTTAAAGATTTCTTCCAATTGCAAACACAGACATAAAAGAGATGAATAATTTCAAAAGGAGAAAGAAACCAACGAAAAAATTTCCATTTTTGCAATAAGCATCCACACTTCAGCACAGAGGTATCTTAAGTTTAAACCAAATGAGACTCAAGAGAAAAAGCATATTAGTAGTGGCTTTGCATTATCCCTCCTAAGAGAAGAAAATGAAGGCATAAGCAGGAGGAGAAAACCTAGCAAGTCAGTCTGTTTCTTTTGTTTCTTTGATTTTACCCTTTTCCCTCACTTGTGGTTTGAATGACTGCTGATCTGATACTGAAGAAATGAAAACCTGAATGGGGAAAAAAAGTATTTCTCCAAACCCTACCTGCATAAAACCAGAGCTTCAAAGGAAATAGGTTTTCAGTTGATACACTACATAAGGAGTTCTGAAAAGGAAGATTGTGGTTAAGTTTGTTTGTTGTTTTTCTGTTAAAGCAGGGAAGCCAGCAGAAGGAAAGCCAAAAAGTCAGTGTAGGACTCTACCTTTACCAAAGCTATGAATACAAATGTGAAATTAAACCTTTAGATTGGAGTCCTCCTTACCGAGACTGAACAGAGCAGAGCAATCAATGTGTGCCTGGTTTCTCTGACAGGATATTTTGCTTTACAGTAGGAAGAGAGAAAAGCTATACAATACTGACACTTAAAATCCTGTATCTCCCTGAGCACACAATATTCCCAAAACCTTCTAGGGGAAGCTGCATTTGTAGAAGAGCTCTAACTTGCAAACCAACATGAGTCAAGCGACTGAAGACAGAAACCATCCAGTCAGCACTGCTGGTTCACCACTGTCCTGTTCACATAGTTTCAGATTATTTCAACTCCCAGCAAAAGTCCCAGCCTTGAGTCTAAAAATGTAATGTTCAAGTGGCTTGCTAAGTCTCAGTAAATAGTTGCCCTGATGTCAAACAGCATCCTTACTTCACAGATAACTTTACATTTTACCACTCGAAGACTGCTTGCCCCAATGCCACAACAGATCTTTTTGTGCAGATCCTTTCTGCTCCACCTGCAGCTCTGGAAAAGCTACAGGGGCTACTTGGGTCCTCCTGAGAGATCCACACTCTGCCTAAACCACTGACTCTCCTCAGACTCTCTAGGGGTCTGCCTAAGACATTTCCAACACCCAGCTTCCTCTCAGACATTAACATACAGAGATAGGTAAGAATACGTGTGAATTGAATGCTCTATCAATTTTGTGTGGCAAGATAAGAGATAAGAAGGTTTTTAATAGTGAAGCTATTAAAAGACTCTGTGACTCCTTTTTTTTCCATTCGTTTACCATAAGTGCATGGGTTATTAAAAAATAGGTTCTCCATCCATTCTCATTTGAAAACAAACAAACAAAAATAATCTAGTAAAGATGTAACATTTTCAAACAAGTGGTTAAACCAGAAAGAGAAAAGTAATACAATAAAGAAGGTTGACTCCTGTGTTGAAATCTTAAAATGCAATTATTTTCAGTGAAAAGAAACTGGTGATTAACTTGAACCTTTTGAGAGAGATGCCACTGCCAGGAGGAATAGCAAAGGTGGAGTAGAGATACATCTTGATAAAGAGATCAATCAGTGGAAATAAAGAAAAATTTCAGAAAAACCTTCTGAGAAAGTTTCTGAAAAACTGTTTCCATAAAGAAAGGTGAGCTGCTCTTCACCTACCAGAAAAATATTCAGGTCTGAGGTCTATCTACCTAGTCATAATAACAGAAATTCTGAACAAACCCAAGGATTCTTGCAATGCTTATTCAGCACCCTAGGATCAGCAGCTGATGGCTACAAGGAACTGAAAAACAAACATCCTGTCAAAGTTGTATTTGTAATAGAAGATATTAGTGAAAGAAACCATTACTCTTCAGTAACACAAATTCCTGAAACAACCAAGCAAAAATACTCCCTGATTTAGACTTTGATATTTCTGATTAAGCACCTTCCACTGTTCTCTGTTCAGACAGTGCCTGGCACAACCAGATCTCATTCACTGAGCCCGTATAGCACAAGAAGCATAATTAATGATGATGACAATGACAACTACGAGTACTTCAAGGAAAAGCACTGGCAAAGAGATACATTAGGAATCCTGTGGGATATTTTCTATGAACAGATTTTTGCAAAAGGATGCTACAATATGGAACAGAAATACAATTTTTCTTGCTGTATCAGTTCTACGGAAGTTGAATGCCTGAAATAAATCCTCTGGATATTTTGATTAACAAGCTGTACCTACATTATAGCTCTATCAAATATAGGACACAAAAATGGCATTAAGAATCATTCTCTGCTTCTACTGATACATTTTTCATGCAGACCTTCTGTCCTGACATGCCAATCAACAATAGCCATATTTGCAAACCTAAGAGCCTTGAAGTAAATGAGCTAAGAAGAACAGGAAAACCTCCTACAAACTCATATATTTTGAATTACATGTTAAATACATAACCTGGTGCAGTCAGAGTTCTAAGGACTGTTTTGTTGGCTATTTCAATGCAAAAAGGACAAATAATAAACCTAAACAAAATGTTTCGCATTCACAAAATACCATTACTTCAGCTAGCAGGCTTTATTGTAAAATATCACCTTATGTTCTTCATCTTACAAGCAGATGAATCAGAAGATGAATGTATTAGAAGCTGTGGTGTTTTACTGCAATTCAACTGCCCACTCTAAAATGAGGATCTGTGATTGTATAGAAAGACAATTACTTAATGCAAATTGGAATATCTAACAATGATAAATAATCTTTATAATTGATTAGATATAGAACATAGAAAAAGAGTTTTGAATAGTTCTTAAATTTTTATTACATGTTACCTATAATAAACACAGCTAAGAAAAAAACTAACATGTCAAGGTCATTCTGAAGTTTTCCACAGCTGATTTAATATTGACATATTTCAAACGGTAACTTAATTCCTCAGCTGGCAGAAAGCTACTGCAAGTAACTGTATATGCTTGTGTCCCACATAAACCAGTAACTCCAAAGAAAGAAGAAACCTACAATGACAAATGCAGCAGACAGGTCACAAGCTGTTAAATATAGCAGTACCTGTCTTTCAGTATATGTAAAACTGACTTTGCTGAAAATGTTTTTAATCATTCCTCAGGCAATTCACCTCTCTTACCCACTTGCTGGCCATCTGTTACTCCAGTTTTTAAATCAAAACATTGTGTCATCATATTAGTTAAGTTTTAAACTTTCAGCCTGCAATCAGTTCTTAATCAGCTCCACTGAAGCTCTTAAGTATTTCTCAAATAATTCAAAAACCTTTACTTACAAAACTCTATAAGAACTAAAAGAAAAAGATGAAAAAACAGATGTAAAGAGACTGTGAAAGCATGCCAAGAAAACAGTCAGTGAGTGCACTTCAGTACAGAAATACTGCATACGCTACAGCAACACTGAATTAATACAGAAAATCAATACGACCTTGCACATAGCAGCCCTGAAGAAATTGGTAAGACAGCAAGTCTTGCAGATTCTCCTATTCACTGACAGACTGCTACACAGACACACCATTTTCCATAGTCCAGGCAGAAGTCCAAGATACAAGACTAAAAACCTGTGCGACCATTAGATCCAGTTTGCAAAGTAATAGAGAATAAATACGATGGATCTTTTCCAAGCTAATTCCTTTTTACAAACATCAGCCTACTATAAACTTTGTTTTTCTTATAACTGCATACATAAAGGCGAATCACCAAATGTTTACTTAATAGCAGAATTGACTGATTACATGCTTTGTAAGAAAGACAAACTATTCTGGCAGAATAACAACAGCAGCCACCCACATTTTGATTTGGTCTCCCAAAAGCAAGGTATCAGAAATGCTTGCTCTTAAAGATGCTATGTGCTTGCATATGGCACAGTATAAATCTATGTAACAAATTCCAACTCATACTATTGGATGCTGTGTCAGGTTCTGAGAAGCCACATCTGTTTGTTAGACCAAAGGGATTTGTTTTTGACATAGTCCTTAAAGTTCTGAGTGGGCAGTTACTTAAAAACACCTAAAGAAATCCAACCAAAGTAAGAAAATTATTAAAAAGAAATTATAAATAGAACTTAACTGATTAACTGTTGCAGTTATTTTAGGCTGTGAATAGACACCTTAGTGCATATCTACATTTGGGAAGTTTCCACTGATACAGCTGCTTCCATTCACAGAAAACAAATATAGATTTACTCTAAATGCACAGACTCATTTTAAATAAAGTAAATCTACAGAAGGTAAATAACCCTGCAGATCAGTTTTGGCAAAGGAAGCGTAAAGACGTGACTCACAGGTGTTAGAGAAATACTGCTGACAGAGTTTCAAATGGAGAATTTAAAAACCTTATTTTAAGAGCTGTTTTCTCACCATCTTCCTATGTCAACATCACCAAAATGGTAAAGTATTTTGCAGAACTGGTTTGGAAGCACAAGATGGAAACCTTCACGTTTTAGCAGAAAAATTTAAATCCTAACTTTTGAGAACATCACTGTCTGTGTGACAAACAGTTTATTTAGCATTTTCTTTTCAGTGTGTGGGCTGGACAGTTCCTACTACAGAATTTACAAAAGATTGCTAAAACAAATAGTTACTCACCATCCCTATCAGTGTAGTACAAACATTCAGAAACTATAAGCAGGCTCCAAAACAGGATTAGTGTAAAAAGGTGATGATAAAAACACTCCTCTTGGGCTTGTTGTTTTTCTTGTAAGGGCTGTTTATGTAGCTTGATTTCCACTTCTCAGACTTTAGCATTTGTGTTTTCCAACCTTTTTCTGCTTTAAAGACTAGAACTGAACGGAAGCGAGTTCTAGAAACTTATTTTTTCAGAACAAATCAAAATTCCCCGAAATTTGAACAATCCACTGGAAACTGCAAGTAGCAAAGCCAGCAACTCTGCCATTTTTTCTGTAGTTCCACGCAAAAATATTTGCCAGAGGCTGATATTGATACACTAGGGTGCCTCTCAACAAGTCTGTCTCTGCCCAGGGAGAGAGTATTTCTAGGCAGAAGTACTCTTTACCTGCCTTTGTAATCTGCCAGATTTCCATCTGTTCTGCACACCTAGGCCACACAAGTCCATGAATGATTCCGCTTACACAAGGAAGGGAGGAGGAACAGGAATTGTGTGCTTTAGTTGAGGAAGTCAGCTTATAACAATGAACTGTTTTCATTGTTTTGCCATACAAATGCAAATAGTGCAGAGGGATAAGCAATCTGGCAGCTGGGACTAAGCAGCAATTGAATTTTAAGAGGTATATGGCAACAACTTAAGCTTACTTTCAATTTATGTACCAATTTACTCACATAGGGGCTCGCTTGGGAAATTAGGACTTTTGCCTTTTAGAGGCAGTGTAGTAGAGAACAATGCTCTTTGTCCATATTAATGGATTGAACTAATCTTAAGTCAATTATACCAAAAGAGAATCTGGATATCTGTCTGACAAAGCTTTTAGAAGTGCCAAATAACTGAAGCTACGTCACTGACTGCTGGTAACTAGAAACATGCTTATATCACATAGGAGAAACAAGTCCAATTTTCAGTACACAGCATTACAAGACAAGAGTGGTTGGTGCATATAGAGTACATTTTTGCAAGAAACATGCAACTTGATTGCTTCCTCCAGTTAAAATTGTTGCTAAGAGTATTTCTATTTTCATAAATTGCCAATTTTGCCCCTCCAAAATTCCAGGTGAAACAGTGATACCCATTTGTGCACTATGAAAAGAATACTACGTCCTCTTGCTATTCACAGTGAAGACCAGACTGCAAAAACAACATCCTGGATCAGAAATTTGGTCAAGAGTAGCAATCACTTCAACCAACCCTGGCCACTCAAAAATGATGCCCTTAGTATAACTTTCTGTTCCTTTTCTATTCAAGAAATACAGGTCAACTACAATGAACTGGCCCATTGAAATTCATAAAATACTTCTCGGATACATTCTCTTTACATACATATATATGTGTATATGTATATATAGAGAGAAAATGAAAGAGGCATTTTTGAAACACGTAGAATAAGCTACTTCCCATGTGATCTAGGTGCTTCTGTTCACTACAAGAGGATGCACAGAGTTGTTATGTTAAACTAGGTGCTTCATTAACATTGCTAAATATCCAAAATTATTTAGGCCACAGCCCTAATAAAACAGTCCAGTAAGAGGATTTCATAATATCACTAACAACACTATAAAAATGGTTTACAAACAGCTGTACAAACCTGGTCCACTTTACTTTGTGAGTAAAATTGTAACCCTCCTAGAGAATTTTGCAATATACAACACTTTTCCACAGTTATTTAATTGCATGGGAAAGCTCTAAAAGTGTACAAGTTCTGTTGCATTTTTTAAGTGCACCAACTTCTCTAAGTTTCTATCAAGTTCACCTCAACTAAAGCCTCTTGGTCTTCCTGAGGGCTTTCCATAAGCATTTCATAAGCTGTTTTTCCTCACTGGCCTGTTTCCTTTTGAGTGTTCCCCTCCAATGCTAATGTAGCAACACAAATTCTAGTCCTGCAGATTTTGTTCCAAGTACCTTTCGAGTGTCATGGGGTAATGCACCACATAATAAAGGAGACATTAGAATAGCCATTTTTTACTTTCCTGTGTAAAAGGTTAGAGAGTTTTAAAAAACTTTTGAAGAAGCGCATAGCACCATTCTGCCTGCCCTTTGACAGTCTGACACACCTGAATGCATCTTGAGATGAAATAGTAACAGTAGGCTCACCTGGCTTCAATTAGCTATCAGTGGAATGTTGGAAGAATATCTACCTGCCCTGCAACAGAATCACACCAATGCTTTTAACCACATTTGAGGTGATCATTGTCATGCCAGTCAGAAAGGTGTGTGGAAACTACTATTTAATTAATATTTTCTTCAATATGCAGGAAGAAAAAATGGTAGAGCATATCTTACGAGGGTACAAAAAGAGGCTATAAGATAAAGTTTAAATAATAGTTTCCTATGCTTTTAAAATTCAGGATTTATAGCAATATGTGCTTTTGCAACCTAGCTACTTTTGCTAGTAGCTGGTCAGAGTGCAGCAATTCATTACAAAGAACAGAAAGATAAACATGCTCTTCCACTGTTTCTCCACTGTGCCAGGCAAAATAATTTCATTTCATAGCATTTTCAGTTTCAGCTCCTGTCAGGGTTCATGTGAATCTTCTTTATGTACTGTGAACTGATGATAACCTCATTTAAGTGAACTCTATGAGCTACTGGGGGAAGCTGATCAAAGCTGATTGCTGGACATAATTTAAGGTAATCAATCATGTAGGCCATTTTGGCAGATCAGGCTGTCACCAACTGCATGACTAAGACACACAGATTTGCTTCTTCATAAATTATCTTATTCCTACCATATATCACTTGAATCTGTTTAAAGTAAGCAGCAGAACATTATTTTTAGAATTTTTCTCAAGAATGTAATAAATACTTCTCTTCCATATTTGGGGCTTTTTCCAGCATGTAACTGGTGTGTCATATAAATGAAAACACCTCATGTAATTACAATGTTTTGGTCATTACTTTACTTGAAAAAGAAAAGTGGAAAAATACCAAATATTACAATAATTTAAAACACAAACTCCTGTCCCTCATCATTGACATCTTAACCTTTCTACCCACATAATGGTTAGCATTCTTTCAAAAATTAAAGAACTTGGAAGTTTCCTCTGGAAATTAGTACTACCAAAATATGGTCATTTCATTACTGTCCTTTTAGCTGGTATTGTTACCATTAGTGATTAATGGGGTAAGATGAAGTCCAACTGCTTATTGACTCAAAGGCAGAGATCAAAATGTGTTCATTTTAACTTGAGCTCATACAGATTTAAGAGGACATCAGCACACACGTCTTCTAACACTTTCATTGCAGAGACTGTTGGAGATTCCATTCATGAAAGAGTAAGATAAAACATTTTAAGTCCCTACCTTCACCTGACGATCCTGAAAGGTCTATGATGACATACACTCTCCCTTCTGGCTCCAAGTCAATCTGTAATCAAGAAGAGAAAAAGAAAAAAAAAACAAAACAAACTTAGAATGGCTCCCAAAGCAAGTGACTGCACATGCAGGAAACAAGACGTTTCCAAATCTCACAAAGTCAAGGTGTCGGCAGGACACATTCACTACCAACAGAGCCTTCTTCTGCAAAGAGGTGTTGAGGACCCTGCACCTTCACTGGAATAAAAAAGAAGTGTGCATGCTTGGAAAGTTTGAGCTCAGTTTATGAATTTTACATATCAAATATGTAATGTACTGTTCTAACATACATTTGCACCACTATTTTCAAGAAAGTTAAAAAGTGCTACAATTGAGTAAATTTTACTGCAATTTATACTGAGCCCGGATATGCAAATGTGGAAAACAACACTGTGACAGCAAGACAGATCAGCTCTGGTCACAGAACGGGGGAAATGAACACACACAGCTCATACAGCCGGTTAACACGTGTTTATAATACTCCTTTTGTATCCCCACTGGGAGAAAGAAATGCATGCTTTATCCTCTTTTTCTGAAACACAAAATTTGTTTATTTCTGCACCATTCTGGTAAATTTTAAGGAGTCTTTGCCCATGTGGAGATCACTTTCACTCAGCATGAAATACAGGTGCTCAGTATCAAGCTGCTGTACTTCCAAGATTTCACAGGCTATGGGAATAAGCTCTGGTAAGTTTAGGCACCACAATGAAGAGCTTATTACAGATCTTCCTGTATTTTATCACAAGTTTCATCAGCAAACCTAAATATTGTTGGATTTGAGTATCTTAACGGTACACAACAAATTAAAAACAATTTTTGCTGCAACACACCTCTCAAAAATTAAAATGTAACAAAAACATTATGTAATCAGTAGCTTCTACTGTCACATAGCAGTTGTCACATGATTTCAGAGACTGAGTGATGTGACGTTTTGTACATTAATACTGTACTTTCAACTTATTTTAGTAGGAAAACCACACAGATAAAATTGCAAGGGGCCTTGTCTGCCAGGACCTGCCCTGTGTCCCACCACTCCAGACAGGAGCAGGTGGTCAAGGAGGCATGAGGGCAGCCCCAGCCTGTCCATCAGGCCCATCACAGGAGATGTGGGGAGGCCAGGGCCGGACCCAGGCAGGGATGTGTGCTCTTCTCTCACAGCAGAAACCCAGAACTCGCCCAATGCTTCTGCTACTCCGAGGCAACCAGTCACAGAGGTTGTGGCTGGGAACAGGTCCTCTCCCCTCTATCCCCATTGCAGCCTCCTCTCCCTCCACATCTCCTGCTCTGCCACAGCAGGGGAAGGTGGCCTTGCCTCCCTTGTGCCACAGCAGGGGAAGGTGGCCTTGCCTCCCCTGTGCCACAGCAGGGGAAGGTGGCCTTGCCTCCCTTGTGCCAGCAAATGACACCGAGTTGACCTCCTGCCACAGGGGACATCAGGGTACAGCACTAGGCCAGCAGGAGGTGAGAACCAGGAGATCGCCAATTCACCACAACAACTTGAGAGACCAACCTGTAGGTCTTTGCAAATTAGCAAGTAAATGAGGAAGGGAACACCAGAACACCTGGGCTATGCCAGGCTTTGCCAGCCTACGTTCAGTGGGCAGCCCTATGGGGCCACCTGTTTTGTCTCCAGGTTTCTCTCATCACCTGAGAGGACTTTACAGGGGAGGCTTTTTCCCCTCTTTTGGGCCATGGTTGCTGAATGCATCAGGATGATGCAAGCTCCTCCTTCCACTGACCACCTCCTCACAGAAATGTTTCTCTGTCCTACAAGACAGGGCTGGGAGAGGAGTTCACAGGTCTGGCTGATGTCATTGGACCAACTGATCAAGAAAATTATCTCAGCAGCTGTATTGTAAATAGACCAGGCAGGAAACAGTGTTAGCAAGGCCAGGGGTTACTCAAGGGAGAGGAAAATGAAAGCGTGGTTGTCTGGTTTTTTTATAAATAATAGTGTTGAATATTCAAAAAACATTTTTAACAATTTCTGAATTGGCAGCATGAGTTTTGTGGGGGAGTTTTTTGGGGGTTTTTGGCTTTTTGTATTTTGTTTTAAATAAAGCTGCTGATCTTCAAATACTGCTCCTCTCCGTTTGCCATTTTTAAATAAGAAAAATATTAGAAGATCAGAGGCACAGGTGCATGGATAGACTTTGATGTCTATGCTGAGAGAGGCTTTTGAAAAACTGCTATAGCACTCAACAGATGGCTGTATTAAAGACAGACATGTCTAATGCTCTGTTTGTATCAGCACTATACACTGTTCGGTAAAGCTCTCAGTGAAATACTTTATGCAGTTCAAATCCCAGGGTGCACGCACACACATAAACACCCAACACCATCCCCGCAGAAGAACCAGGCATCTGGACGAGTTACTGACCAGCATCACAAAATCTCTGTTCTGCCCCTTTAATTACAACCAGCATTGGAAGCAACTCAGGAAAAAGACTGGAGGCCTGAAAGCAAGTTTCCATTACCCAGCAAGTGGACTGTTTCAATTTACATTTTATTGGAAATGATGCTCAGTGATTTTGAATTGGAAATTTTGCTGATGCTCTAAGAAAAATGAACTATTTATAAAAGGAAGTCTCTTCTACAAAGAAAGCATGTTTCAGTCTTCATATTTTCTAATACCAATAAGAATGAAATGGACATAGTCTTATTTTTAGATTTATAAAACACTCACATTTCATTTCAGTGAGTACTTGCACTGACAGTCTTATCAGTCATATGAATTAGTACTTTGCCAGAAGCCAGCAGCTCAGCTGTCTCAGCTGACTTACATATGAAATGAACGCCCCAACAAAAACAGAATCCCCTAGACCGATAGGAACCCTTCTTTTCATCTCAGGTCCCTCATGTATCAAGCCAAACAGAGAAAAAAATGACTGATTCAATCTTAATTATTCATTAAAAATGTCTAATTCAATGCCTAGAAACATAATGGTATAAATATCTCCAAAATAGACTACTAGAATATGCATGCTTTTTCTTTTCAATATGCATTAAACTATGCTTAAACTCTGCAATGTCATTTTATAAATAAGTAACAAAAGTTGCATACAGCAAAACCTAAAGTTCCCATGCATTTTTCACCAAATACCATGAAAGTTATCACATGTGAAATGCCCTCAGACATCTGTAACCAGAAACAGAATGACTGGCCAAATTCAGCTGAATAGAACAGACATCCTTGAATGCACTGGAAATAGTTTGATCACGGCAATTCCGATTCCGACCCTTCTCTTTGACTAAAAATACTTCTCTCTGAATGCAGGCTAGCTGTTATACATGCAGAGAGAACTTATGAGGAGACATCTAAAAAGACATTGCTGTTCAAAAGGACAACAATGAACACGGCAAGATGCAAACTAGGGATGGGACAGAGGAGGTGATACAAGAACAGCTTTGCTGTAAGCAAGGCACATTGCAAAATATGTGCCTTGCACACATACATCGCATTTTCCACATGCAGCAAAAAATGGAACAACTATCACTGAGCAAAATCTTTGATCACCAAAACATTTTACCCTGTTACTGACCCATGCTATTGCTGTGACTTTCGCTGAAACAGTTTTAGTGTGTGCAAGTAACATTAATTAAAAAGGTAAATTAAACAACTCCTATATTGTTCAAATAACAACATGTGCCAGCATATTGCGATGAGTACAATCATTTCTGGAAAGCAGCACAGATCATCAAAAACTCCAGACCTGAATAAAACCTATTAGTAGCCTGTTTCAGGGAACAAAAGGCAACCATCCATAAAACCAGACATACACTTTCAGAGGAAAAAACCCATGTTGAAACCAAGGCCAAGCTTCAGCATATTGAAGGCATTTATATAGTTTCACAGTCATTAATGGATTTTATTTTCAACACCCTTCTGAGACCGTTCCCCATCTGCAAAATGGGATACTCCCAAAGGCACAAGCGAGACTAAATGGCTTTCTGGCAAGTCATACAAGAAGTCTATGGTTAAACAAGAACTGAGCTCTGGTCTCTGGAGGCCCAGACTACTCACTGGACCATTCCTCCTATTCCTCCGTTAAGCTTCACTTTGTCAAGTAACACACATCCTGTCTTCCAGCAGTATCAAATACTACCAAGAATTTTTTTTTCCCTCTTTTTTAGACAGCTTTAATGGGTACATATCTAGGAGGCAATTTCTTTTCTTTTTCATTCAGATAATACTCATCAGTAAAAACAATACCAAACAAAGTATGGAGAAATATTTCTCTGCAGCATTTTCAATGGATCACAATTCTTGGGTAACTCTGGAGTAATGCAAAATTTACTCAAACTATGCAGAAAATTGTGAAAATGGCCCAGCTTTTCCTCGAGGTTTGCTTTCTGCAAGTTTTTAACTCCTAAGTGTTCTGAAAAACTGAGCCCTAAGCTCAGCTAGAAGTTCACCATTTTCCTCCTCTCAGGTGTAAGACATTAATCCCCACCCCTAAAAGTATGAAACTTGGGCAGAATCCTCTTAGACCAAGACTTTCTAAGGAAACCAAACATTCTCTCTAATCTTAAAAGGACGAGAAAGATTAGAATACGCTATGGAAATACTTGTGTTGCACTGATGCTTCACATTTGAATATGAATAAGATTTTATGTACAGCCTGAATAATTCCATCAGCATTTGGGGGCGTTCTTTTCATTCCATTTGACAGCATCAGCACAGATTTTGCATGCTCTATGGTGCAGACTGAGACCTGTTGTAAGCAAATGACAAACTGCTGTCTGCAGTGGCTCGGTGCCCCATTGCCACAGGGTTTCCTTTGATCATAACAGAGTCCATCACCCACCTGTGTTCCAACACAAGGATGTCACCTGAGATTTAGTGCACTGTACTCATTTAAAAGCCAACTCATCTCAAGAGAAATTTAAGGACAGTCATTGACATAAATCCAGATCTGAAATAAAAAAATGAGTAGACAAATGCATTTTTCATAACTGAACTTCCTAACGGCCCAAAGGTTGAGTAAGTTTTACTCTGATCTTCCTTGGCTAGACTGTCTATGAAACACAGCACAACCCCTTCAAACCTAAAGCCGTTGAGCATTTTGGCAACAGTATAAACCCAAATGGACTGTATAAGCCACAGAAACAGAAAGAATTAAATCATAAAACCTGCTTTGCACCTCTTCTTGTGATGTTCTAGGATTATCTGATATTTGGGTAGCTTAAAGCCTAAACCTCCAAGCACATATCTGTCACTGCAGATGGTTGTTTGATTCACGTCAGACCTAGGAAATCAGAATGTTTTAACCCTTCCTGTGTGCAGCATAACAAAGTTTCTTTTTGAATACACAACTTCTCTGAAAAAAGAAGGGAAGAGGTTGTGCTTGAAGTGTGGATAGCTGCAAAGGCTGAAGGGGGGGGGGTCCTCTGTATGTTGTTTTCAGAGGTATTTACCAATTTTGGTAAATATTACTTCCATGAAAATGCATATGAAAATCAGAACCGTTATAATCTAATAGAAAACAACTGGAAAGTCTGTGCTGATCTTTTGTTCTTTAGCCACAAGTTTTTTCTGCTTCAATTTAAATAGCTAATAGAGCACCTATTTTAAATTATTTAATAGAAAATAAAACATTAACATTGATGTTTTGCAATATAGCCAAAATGACTGCAACCCAAGTAATTTAAAAGCTTTCAAACCCACCATGATTATTGGAACAGAAGCAAACTCTTGACCAAAGGAACACCTAGAGGTATGATTAAACTTGCAAACTTATCACAGCATTTACACCTGAATCCCTATCAAGCTCAACTGAAATGAGCAGGTTTGCAATAAGCTCCGTAAGGCCAACAAAATAGCTGAGCAAATGTTATTTATTAATAGTATCTGAAAATTAAGAATTTTACATGTTACATCATTAATTACGTGAGTAACCTTGACTTTCAAAAGAAATTACCCAGAAAACATACTGAGAAAATTTCCCTAGAATCTCCATTTACCTTCGTGATGTTTTTCACCCCACCAGCCTCTTGCTCTTCTGGCAAAGAAGGCAGGAAAATTTGGAGT
Organism: Aleadryas rufinucha; assembly: GCA_013397815.1. NCBI lineage: Eukaryota > Metazoa > Chordata > Aves > Passeriformes > Aleadryas > Aleadryas rufinucha. The sequence continues at coordinate 353,696 of VZTH01010776.1, forward strand.
CAGTGCACTGCTCCAACGTTCACAAATCTGCCTTTCATTATTAATGTTACATATTTGATTATTATAATTAGAGAGAAACCTAACACAGCTTGCTTCATTGTAATTGACCACAATGATATACATAAAGGTTCTGAAATTTTGGCCACAGGGGATTCTATCAACTATTTACTCATACTCAAAAGTCAACAAAAAAAGCCCATCAAACATCTTGCATGACCTACAGAAAACATCAAACACTTTGCAGTGCCAGACCCATGCACTGACATAATACAGAACAGCAGCAGCCAGGGAGAAACAAGATTCAGCTGAAATAACCACAGTATTCAGAAACCAATTCTAAAACAAGAATCCTTCCATTACTTAATAAAGCATATACTGATACTCAGTTGTGGTGTCCTGAATCACATGTGATTCTACCTTGGTCTTCCATGATCTGCTGTGCCTCAGGCCTCTGAGACACCAAAGAAAGCATTTTTGAATGCATAGCAACACGTGTGTGTATATGAGCACAAGCACATCTGCACTGTCAGAAGTAGCATACTCATTTTGATGTATTAGCAAGACAAACAATTCTTACAGGCCACTGTGCTGAGCCTAGGGTGTGCAGGGCTCATTTTCTGGTGGAATCCAGAAAGTGAACCTGGACAATCGGCTCTATTTACACATAACAGACAGCAGAGCAGTACAAACTGCAAAGGCATCGAGCAGCATGACCACAGAAGGGTCATTGCATGAAACCAAGTTTCTGATTCCATGACCTGAAGCAAGGAAGAGATTATCTTTACTTCTTTGAAAGTTTCGGTGGGGGGGGAGAGTATGTACAAGGTATTACCTATTATTACAGCGTTTAAGAGTTAAGTGGCAAACTGTTTAGGGTTTCTAAACACCTACAATCACAATTCATGACAAAGGGAAATAAATCAATGAGAGAGATATCTCTTCATGAGCAGAAAAATAAGTCAATGACCTTAAGAGATAAGGCTGCCTAGACTAACCATTCCAGGCATTCTGCATGTGAACAGGTCAATACAAACTCACAACCAGGAGTGTTTCAGCCACAAGTGTGTACTATTTGTTGGTTTATTTAACCCGGTATAGTTATTCTGATGATGTAAATGTGTTCCATTATTAAGCCTTATGAAGACAGGGGAATAAGCCAAAGTTATGTAGTATTTTTTCACTGTACTAAAACTGTATCTACACTAGAAATGGAGGTGGCATTATTTTAGCAATGGTAATGAAGATAAAATACAAAGAACCTACACAAGCTGAGAGACAATGTGAAGTACAATGTGTAAGAGCTGAATTTGGCTGAGCAACACCCAACCAGACAGTTGAGTGAACAGACAGTAAAACCACCTACTGAACAAAAGCCTGCATAAAGCCATTCTCTTGAAACATCTGCTAAATGTATTTCAAGAAAGAAAATAAACCCTTCAGAGCAAAAACACTTTCCCAAACAGATGGTTATTTGATTTAAGAATAAGAGAATTGCATTGTGTGGTAAGATCTGACCTGTAATTTCATCACAACGCTTTTCAAAATGTATTTCTTAATGCACTAGTGCAGTGGCACTCTCCAAACCACAGGGAAATAACAAACTGTCACAAAGTATTTAAAACATGTTTGTTGTCTTGGCTTATGGGCATTTTTTAAAGTCATGCTACAGAACTGCAACCAGAAGGGAGGTTACCTATACACCCAGCAATAAAACACTGAACAGGGAGTCAGGGCTGCTAGCACATAGTGGTTAGCCAATTACTACATGTCAAAAACTGATAAAGGCTGTCATATTATCTTACCACAGCACAATTTCAGACAACCACTTGCTCATATGCTGAAGCCAAACTCATAGGTGGCACATTTGTTCAATCCCAGGAATGCCCTAAACATGATGATATTTGGAGTTTTTCCTAAATTAACTTTAACCAGATATTTGGAGTTTCTCCTAAATTATAATAATATTTCCTCTGAGCAGACAACTTTTCAATGCTTTGCACAGTCATCATGAAATATGTGTCTATGTAAAAGTAAGTACATGAATTGACTGACAGTTTTCCTGGCCACATAAAACTGTTTTGGTGGACTGCATACTTTTTTCCTTAATTCCTTAAGTAATTTCCATATTTCCTCACATCCTTTAAGCAAGAATTTCTGTCTGAAGACTTACAGATTAAGATACCAAAGCAATGCTACCTATTTCCTGTAAAGATATATTTCTGCTCTTTATTGTCAAAACATTCCTTGCACTCTCCTCCTGCCAGGTATACTCTGGGAACTCAAGGCAGTATATAGTAGGCAATACCCATATAGCATTTCTGTATGAAGAATAAAGGAAATAACTATGCTGATTTTTAGACCTCAAATCAGGGAAATTAACAGCTGGAAGATCCAAGACTTTAGTGTGACATACTCATTTTTTGTCTATTAGGTATAAATTAAAATCCTTCCTAAACAAGGTAAAATAATCTCCAAAGATAGGACATAAATAAGTCCTAGGAAATGGTGATAATGAGATGATGTTAAGTTGCCCTTCAGTTTTTCACCTGTTAACCCTATTCTAGTCCTCTGTAAGAAAAAAAAAACCACAACACCAAAAAAACCCCTCACAATCAAAAAAAACCCCAAAACCCACCAAAAAAAGGCAACTCTGTAACTTGCCTATGAATCAACTGTATTTCAAAACAAAGGTCAAGAACATCGATGACACCCAGTTTGAGTAAAGCTTTCATCTGCCTTAGAGAGAAGATCTTCCCAGATATTAGAAAATAAATATACCTTACAGGAAACCTCAGCCCAAACTAGGCAGACACTTCAGTATTAGTCTCAGACCCTTCCCTCAACAGGTTCACATTTTCAGTCTCTCAAACACTACTGTGTTACCTGTCAGGAACTTTTGAGAGAGGTCCAACTGGACTTACAGTCTTCAATGAGCCATTCTTCAATGAGCCAAGAATGCAGCAGGGAATTGAATCCACTTCAGTTCAGCTCTACCTCAGGCTCAGTTGTAAGTAGAGCTGTGCTGGCTTTGTTTCAGCTAGCAACAAAACTCACATCTAGGTTTTGTTCCAATTAAAAACCCCCCAGCATTAAAACAACCACTACTGCTTATGAGCGTGAATTCAGTTCAGCTCCCTGGGAAGAAAGGCAAAAGGCCTTTCTTATCTGGAAGGCAAGCACGTTAAATGGACTCTCCATTTGCATTGGCAACAGAAATTAATCCTCCATTAGGAAGTAAACAGCTTGAGTCAATATGCTGCAAATGGACAAAGCGTACTTCAGTGACACTTGCTGGAACTTTTAAGCAGTGTGTTGATGTGCAACACCAGCATCGGCTGCAAGCCAGAGTGCAACAGCAGAGAGAAATAAAGCTCTGATGGGTAAATTTTTACTTTTCTCTCTTGCCAATTTGATTTAGATATGAATGAGATTCCCTCTCCCCACAACCTCAACTAAAATGGCTGAAACTATAGAATATGCAATTAAGATAGCCCTTAAGGTGTGCCCAGAGGTGCCTTTGATCTCAGTAACTGCCTATGAACTAAGTGCTTTTCCTCAAATTTCCAGAAAATGAATAATATCTGGTTTTAAGAAACACCTCTGGAAGCTATAAAGACTTGTCTGAAAATTCCCCAGTATCCAAGCTGTTCCTCTGTCTGTGCAAAACTGGACTTTTAACATGACAAAATCCCCGACCTCCTTTGCAGTTTACCTTAGCGTACCTTTCATGAAATTTGGCTGGTAATCAACTTGTCAGCACGGCGTCACCACACACTGTGACTGACTTGAGTTTTTGTTTCAAGTCTCACCTTGGCACCCAAAGCCAAAGCAGAAGGTCACAGGGCTGGACTCTCTGACCTAGCCAGATGGTCAAACTGCTCCGAGGCAGTGCCAAAGAGGGGCAGCTCCGTGGACTACCACCAGGCAAGAAACAAAGAACACTACTTCAAGAGGGCAGAACTAAAGAAAGCTGCAGAAATAAAATAATGTAGGGTTTGAAATACCTTCAATTAAAAGCCACATGTGAATGAGAAGAATAAAGGATGTAGGGAAGGAGACAATCATGGGAACATGCAGAGACAAAGATTATATATACTGCACAGAAGTGGCATGAAGTTGTCACAAGGAAACAAAAGGAAGTAAAATAATATTTCAAGTACAGAGCTAAGCTAAAATTACTCTAAAAATTATTCTAACAGTTTTCTTTTGGAAATATTAACCGCTTTTAACCTCCTTAAATCTGAGAATGCTTCTCATTACTATCTCAGCTGTCCTGCTATGTCAGAAGACACAGCTTTATCCCAAACATAAGGGGTATGCTTTTAAAAAGTAATAAAGAAGCTTAAAACAGTTTTTAAATCAAGACACCAAAAACATGCTGACTTTCTTAAGAGGTTTTATTATTCATCCAGGGAGTTGAAAGCTTGTCATTTGCTAACATAAGTTGCCTCTGTTCAGCTAACATTGTAATTGATAATTCTTAGTAACTTAAAAGCAATTTAAAAAAATGTGTCTCCTACTTTGCGTTCAGGTTCAGTACAGATACATCTCTATTTTCAAGGAAAGAAACTGAAAAGCAAAAAGAGAATAGTTACCCTATAGAATTGTCTAAATTTGGGTTGGAGAGGAGATTGCAAAAATATCATGAAAATATTTGTTTCCCAGTTAAAAAAAAATTCCTCCACCAAACACAAAGATGAAAGCATGAATACACAAACTTCAAAAATTACAAATTAATGTTCTTCTGCTGGGTTAAGAAATGGAAGAAAAAAGTATGTTCTACACAAATATTCTCCATGTCCTTTCACAGATGTATCTGTAACTTCAGTTTCTTTACAACAAACACTGACGTTATAATAAACAAACACTGCATGATATACAAACTACAATGGTTATAAAGAATTGGCATCAAGTATTTAAACAAAAGCATCCTTTCTGGAAATATCTCTCCTACTTACAGCCTGCCAAGAATTGCATTGATTCAGAGACTTTGATCAAGTTAAGTTCTAAAGAAATTTGTAAGCAGAAAACAGAATTAAAGAAAATAAAATACAAGCTTCTTGCAAAACTATCTTTGCTCTTTTTTTTTTTAATCTTCCTAAATGCTTGTTCAGCTTAGAATGAAAGCCTTCATTTTGCCCTCACACTCTGTGGCACACACAAGTGCAAGCAGGATTACACAAACTGGCTGCTGTGCAAATAAGTTTGTTCTTTCCTACTCTGAGCACACGCAGGATCTGCAGGGCAGGTTTAAGTGAGGATGTGTGTCACAGTGTGGGAACTGAATGCACCTCTCAAGTCTCAGTTCAATATCTAAACAGAAAGATCATTATCTTTTCCCTTAGAAAACAAGAATTTCTAACATCTTGTAATAAGTAAGCATTTTGCCAGTTAATGTGGCAGTTTCAAGCACACAAAATTATTCACATTATTTATGTTCAATCACGCAATCTCCCCCAAAAAAGTAAATTCAAGAACAGCACCAAAATATTTAAGTTTCTTGAACAACTACTCAGAATTGGTAAAAAATGCCTCACAAATTGGAAAGAAAATGTAACCCCCAATGCTATCTTATGTGCCTTTCTAAAAAAAATTGCCAGAGCAACTATGCTATTCATTTCTATTAGAAGACATCACTAAGACATTCTATATTTGGTTCTACTTTTTCCCGTGTTTAGAAAGTATCACGATAAGATCTTTACATACCATTTAATACTGTTGAGGGGTTTTTTCCAACATAGTTTTTGTGTTGCTCTGATGATATTTTATCCTCTGTTTAATCATCAGATTAGAAAGATTAATGAAGCTAATTCTGTTAACAAAATGGCTATCCTGAGGACTACAATTATCTGTGATTCACTCAGACTTCCTCTGCAGCTTTAGCCATAACAAACCCAGAACAACTCCAAGACTAGTCAGATGTCAGCTACAAAACACTTTGTTAAAAGAACAGCTAAACAGAAAACTGATATAGTCCATTCTACCCATGTTTAAATGCAAAAAAGAAAAACAAGTAAAATAAAATTTAGTAGCTTTATATACCTTTATACATGCTGCCAGGCAACCTACATTGCATGAAACAGACCAGAATGCAACATCTTGAATACAGAGTTTACAGAAAAGGAAATGGCAAAAATAGCCACTACTATTATTATGGTTCCTGAAAAGTTAGACGGCACAGTCCACCAGCCAGAAGTGGCACACCAGGAATAGATAAATCTTCAGAAGTCCCTAAGAAAAAAACATGTTCCGGTGCATGTGGCATTCAGTGGCATTTTTCTTTAGCACTTATTTTCATTTACTGCAGTGCTTAAAACAGAATTACATGTGGAGTTCTCACATGTTAGATATGAATTTGACACGAAAGATGCCTGTTAAACCTTTTTAAAATCTCACTCTTTCAGGCATCCAGAAAATTTTCCAGTATTTCCTGGATTTACGAAAAAAAAAAAATTAAAATCAACCCTGAGACTTAATCTTTCTTGTATTGTAGGGATTTGGATGTTCCACTTTTAGTCCATGAGGAAACAGGAAGCGCAGAGTCATTTACGGTTCTGTTCTTTGAAAAAAAAATGATTATAATTCAAACNATTCACTACTCAGGTTTGAATAATTTCTTTGCAACAGCTCAGGTAAGATTTCATACAGCCAGATAGTAAGGACTCCTGGAACTCGGTTCAAGGTAGCTGAATAATTCTTGTTCATTTAGCTCTTAAAATTTCGTTCCAAATGCATAAGAACTATCCAGTTCTGCTAATGGAAGGCACAGCATGCTGCCCACTTACTCTTGTATTGAACCAAGTAAGTAGAGCAAGGCTAACACCTGTCTTCCAAGAAAGGCTTTCAGTCTTTTCTGGAAATGTCTAGGGATGAAGTATCTGCTACAATCTTTGCTAACTGGTTTCATTAGTTTACCAGTTTAACGTGAAAGAAAATATGTGCAACGCTGCCCATTTTAATCTGCCTGGATAGCCCTCAGTTCCTGCTTTACTCTTTTGAGATTAAAAAGCTCCTTATTTTTTTAATGGTACTTTACATACCCAAATTAAGTAACCTCCCATTGTTATTTTTATTTAAAGCAAACCAGTGAGCTCAGAGTCTCTCCCTGTAAAGAATTTTCTCCAATATGTGAATGCTTTCAGAAATCCTACTGTGAGCTCTGCTATTGACTTGCTGGGTCACCCTGGGCAACAAACTTTATTCACCATCCATGTGCCTATTTCACCTTCTAATATTAGTCTTATTTAGAGTACAAATTCTAAAAAGTTCAAGCTCTCTTTAACACATTTGTACAATCAGGCCCTCCTGTTTTTACCATTATGTACACTGGAGTTTGCAGGTTCTAAACATGCTGCCACATTAATAACCTGAACTGCTAAACCAACCAGGAGTAATCAACCATTAGTGTAGCCTATTGATATCCCTGCACACACATCTGCTATGGTGCACGTATCTCTTCCCACAAAGCATGGAACCTTATTACTTGATTCACAAAAAAATTTCCATTTGGGGTTTACAGTGTGAGGCAATTCCCATTCAACACAGAGAGGGCAGAGAAAGGTCTTGCAGCAGGTCTTCTGGCCTTCAGTACACTCTTTTTTCCTCAATTTCCAACCAGTTTTTAAAATGTCGACCTCCCATAATCCTCCCATGTGCAGCCTACAGAAGACGGAGGAATAATTTCACACCTGGGGGAAGTGTCATGAAAAATCTGTCAGCTGTAAGGAGGGTGGAGGCAGGCAGGATAGGCTTCCTCAGGAATGTATCTAAGTTTTGGATACTCTTGTTCCTCATTCTTTCATGGCTGGCCTACAATTTTCATAAGCGTTATCCCACACAGTTTGCAAAAATCTCTGACTTGGACAACCCTGTAATCAAAACTTAGCTGTATCCAGGCTTGTTTCAAAACTCTCAAAGCATTCTTATCTGAGAATAACTCAACAGGTGATCTGAAATGGGAACTACATACTTAGGTTTTTCTAAAAAAGTATACAAACCGTTCCCAAAGATTTGCTTGAGCACAGCGACAGCACTAGTCCCTTTATTCCAGAGATTTCAAGAACAGAAGAGGCAGGAAAGCTACCTTTGTATTGGGGAAGGAAGTTTTTGTGTGAGTTTGGGGGGGTGGAGGTGGGGGAAGAAAGGGAAGGCAGTGGCTGCTTGGTTTGGAGTGGGTTTTTTTGTCCCCCTTCCCTGTTTTTTTTACTGCAGTGTATTTTTCTTGCTAGTAATTGAGATGAAAATTATTAATGCACAAATATGGCCTTGTTAACCATCTGGAACCCCCGTTTAAGTAAGGCTTTTTTGGGGAATCCAATAGATGTTTGTGTCTGTAATATTCCGGAGTAAGAGAGTTGGACTGTTCCCATTCCTGATTCTCTGACCCTCTCCATTCTGTTGCTCGTGGCTCAGTCAAATATATTACATTTTAACTTTTCCCAGGAAGCTACACAGTTTCTCTTTTGGGTTGTTTCCGATTTCATTCTCTGCAAAGCAGCCAACTTTAAAAGTGCCTTCAATTTATCCTGTTTCCAAACCACTCCTCCATCAAGGAGAAAGGCTTCCTCTCTAAAAACTCAATGTACATATATACATGTATGCAGGGTAATAAAGTTGCTAACTGTTGAATTTAGAGATGCAGCAGGATCCAGTAATGATGAAAGGATGACAGTGTTAGCATTCTCAGAATCTGGCTCAAATAGTACCTGGTATTCAGCCATGAAGATGTGACTAATTCTCAGAAATCTGGTCATTTTTCTTATAATGTCCTTAGAAAAAAATAAAAATGAGAGATTATGCAACCTTGGAATTGTGTTCAGAATTAAAGCAATTTAGCAGTGTTTTCCATACACCTGAGGAATTGCTGGGGAAAAAAATGCAAAAGTTGTTTTACTGTTAAAATTTCTTTAAGATCATTGGTTAACCTAATTCTTATTTTTTACTTTTTGAAAACCTAATAAAAATTAGGTTAAATCTGAACCGTGACCTGCTGTCATTTTCACCTTAGATCATTTCAAAAGAAAATCTGAGGTTTTTTTTTTTTCTGAGAAAACCATGAACAGTCCAACCAACAACAGTATACCAAGTATTTTAGAAATACTTTAATGGCAGTTTTTTCCACTTCAGGACAAAGCTGAACACTGAACTCTGGTGTCGAGGAGAGCTGTCACCCCTGAGAGCCAGGATCCTACAGGCATCCAAGTGACATCTCTAAAACAGGTATATCCCAAAACACTCCACAAGCAAGCAGAAGGCACAACCTGGCAGCCACATTGCACTCTCCTGGTGCTCCTCATCCCCTGAGCCCCTCACTCCTTGACAAATTGTAGAATTTGACATAGACAATGGCAGCTTTTCTGACTGCTACCATAGATTTACCATGATGCAAGGGAACTCTTTACTTCGCTTTGCTCTCACTGCTTGAACAATACCAGAGGAAGGAACTGGACCTCTCTGACTCAGCAAAGTGTAAACTTAAGACCAGACAAGTTTACTTGAATTTATTTTGTTACCATTGAAATGGGATGAGGTTGCCATCCTCCTCTCAAATTCTGTTATAAAATAAGCAGTGAAAACCACAAGCAGCAGCAAACATGGTAGCATTAAAAACAACGGAGAGAGACCAGTGCCTTGACTCCACAGGCACGTTGCACAGATCTCACAAGCCCGAACAGGCAATTTGGCAAGAAACAACAATACTGGAATGAAAGACAATACACACAAAAACTCAGTTTGCAGCATTTTGAGAACTGACATTTTATCTATAGAACCATCAGTTCTCAAGGATTTTTTTCAGGTACAAAATTAACCAAGAATGGATGAATCAATATTTCATTCAGAATTATTTTCATAATGGGTGGCTTTCATTTTATAACCATGAACCAAGGCACATTTTAAAAACATGATTCTATACTAGTTACATGCTGGAAATTACAGTTAATTCTGGGAGTGCAAGAAACAGCAGCTCATTCTGGGACACACAGTCCAATTAACTTATATTAGAGTAACAACTGCTTCAGATACCTCCTACTCTGACTCTTGAATTCCTATTTTGTTGTAGCTTTTTATGGAAATTTGAACAGTTATTTGAAAAGGTAGTTTTATACCAAAATATTTCAGCAGCTAAGCATAAAATATACTAAAATTTAATTATCACTATGCATTTGTCATTTTCTATAAAATTACTGAATATCACACTTTCTGAGAGCTTTAAATCACTGTTATTTCTGCACCATGCCAATAATAGTGTTTTGTTTATGGCATAATTAAAAATGGCAATACAAAATAAATACAAGCATGCCTTCCTTCTCCTATGGCTAAGCAAGCAGAGCACACATCAAACCAAACTGTATGCTTTACTCTCACCCATTTATCCTCCTTGTACTTCCCCTTACTTTTTACATGAATCAGGATAACCACTGAGTTCACACTGCAAAAATTTCTATAAAGGCTCGAGTTCAATGGCAGCGTAAGAGCTGTTGTGAAGGATCATGCACTGGAACACTGGCAGCTTATGGCACTGTTGCCCTCCACACCAAGGCGACCACAAACCTTCGTCAGGAAAGGGGAAACTGAAAGCTACTGAAGCTCTCACTCTGTAGACAGCAAGGTCCTTCCAGGGAGCTTTGAGATATTATTTGAAACTGAAAGACGGTTTTGGAGAACACAGCAACAGCAGTGGGCTTACTTGGCTGCAGTCTGGAAGTGATGACTGAATCAATCTTTAGTAATAAAACAACTTAACTTCAAAGATATTTCAAAGATAATGAGCTGTCCACAACCTACCTAACTACCAAACCTCCTACTGACTGCAGTTTGTATCAGACTGCTGTCAGTGACTTTGGCTCTCTCACAGATGGCTCTAGCAAACCAAAGTTCAAAAAGCATCCCAATAATGTCTGGGCTTGGTCATCCAAAGGTTCAAAAAAAAAAAAAAATCTGCCAGACCTTAAGGCTCCATGTTTACTAGAAACATATTTGGGATGAGACAGAATGGAATTAAGCCCTGACACAGTATTTTATTTCTCTCCCCTAAATCATCTCCTTCTCATGACCACTCAGACCATACTGCTACAGAAATGCTCCCCAAAAAGAGATGCAGCCAATAAAAGCAGAATGAAAGACTGGCTTACTGCAGAAAAGGACATTTGGTCTCTTTGAGAAATCAAACACACAACAGAAAAACCATCGAGTTATACATTTCAGAGTCACTCTCCTTGAAAGTACCTGGCACTACAGATACAGTTATGAGCATGCCCATGCTTTTCTTCTGTCTTATTCCACTATTTGTGGTGCACTGACTTTACCAAGTGTCACTAAATGGATGACACAAAAATAAAGATGCCCATGCAATCATACTCAGGGACACTTTCATCCCTCAAGTTTATTACAAACCACACACAGCCGTCTCTGGAAAGTAGCACCAGAAGAATACAGAGCAGGTTTCAAAAGAGGGGAACTTCAGCAGGAAAGCTGAATGAAGTCCTATTTTAAGCTCGAAAACAGAATCTTTAATATTGTTCCAATGCTGCCGGGCTCAGATCCGTCATGAAAAAACACATAATACTTTTCCTTTTAAATTTTATTAGTCTTATCAGACTCAGAAAAGGAAGGTCCCAGCAGACCTGTGTTTGAGTGTGGCATTCCAGACCTAAGGCTTAATCAATTCTTTTACTCCTTCCACAGTTGCATGCATCATACAAATGCTGACAATAAAATACCTTGGAGCTAAAAATGAATTGACATACTAATACAAATTCTGTACAGCAGGTTAAAAGTGAGGATTCCTACTTTCTACTTGAAGAAAGCAAGATGCCGAGCAGAGACATAAACTGTGGTTTGTACGAACTGTATAACCTCCCTTCAAGTCTACAAATCTCTATCTGAAAAATTAATCCAGTTTTAGCTTATGGAAATTAATCCAGATTTAGCTTATATTTCCTACTTTAAAAACAGTGTACACAAACATGATTTTTTTTTAACTCCTCTAAGTTAGATAAATATAAATAAAGCTCCCACACAGAATAATCTTCAGAAATCATTTCCAACATGGAAAAACACTGCTATTCCACGGGAGAATAAGGACTGAATAAGGGTAAACCACTCAAAAGTGTGTGTAGCAGTAACATCCAACTTTTCTGTTATTTTCAGTTTTGCTCCCTTCTTGGAAATGCTTGACCATTGAGGGTAAAATAATTAACCCTTAACTTCTATGCCTACAAGATGCAGCTTTGCACACTGAATCACAAACTTTAACAGTGTGTTACCAGCTCAGTGTTATCTGGGACCCAAGGTGCGCCCAGAGGTGTTCAGAGACCACTTTTGCAGCCTGCACACAGGGCAGAAGCTCAGGTTGTGTTATTCTCACAACACAAGAGCAAATTCATGGAGGACAGAGGATGAGCAAATGAAAATAAGTAACACAGATGGAAAAAAATACTACCCCTCTACATCTTCAAAGGACAGAGGAACATGGAACACCATGCACAAGCCAAGTGCCATTCCCAGTACACAAAATTCCTGAAACTGAAAGACATTTTTTCTTCTTTGCACCTTCAGTTGTGGCACATTTTTGCTGTTTGCCATCACACAGTTTCTTTGCAATCTACCTGATATTTATCAGCTTAGTACTATTATAAAAGCCGTTCTAAACTTTGGACTCCAAGCACATGAAAACATTACATCATCCATTAAGCCTCTCTTAAAAGAGTTCAGTCTTGATGTACCTACTAAAAACACATTAGAAACGAATTAGGATGCAAATCTGCTTGAGCCTTATTTGGCAGATGTAGGACTAAAAAGCTGGCACTGCAGCCTCTGTACCCATTGCATTCCTTTATTTCTGAGCTTCAGATAAGCAAAGAATTTTGTGTGGCTGTGTTACAAGTCAGAAGATTCAAGGAAGATGTCAAGAATTTTTCTGATATTATTGTTGAAGAGACTTAAGACTAAGGCACTTGAAAATGAAATAAAATAAGTAACATGAAGAAATGCTTGCCTTCCCTCAGGAGAAGGCTGTCAAGGAGTCTCCTATTACATGAAAAGAACACTCTGCAAACTTTTACAGGAACGACATTATTTGATTCTTTCTACAGAAAACTTGTTACATTTCCTGGCCTACCAAAATAGAGCCTGGTATACACCAAGCCTTTGATTTATACACCTGGAGCTGAGAATGCTCCCTTTACAAGAAGCCTGGTTTTCCCTAGGTTGCATGTTCTTTCTTGATGAATTGCCATGGAATTACCTATTGCTTTTGGGAACATCTGTTATTGTTCCATCTCTCAGAATTGCACGCACATCCACTTCTAGTTGCCACATACGTGAAAAGTTTGGAACTTCTCTGTTCAGAGCATGTGCAAAGAAGAAAAAAGGAAATGAAATCTTGCAAATTTTACAATCATGCTTTGTCTTTGATATTGTTATAAGCTATCTACAACAAAGAGAAAGAAAATTCCTTCCAAGACTATCATGGGGAGTCAAAATATATGAAAGAGAAAGAGCACTAATTTGGGCATGCAATGATCTCATAGGGTCTTACATCACATATTAATTAATCTGAATTTGAGTGCAGATTCAACTGCTGAATTAATTCCTGCTGTTTCCACACAAACTGAGTAATTCTGTGTTTCAATGTTACAGTCCCAGGTCAACCATTAACTTAAAAAAGGAAAAAAAAAGTAACAAGAGGTAGACTTTATAAGGAAAAATATTTCTTCATAAAGATATCAACTCAAGTTATCTAGTCAACCAAGTTTTTAAAATATTTCACATACTCCTTTAACATAGACTGACTAAATCCTCTTAACATTATTTTTAAAGTAGACAAGTGTCTGAACTGTGATTTTTTTACCTATAGTACACAACAATAAATTGTCATTACCAGCTATACAAAATAGTCATCCTAAAAGTCTAAAAATGTTTCAAATAAATTTATGTCGTTTGTAGTAAAAAAAAAAGCAAAATAGGAATAAAAAAAGCGCCACATTATACAAAACCTTCTCTCCTACTACCACTTCTCCTCATAAAACACAGAGCCTCATGTGAGATTTGAGACTAGCTGAAGAGTCACTGAGGCAGAATATTTGAGGAAGACTGTTCCAAATGACAATAGCTGAAAAACACACACAATAGATCACCAGCTGGAAAACACAAAATCTTCATTTAAGACCATCATATCAGAAGACAGCACCTAATATGCTACTCGTGCAACCTTTCCACAAATAGCATGCTTGGATAAAGAAAAATAAAAATATTGTCATCCATAAGCATCTACCTACCAAGTGATTTATCTACATTTGGACAACTTTCACTTGAAATTAACTGAGGCTAGATTTCCAAAACACAAATTGAGGAATCGAGCACTCAAAATCTCCTGGATTGTGCCTCCAAATCCTCAAAACACCTTCAAAAAAAAAAAAATAAATGCAAACCAGCACTGAGTACCTGGGCCAGGAATATTGACCTTGTCATAAGCTGAATCAGATGTTTGCAGTACCAAGTCCAATTCTGCTGCCAACAGTCCTTTCAGCTCAGTAGAGTGGCTCCAGCAAAACATTGCAAGACAATGTAGGCTCTCAACAAGAGTAATGAATTGTTATTTCTGCAGCAGTAATTCTGAAGGGTGCCTGTGAAAACTCTGAGCCCATACATCAGCTCCAGGATAGAAGACCCACCTCCTATTCTGGGGAACTTCAAGGAACAACAATCTGGTTTGGCATTCCAAGTAAACACTTTTGTTCCTTTCCTTGGAAATCATTCACAAGTTTCTGTTGCTTTGTTTCCTCAGGTTTTCAGTATAAGGATTTATTCATTCCCCCTGATGAATTAGTGGATTTTGATTTTGGACATGGTATGAGAAAACAAACAGGAAATCTGGGAGAGAAAAAATCTGTAGAATATGTACTTTATCTTAAAAGGAAACAGGAGAAATTATTATACACTTCTTACCAGGAAACCAAAAAGTACTCAAACCAGAACACAAGGTACTGGGATTTTTTCCCTGTTCTCTTTTGAGGACCAAATTCACAGCATATTAAGAGTGCAAATCTATTTTACTACTTACACGCTTAATGTAAATTGGCTTTACCCCGTTCTACTCCTTTATCACCATCATGCTCAAGCCTGTTCAAACTGTGAAACTAAAATGCTCTGTGATTTCAGCTGAAGAAAGCCTGTAACATCATATTCAGCAACACTTCTAAACTTGCAATCAGAATTTCCTGAGCTAAATGACACCTGGGTACCAGGGCAGATGACAGAAGAAACACAGGGCATAGACATGTGCATGAGAGGGTTCATAAAGAAAGCACTTCCCCGTAACCTCACAGACCCTGCGCACCATCTGTGGGGTGCATGTGCACACACACACAGCATGCTCCTTCCCGCCCTCCCATGCAGAACAATTGCTTTTCTGATGGTAGGAACAGTTTCCTCACCAAGAGCCTTTCTGCCAGAGCAGAGCTTACATCTGGCCCGATTTAAGTCTCGTTACACTGAGAGTACTGAGGTATAATTTCAGGACAACTAGAAAAAGTACATATTTATACCAGTACGAACAGAGCTGAAGGTAGCATGAATACCATCAGCAGCATGCAAATGTAGGAATGGACACATACATCCCAGATTTCTTACTCTCACCAGGACTCATCACTCAAGGGCCATTACTAGTAAGGAGCCTGTCCTTTCTTACCCATCTCTACAATCTGCAGAGGCACTCCAACTAAAAAGCATTTTTTCCATTTTTATCTCTCAAGGAAGTACAGCAGGATTTCTGAACATGCTGAGACAGTTTCTTAAAGACTCTCTGCCTGAAAAAGCAGACATATGCAGCAAGCAGACTATACATGTGCCCCAGAAAATAACTGCTGACAGTTATTTCATTTTATGAATAAATATTAACGTGAGCCATTTGATAATAAGCCTTGTTACATGACTAACCAAAAAAAGCCCTCACAAACTTCCAGTTTATTCTGTGTCCAAATACCAAACTCCAGAGTGCTCTCAGAGTTTTAATTTTAGAATCTTGACTAAGATAACACTTTCCCCATAGTTTAGGAACGACAAATCTATGGAACAACAGTTACGAGTAGATGAAAAACTCACTTGCATATTATCAACAGAACAGCAATTGCTAAAGACAAAAGGAAATCTTTCACAACTTTCTAATATTTTTTCCAAATTCTAATTTATCACAATGATTCACAACCAAGAACATTTGGAGCATTACATGAGCTTTTGAAGGATGGTTAAGTAATGCCATCTTCTTCATAAATCCTCATGTGTCTGTCATGTCCTGGGCCAATAAGTAATGGAAAATATTAAGGGAGTAGGAAAAAAATAACCGAATATAAAAACCCCAAGGAAAACTACCAAATTGAACGAGCTCCATGAGCTTCCCTTAGTTCCTTCCCTAACTGATCAAAAATACTAATCAAAGAGATGAAACAAGGATACTACCGTTTTACAGTGATGCAATGCTCCTATGCATTTCAAAATTTGTAAGAGCCTTGTTTACATTTGCCACAGTCTTTGCACAACAGCTTTGTGCTATGTCCTTCATCCTTCACCCACGTTGCTCTTTAACAGGGGGTTTTCCCAGCTTCACTGGATGACAAAGGGTTAAAAGAGGTTTTGAGAGCAGTTGGCTGATTTTGTGATGTTCTCCAGCAGCCTGAACAAACAGGAAGCCCGGAAATGAGTGATAATTGTTAAATAAGAGCTCTTAAAACACCTGCTTAGCTCTAACTGCTAACTATTAAACCATTACAGCAAGTTAAAAACAAAATCCCCCAGAGAGATTTCCACCTGCTTTCCCCATCTTTTTTCTTAATTTATACAACAAGACACTCAGAAACACCCAGTGGAGCTGGAAGCATGTCACCATAAGCAAGCACAACCTGGAAGGCCCCCTCACTCAAACACCCTCCCAAGGTGATACGGACACTCACATCCCTTTGCTTTTCAGAGAAATGTACACTTTTAGTCGACTGTCTGAAATGTGTTTCTGAAGCTTCCACCCGAACTTTTGGGGTTTTTTTCCCCATATGTGACTGTCTGTACTTCTTTCCTGGTGCAAGTCTGTATAGCCATTCAACCACCATTGTGAGAAAGTGGTTTTGCAGGAGTAGGCCATTTTGTAAGGCAATTAAAAAAGAAGGAAAGGATTTTCAGGTCCAAGCTGGAAAGGCGTGGACCTTCCCTGCCATTAAACTTGTTAGAAAGGCTTTCTGCATTGTTAAAATCAGGAATACTGGAAGAATTACAGCTACTTAGCTTTTTAAACCCTGCAAAATTGAAAACAAAAACAAGCCCGCCAAAAACCTACACAGAAAATGCAGCCATTAATAAAAGTATGGCTTCTTTGGATACAGGAGTATGAGCATGACACAAAAATCATAGCCTTTTGGACTGGTGCCATGAGTGTTACCTCCATGCTCTCCACCCTCTTTCTAGGGCAGTGCCTTTTCTGAGAAGGTTGCTCATGGCCTTTGATAATTGTCTTGCATTCCAATGATGATTCTAGTCCAAGAAATCCATTATTCTCAAAGGAGAAGGAAAATTCTTCACAATTTACATGTCTGTATATATTGTTTCCTAAACAACCTTAACGAGCCAATTCTGAGAATTAAGAAGAAAGTTATCCTCCCAAATTTCAAATAAATAAAGAGATAAATAAGTAGGAAGCTAAGGGAAAAGGCAGCAATTCATCCAATTTAAAGATTATTTGCATATCTGATAAAAAATTCTCAACCATTATCTCATTTGAAACAAATACATTCTCCATACACACAAGGTTGTTTACCACAAGTGGAAGTCAGATTTTTGTAATTATATTAGTTTTCAATGAAAAAAAGAATTACAATTTAAATTTCCTTTCTTCACCAACAAACTTACAGAAAGACAAAATGGAACAGAAAGCAGCAGATGACTCAAAAAAATGTAAGCAGCTCATCAGAACCTGACCATCAGTAGCATGTGTTTCTAAATCACCTTGGTAACGATGAGAATTCAAATTGTTATCCATTGCCCCTTGTTATGAAAATTAATTGTTTATAACATTTCTGGTTACCTTACAACTTGCACGACAGTCGTTTTCTAAAAAGTTATAAACTGGTAACTTTTCAATGACATTACTCAATATCTGACTTAAAAGTTAGAATTTAAAGTGGGTTTATTTTTGAAAAGAAAATTAAGTGTGTTACCACAGCAACTTAGAAACAATTTATTAAACATTTGTGCTATTAGCCTAAACAGAACAACTTAAGCTACAACTCCCATCCAAAAACCTGTTGGCCCTGTCAAAGGTCAACATGAGACTAACACATCCAAGACTTACCCTTCCCAGAAACAAAATAACTGAAAGCTTTTCTAGTTTTAGTTCCATATACTTCGTCCCACCCAAAGCAAATTAAACAGAAAGAACAGGAACAGTTCTAATCTACAAACACAGAATAGTATAAAATGTATAAATGGATTACTACCTGCTTAACTTCTTCAATAAAATGAGTTTTACTTTAAAATCCCTAATTTTCTCCCACGATTTCCTTTAATCCTTCCCATTATGAACATCTGAGCAGAAATCAGATTTAAGAAGAAAACACATGGAATATAAAACTCCAAAATCACTGGTCTAAATACATATTCAATTCCACGTGCCACCCCGGAAAACCAAACATTTTGCTTTTATACGAACAAATCAGCCCTCGAAACGCCCAGCAACACCCAACTGCGGCACTGCGCGGTGCTTTTAGCGGGCTGACACAGGACACAGAGCCTCAGGACACAAAAGACACGGGAGAAGAAGTTAAAGTCGTCTGTGAATGCTCTTCCTCCGCACGACACGGGCCGGCAGCTTTCCTTTCTCCCCGTGTGCCGTGGTGAGGACGCTCCGTGTGTCGCTGCTGTGCCCCGGCCGGCGCTGGGCGCTCCCGGCCCCTCAGGGCTCCCCGCGCTCTGCAGGGCCGGGCCGGCCGCAGCCTCCGAGCGGCACCGGCGGAGGCGTGGGAGAGCCCCGACATTCAGCGCTCCCCGCCGAGGTGCGAGCCCCGCACCGAGCCGGCAGCACACCCTGCACCTCTGCTTCCCCACCAGCGTCACCCCGGCCCCGACCGAGCGCGCAGAGCCCCGACAGCGGCTCAGCGCAACCACGGCCGGCGCCTCGCCCGCAGCCACTGCTGGCCAGGGAACCGCCGCCACCAGGGGCGAGCGCAGGGTGGCACAGCTCAAACCTGCTCCAAGGGACCCCAGCAAGGGCTGTGTGAGGCACCAGGGAGTGGTCTCACACCACGAAGGACCAAAGCACAGGATTTCATTGATGAATCACATCAAGTGCCTCTCTACAGGCACAGACTTCGGGATAACTTGCTCTTCAGTGAGGCAAGTAGGGACCTACATCTCACAGTCAAGGCTTCTTTCTTCAAAAACTTCCTTTGGGCAAGAAAGACCATTGCCCTCTTGTATAGAGATAGTGCTGCCCATTGGTCTTTACCTACTTCAGCCTAGCTTGTTTATCTCTCTGCCTGCACCACCAGCTCCACACCAAGCCTCGGCCTGCTCATGGTTGATGTCCCCCAGCCACCAAGAAGGACGTGCATGGTGCCAATTAGCTTTGTTAGCAGCTCCCACCTCTGCAAGAAGCTCCCACTGCTCTGTTAAGCCCTAATGTTGATTGCTGGCAGCAGCCGTAGGGGCTGGCACTTGGGGACAGGACTTCACTCCTCACCTCCTCGGTGTCCTATGAGGCCAACCCACCCTACCCCAAGCAAGAAATAAATAGTAACATAAGTAACTTGAACAAAACCTCAAAATTAGAATCTCCACAAAATGATCCTGGTCAATCTCCTTGAAAGCCTGAGCAGACACCCAAGCAAAAGGCTGGAGTAGATCAAGAATGCTCCTAATTAAAACTAGCTAACACTTCTATAATACTATCTGATGCTCTGTACTCTTTTCTGCATTATCTCAAAATTTCATGTGGTAAATCAATCATGACAAACACAAATGTCTGTACTTTCTTTTTGCCACAGCAACTGACATATTTATATGTATATTTGATGCTTTACAGCCACAGCAATATTTCTAAATATCACTGTTCCAGTAGAGCATTCTCTGGCTTATTATGTAACGATAACATTTTTCAACCCAATTTTCATTTCACTGAAGATCTGCCTAGAGAAGGACAAACACTTTTAAAACTGCAGCTTAACTCCTATAAGCCTGGTTATTTCAACAATGCTCACTGATTCCTGCTCAACCAAAACTCATGTGAGGCCACATAAACCCTGCTAAAATGTAGCACCAAACCCAACCCCAAAGAACAAAAGAAGTAGACACCATAACCCTGCGTCTGCCTGCAGCAGTGTGTGCCCGTCAGCGAATTATCTCATCTTTACTTGCCACAGAGCTAATTCATCTCAGGAATTAACATATCCTGTTTGTTTGGGTTTTGTTTATATATGGAACTGAGTTATTCTTCTTCAATCCCTTCTTTACTATGCTCTGTAATTTTTATATTAACATCTGACTTATTTGGAGAACTTCTCAAAAGACAAGAAAGATGACAGGATGTTTTTGTGCTTGTGATGTCAGACAATTTTCAGCACTGGACTAACACTAAATGAGTACTTCTCAGATTAATCAAACTAAATTCACTTACAGAAATACCAATATGAATGTGTAAATAAAACCTGCTGCAGTGGAGAGCATCCAGTTCAGAATTATCATGTACTTTCTAACTGCTCTGCATTTTGTTTACAAGCTGAAACTGCAATCATATAATTTTTGATTAAAAAATTATTTATTGCCTTTTTGAAATTGTTCTCCCCATTATATAAGAATCAGAAGTTTCTTAAGAAGTTTGACTCTGCAGAAGAACTTTCAGCCTCCAAGTTTAGAAAGCTTTTCTAGTTCATGTCTTAGAGGACATAAAAATTACATTATTAATTATTCCTCAGAACCCTGTGATTAAAAACAGGATGGATTGCTACAGCACAAAGAATTCAACAGAAGGATGTTATTCTTTAGAAAATTATATAAAAGATGGAAGTACCCTGTGATAATAAAATCCCTGAATATTTCCTACTTTTGTGCTCTATTCATCCCTAAACCTCTAATAGATTTTTGCCACATATCAGTGCCATCTCCAGAGCTCCCAGCACTCCACTGTGATCCAGCCACATGGCACAGGAAAGTCAAACTTTACAAAAGAAAATATATAAAATGTATCACCTTTCCCAAGCAATAATTGCCACTGTTAGAAATAATAATGAGGTACTATTCCTTGCACTACACCAAAAGGAAAAAATGTCCCAGTTGGGCATTCTCAGGGTGATGGCTCAGGCTGCTTCTTACCAGAAGAGAAATCATTCCTGCTTCCATCCACCTCGTTTGAGTCCACCTCATATATCCATGAAATACATATGTTGTAATGATCTAATGTGGAGAAAGCATTAACAGTATTTCATTTATAAGATTAAACTCTGACCTAACTTTAACCCCACAAAATGTCAGTGATATTCCAATGATTTCAGCTGCTGTTGAATATAGGCAAAAGTTCATTAAATTTTGCAGCAGCACCTACCCCGACTTGGTTTACAGATTGTTCTCCAAGTCTATCAGAAACAGAACATGAATTTTGCAAATTGCCAGGGAGGCTATCAGGCAGAGTTAACCCCACCTTGATAACCAGCATTCATGAAGTCCTTATCTCTGCTTTTAGCACTAGTATAGAACAGCATTCCTTTTCCACCCTCCCCCCACAGCACCATCCCTCTAACTGCCAGTGCTGTACTTTTCTTCAGCTGGAAGGGAAAATCTATTCAATCTAGTGCTTTTACACAGAGGAGTGGCGTCTTATTTTAAGTTCCTTGCTCTGCTAGGTTTCTGTCACAGTGTGTCCAGCTCAGGTTTACAGCTGACAGATGTTTGTCAAGGGGACAGAGTTCCACTCAGAACTATTAAACATACCCACTGCTGAGAAAATGTGGTTCTCACTACCCTGATGGTGAGTACCGACGGGAAACACTGACAGTCCTACTTCAGATCCTACTCAGCATATGCCCTTCCACACAACTCATCCTTATAACATTCTACTTGTCACTTTTACTGGCAATCTCGCAGGAAAGATAAGATAGTGCTGTTTGTGAAGGTTAACCTTAAGGTTATCAGGGCCCATGTAGCATAGCTTGACAAAACCTAAAAGCACTAGTAAAAATACCAGTGAAAGGATGGCTACTGAGAATAAGAAGAGAGTAAAAGGTACTCAGGTCAGAAGCCATTCTGTGATGAAAAAGTTGAAGTGTATTTGGTCTTCAACCAGTTGAGCAAGGATACAAATCAGGACTGGTGAGATGAAGCAGAAAGCTGCTTGCTGGTGAGCAGTGGGAAGTTCTTCTAGTTAGGGCAAAGTTTTTAAGAAAGTTAGTTGTCAGTGGGAAGGGACCATATACTTGAACGTACAGAACTTCAGGGCTCCTGTGCTCAGAGCTTCTGAGCCCAAGAAGTTCTGTGGCCAGTGGCAGAAACAGCTCTCCCAGCATAGTTCTGGGAGGTGTAGAAAAGCCATGAAAAGTCTACATGTCTATAAGAATTTTTTCTCTTATTTATATCCTGCAAATTGAAGCAATGCTTAATTTACAACTCCTACAATTTTTTTTCCAATAGGTAGTCAAAAATCAGCCTTCAAATACCTTTAAAAAATAGTTTCTTTCATAGAATTAAAGCGGTTTACGTAGAGTCACAAGTGTTTAATTCCTTCCTGTCCTTCCCATCAATATATTTACTAATGTTACAGACCAAATCCTTTCTTTGCTGCTTCATTATTCATAGAAGAGACAGAGGATGCTCCTTGCCATTTATTTCTGCTGAACTACAAATATTGTGCTGGTTTTGAAATAGGTCCATGGGAGCAATAATAAGAAAAAGCCAATCGCTGAAAGCTGAAAAATAAGTGAAAGATAAAAGGGCCATTATTCCGGAATCAATACCACTGCTCCCTAAAAGGCATTCTCCACTGAGGTAATCACATTTACCATGCTGGAGCTGCAGCAGCTGCATGGTGCAGAGGGTTTGCAGAGTGGTGCTGGTTGCAGGGAGCAGTGAGCGGGTGTGGGGGCAGGCAGCAGGACAGAAGGGAGTACCCAGTGCCACAGTTTTGTTTGCTCAGCCAAAGGCTACCTGTGCCACACAGCTGAAATTCCCTGGCAGGAGATTTTGAAAAGCTACTTTGCAAGTTTGCAACTTAGGAGATCTTAACACATTCTGTTTTGGTAAATGCAGCTCTTGCTCTGAATCCTTATGTTTGAAAACACCACTGAAATGAATAATTCTTTGGAGTTGAGACTTCTGTAAGTTTCTGCATGATTTTCATTTAATTTAGATATATTACCAGACTATATTATACTCCCATTAAATATGTCCTGGAAATAAGAACCTGTGGATATGCTATTCACGACACCACGATAAACATACTAAGAATACCGAGGCAAATTATTTTTGTAAATTCTGCAGAATCAGACTTTTTGATAATGTAACAATTTCAGAGAATCACCTGAGATGATAAGAGTATTCAGCTGTTATTATAGGACTTATTGATCCCTTCTAATAGAAACCCATATGTACAAACTTGTTGAAAGACTTCCAGAAACAACCTTCACAATGAGTAGGGGTGGATGGAAGGGAAAACAGCTGGCAGGCATTTTCAGGTTTTTCTGTGAGGCACAGAAGAACCAAGTCAGACAGGGAGAATTTGGAGTATTTTCTCCAAAACAGCTCTAGGCAGCACTGTGAAGACTGGTGGATATCTGTGAAGTCTGTGGTGATTCTGTGGGTCTGATTCTGAACCATGGCCCATCCAAGATGGAATACCACAGTACATGCACCAGAATAAGAAGAAGCTTAATTAAAACCTGCATCTAATTATTTATTGATGCAGAATTATTAGGTACACTTGAAAGTAATCTTGAAAGTACTTGAAAAATAATCTTTTAGAATCAGTTTTGCTCATGTTCATTTTTTACCTTTATATGGACAGCAATTCCACACTGAGAATACCAGACACATTCCAAGAGTTTTGTTCCTTTTTATCAAACATTTATGAGGAAGATTTAAATTCCACTTTCGAAGAACCAAATCAGCAGAAAATCCAGTTCAACACTAGTATTGTAGTTCAACCATCTTAAATTCAACTGCATATAACAGAAGGGATCAGGATGAAAACCCTTCTAACTCACCTAATGTGAAGCCCTGAAAATGGATAAGCTCAGTCACCTTTGATAACACTCTTAAAATTCAGGACCCCTTTAAAGCCCCAGAACAACTTTGCAACTTTGAAAACACAAAATGGAACGCAGACCACTCTCTTTATTTTGCAGTTGAATTAAACTGAATTCCATTTAACTTTAACATAAAGGCAGGTTTTTTCTTATGCTTAGGAATACTTACTGACAGGTGTTGCAATGTAACAAACTTCAGAAGCTAAGTCCAAAATAACAAGCAAACCAACAAACATGCACACACAAACAATATTTAGAAAGACAGTCCTGGCTTGCCAAAGACACTTCAAATTTCCTATCAAAAGGAATGCCATTCACAACACTATGTGACCAACACACACTCCTTAAGATTCTACAATCAGTATAAATTTTACACTTAAGAGAAGTGAGCCACGTTTCAGGCTGACTCCCCCAAAACTTCCCTGATGTCAAGACTTTGTCCTTGAGGTTCCTGCTAACTCTGGGTTTTGGAAGTTCTCTCCTTTGATGCATCCAGTCTTCAATTTGCATACTTCGGTAATAATTATTCTCATATCTTGGAAAATATGTTCCCTGACTTCCCACTGAGGGAATATTCTGAGATTCAAGTAGAAATTTTAACTGATTACAGGATACATAGGGTGGAGTCAGATTTTTGCTTGGAGATAGTGAAATTTAAGTAACAAGGCAAAGACTGAAAGTTTCTGGAAATTACAAAGTGAAAAGCAATAGTCACTAAGAGAGAAATATTGTGCTAGCTATAGTATACAGATCTTGTTGCTTAAATTTAATTATCTCTAGGTTATCTCAGAAAATTTGTGAGCAGCTCACGAATAAAAGAGAAGTGTGAGCTCATAAATTTTCACTAAAAGGAAATGGAAGAGGAACAGGATAACTATTATTATTTCAGAAGGCAATTATTTACATATATCTCATGCTAGCTATAGTATACAGATCTTTGTAATTCCAGAATTTAATGTCAGAGAGGAATCCACTTATAGTGAAACCCTTAATATACAGAATGTGCCCTGTTATCCAATTTCGTTTCCCTGTATTTCAGTGGAACAAAAATTTTGTGGACAATAGGCTAACTTGGCAACACACATTTGAAGAAATGTGGAAGGAAACTTCAAATGCATCATATTTTTACTAAACACCAGAAATACACAAATGCACAGTAAATACCAGGTTTAAAGTTACATAACATGCTTCCTGTTATTTCCAAAACAATTCAGCACTGACCTGAGATAATTTTTCTCTCTTTTCTCCCAGTTTCAGCACCTATCCTCTCCTCCAGCCTACAAAACTGTCAGGATCAAAAGCCAGTACTGCAGATTTTCCTAGTAGTTGTACTACAATTACATCTCCACACAGGAATCTAAGAACTGACTTCTCTATGGTTTACTAATTATTGCCAAGAGACAAATTTCAGCCATTCTTAAAAGTTCCTCTCCTGTAATAAATGAGAAGTGTTCTCAGTTGTACTACTTCTGCATCCCAGGTGTTCTGCTGGAGTCATTCCTTGGCACACAGCATTACAGAGATGATCCCAACAGACCAGGACATGTTTTAATTTAGATTTTTATCTCTCAGGTCCATCAGTGAAAATCCACTTACATGACATGTGGAAGGTAGCCCCTGTGACAGCCTAAAGTGTTCAACGGATGGACCTTGCCAAAACAAAATATATGGGCAAGGTGACACATGTCCCAAGTAGAAGCACCAATGTCTTGCTGAACTCGTATAGAAATTACAGTGAAAGCCAGAGGAGTTCAATGCCTCCCACATTTCCTTCTGAAATTGAACACTCCAGTGCCAGCATGCAAAAGCAAGCAAGGTGATAGATGTTTTTAAAGGCTGTGAGTATCATGCAGGCCAGATTCGCTCATACATGACATAGCTGACAATTTCCAGCACAGCTGATCGGTGCTCCCTTCTGCACCAGACAATGGCCAAGAGATACCATTTAAAGGAACTATTCAGTGAGAGCACAAGTGACAGAACAAGCTCCTGAGAAATTAAGAAGATTGCATAGGAAATGTACTTATAATTAGATATCAAATAGGATGTACCATAAAATACATGAAGTGCAATATAATTAGCCATTCCAAAGCTGCAGTAATTTTTCCTGTTTATATGGTTTATTTCTAGATCTTGTATTTCACATTATTATTCAGATCATTTAGTTGCTGTCTTAGCTATCTAATGTGTGTCCTTGCAGACATACAAAGAGCAGCAAGAGGATAGCTCTATATGAATAGTAATGAGCTGTGGAACAATAATCAGAGAAGGCAAATTTCAGAAAGAAAGAGGGAGGGAGGGAGAGAGGATCTTTAAATAGCTAATATACCTGGAAAATACATGCATAAGAAATCAAGGTCTTGGTTTTTCAAGCCATAAAATAAGGTAATTAAAGCAAAAACACAATCCTATTTTCCTGTTCAATCAAAAAATGGTACTTTGGGGTAAAACAAAACCACACTACCAACAAACAGAAAAATCATCCCTCATCTCAATTTTTAGTAGCAGATAAGAGGAAATGAGACTATTTGAGTTGCAGATGTTACTAAGTTCTTGACGACACAACATTCACCCTGGGAAAGAGGTTATGAATAGGAAAAACACCCTAGTACCCTGCTATTCTCAGGCTTATTGAGAATGGCAATAATAAGGATATTACATATCCCTTAAAATAACTTCAAGCATATTTATTTGCATATGCAAATTTTCTTTTTAAAAAAAAAAGCCAACCAAGCTCAAGTAACGTTAGCAATGTAGCTCTAAAAGCATAGAGTGTAGGATGAATTGGAAAACCTGCAGGAAAATTAAAAGGAAAAGTTGGGCAGATGGTCTGAGCTAAATTTTGTTCTCTCTAAATAATGTTCTTTTCCAGGCTATAGAATAACAAGGTAGTAACTTCAGGATACCTGTGTCCTCTTTGAGAAAGAAGAGCAAGGAGGGCAGATAGAAGTTATTATTGCTGTAACATATCCATAAATGTTTGCCAATTTTTGCCAATAGCTCCTTAGAAATCCAGAGGGATTTGAAACAGGGATTGAAGAACACTCCTTTTATCAAGCCATTTCTTCTCTTTCATATAGTTCTAACAAAAAAAAAGTCTTTTTAAAAGATGCTAACAAAGAAAAATATGGCAAATCAAATAAAAAATATACTTATGGAAATGCAATCATACACTACTCTTCACATAAAATATTTTTCACATAGAAAAGCAGGGGGAATCAGATAATATTAATTAAAGAAATTTTGAAAAATTCAAAACACTTTGATCCTTATTTTCCAAATTATATAAAATCTGAAAATTGCAAGTATTTCTGTCAGTTCTCTGTCATAATAATGTAACAACACTTGCTGATTAATTCTAATTACCTTTTATCTTCTTTAAAATTATTTACTTTAACAAAGACCATTGGCTGCTGGCTAATTTTTTTCACACTCCTTACCAGCTTTGTTCTTTTCTTCTCTCAGTTGCAGAGAATTACTATTAAATACCTTATTTTAGCATTTAAATATTTGTACTAGCAGAAACACAACAAGATGAGGAGAAGATGGTTTAGAAACCATGAAAACACTTCAGAAATATTGCTCTGGGAAGAAAAATCTGTTTCCAGCAGTAGTATTACTTCTGAAATATAAACCAGTGTGATTACCCAGACTAAAGCACATCATCATCAATCAAGCCTGGATGACAACTGACAGTAAACAAGATACAGACTTCACAGTCTTTGTCCAGCAGAAGTTACAGTCTACAAGAAATAAAATGACATGAAACACTGGGAAAATTATCCAAAGAAATAATATGAAGGGCCTAAGGTCATTATGAAAAGGCACAAAGCCTATGAGAAGGCTTAAGGTTACAGAGTTTACCAGAGATTTTGAAGGTGCAAGAGTGACTTTATGTGGAGTAGGGGAGTGCTTTGTCGAACCAGGAGTTTCATTCCCAGCTACAGGACAGCCTGGTTCTGCACAGCTGGAGAAACAAATGGAAAATGACGGACACCTGAACCCTGAATGCCACCTAAACAGATTAAGCCACACAGGTTTTTTCACCAGTATCCAATACCGAGGCAGACATTTACTTTCTCTGCCTACTTCTCCACTTGTATGCCAGCCTTCCCCTTACCACTCCTCTTTTTCAGTGATTATGGATACCAGGTCCTAGTCCAAATTTTCTCTTAGTTTTACCTTTTGCACACTACAAGTAAAATGTGAGCAGTACTATCACTGTAACAAACATGGACCTATAATAAATATCTTCTGATTACTGTGAAGTCCTGTTCCAAAGAAAGGAAGCAAACATCACACAGTGCTTCTTATGAGCAGGTTGGATCCCAGACATTGCTCCCAAGCCAACTCAATATTTAGAACTTACAAATTCTCTCCATCCACCACCCTGGCCTTCCTGAATTATGCAATACTTGCCTCATCCAAATACAAACAGTAAGACAGGGCATCAGCAGTGATGCAGCACTGAACACAAAAGTAGCTTTGCAATACCAATTGCAATTGATGAAACGCAGATTAATATCCTCAAGCTAAGAAAGATTATTAAGAGTCAAGAGTATTGAATATGATGAAAAGACATGGATGGGCCTCTTCTATGGGTCATATAGGTTTTCTGAAAGACAGGCAGCAATTTGCTCCACAAGAGGTATGTAAAGCACTCTAGATTGAATTCAGTTCACTGCTGGAGGACTGGGGAGAAATGGAAAGAGAAGAGAGAGTGGTAACAGTAACATTGTCACAACTATCACTCTGCTAATGTTCTATGCTTTACAAGCAGAATGAGGTAGAGCTGTGCTAGTGATTTCTCTTTCAGCACTTTGATTCAAAACCACAGAGATTGGGCATTAACTAAAACCATCACTAAAATGCATTTAGAAGTAATGCTTATGTTCTTAGGACCCTGCATTGCTAAGCTGCAGACTGATGACTAAAGCAGGGAGATTAATTAAATGCTATGATTAAATCCACGAAAAAAACCTGCTACTTAGCCGATTCTAGCCAGCTGCAGTTTCAGAAGAAAAAGTGTAACAAGGCAACAAAAGCTGAATACAGTGTTATAAAGCAACAACAAAAAAATTTAATCAGGTATCATCCAATCTCCATTTCTATGAACCCCTAGTGGGCCCTGATCTGAAACAAAAGGGGTGAAAAGGGAGAGAAAACATTCTGGAAATCACATTATCCCGAAGCTTCAGCCAAATCCTACCTCCTGCTCTGTTTCACTGGACATTTTCAATATGATTTTGCACATATATACTAGAACGTTTTCAATGTATGTTTTGCACAAAGGCTTGAAAAAGATGTCTTTTTCTGATAGTCTTTATGGGTGTTAGAAAATTGGCAAGTTCAAAGGTTTAAATTCATTTGCATGCTGCAGAGGCACTGACAAAGTACCATCACCCCAAAAGACCATAGCATAGAAACACTACCTTGTGCTTCCTTTGACAGTGTACCTTAGAAAGCAGCTTGGAAAGGACCACATTTGGATCTATCCACCTGGAAAATATTTCTGATTTTCCAGCAATACATGCAAGAGTAACCTCAGCAATAAAACAGCCAGGCTTTCTCCATAGTTTGGGGAAAGAGAAGAACTCCTGCACCTTCATTAGAAACATACGTGATGCCTCCAAGAGAACTGCTAGATAACAGGCATCTAGAGGGAGGAGCATGACAGGTCAAAATCTTCACTCCCACTAGATGGCAATATTGGTTTTTTTGCAAGCGCAGAATATGCTCTCATCGAAAGGAAATTGCAGTATTTTTCACGGTTTCCAAAGTTGCATTTTCTGTTTAAAAAAAATAATAATCCAAAACAGGATTTATTGATCACAGGAGTGGGGGAAAAGGAGTTTATAACACATATAGCCAACATATGCATTAAACTGTAAATAAAAACTACAGTACCTAAAAAATACACTAAATTAATAATAAATGCAATATGTGCTTTTAAGGTTCCTAGGCTTATAATTAGACTCCACATCAAATTAGATCTTCAGTTTAATCCCTAACCACTATATCAGCAGGATGTGGCAATGGAAACAGCACATTTAAATCCTGCAGGAGAGAGCATCTCAATTTACTCTCAACCAACCTCCTGTAACATTAATCAGGAGCTTAGAGCAGTATTGAAGATGCTCCAAATTAAAGAGGACTCCAATTCTAGCTGTTATGGTCAGAGGGAGGGTCACTGTGACACCAGGTCTAGAAAGAGCACCCTGATTACTTTAAAAAACAAAAAAAAGCAGTGCTAAAAAAAGGTCAAATCTTCCAGTTTTTGAAAGAAGCCAAATGTCTGCATGCATACACATGAACCAAAATGCACAAAGACATGTTTCTAAAATTTTCAAATCATTCCACAAACAACACTTCAGAAAGTTTTTGTGTTATCCTTAAAAATATTCAAGAATAGAGCTAACACAGAAACCTAGTGAAATCATAACTCAAGCAAAAAAAAAAAAAAAAAGACAAAAATCACCCCATGTTCTTTCATAAAATGCTACAGCTTAAAAAAGAAAATGAATTTTCCATTGTGAACAGTTATAAAGAAACAGCCAGTTGCCAGTCATCATGTTAATCCCTGTGTTTAACTCTGCCCTCTAGCCCTGGCTGAAGGAGCAGGGTACGGACACATCCCGAACACAGACTGCAACGTGCAGAGGGCGGCAGAAGGGCCCAGCGATCCAGACACATGCAGCACTCCGGATGAAGGATGATGTCTGGGGATTACAAACCCAGGACTTGGAAGAATCAAGTTCAAGGTTACATATACTCGCATTCCTGTGCTAATCAATGGCCCTCACTTACAAACTGGAAGCCAAGGACTAAGTTTGGAAGAATAAATGTTCTATGAGTCAATCACACACTACAACAGGGGACATATCAAAATACTGACCCCTGTCATACAGCACTTTGTTCAAGAGACCCATTTCTGGTATAGCAGGATGCTGCCACATTCTACAGTTTAATCACCTGCAGGAAGTTTATGCTCTTGTTACAACTAAAAACACCAGCTCACAACCCCAGATCAGTCCCAACTCCTGGACTGAAGCTATTTCAGAACATGAGACAGACTGTCATTTAAGTTCTATTCATAATTTATTATTCTGCTTTGCCAGCAATCTCATTACACAACTTTCACACAATTGAATGAAGCCTAATACAAAACCATTGCTTCAAGTCACTTCCCAGATACTTTCCAGTGTTTCCAGTCTTGAACAAGGCCTTGAAAAAAAAGTGAAAACCGCATGGATCCTTTAAACAGTGCCAAAAGCCAATAAGAAATGCTTAGTTGTAGTTAACTGGTTCAATCTCAGAATGCCTTACTCAAAGGTTTTGGAAGGCATTTTGCACATTATTAAAATATCTTCAAGTTACAATGTAACATATGTTCTGGTAGTGGTACACTTGTTTCCAGAAAAAAGCTATTCTATGATCAAAATCTTGTTTAAGAAATGGACTTTTCCCTTTCCCTTCCCCATCCTTTTTCCTCTCCTCTCCTCTGGTTTATATTTACTTGGCATATGAGAGACAACAGAAAACAATGTTCTCCTCTAGAAGCCAGTAATACTGTCACACTACTTCCAAACAGCAATCTAGACAGGTAGCAGAAATTACATGCAGGGTAACAAACTTGCTCTCCCTTTGAGCAATCTGACTCCCACCCACTGTCTGTCCACACAGACCTACACGCATCTAATTTACTGTGTTAAAAGTAGAACTTAAGAATATTGTACAATTTCCCAAGTATTCTTAGAAAGTATTAAAATTTTCCTGAAACTAGGCTTTATGTGAATGACAAATGTTAATATTTGAGGAAGCTTTCATTTAGTGCTCCCTCACAAATTCTCCGTTATCTGTCCAAATAAATTTGGACAAAAGATGTCCAAATCCTACAAGGCTGGCTCCACAGCTTTTAAACACTAATGCCCAAGGCAGTTCATGAATCCATAATTGATAGCACCAGTCAGCTCCCTAAAAGTGATGGTGTCAGAGAGATCTGTCCCAGTTTTGGGGTCTCCTTCAACAGAGTCATCAGTCCCTTCATAAGGACATGTAGTATCCTACAGCAGACATAACTTAAAGACCATATTGTACACAACAAAAGGGAAATGGCCTTGTCTCCAGCCCTGTATTTTCCATCAGCTGGTGGTGCTACAGAAGATCATGCTCCAGTGAAGCACAGAGGCACTGACATACTTTATGAAGCCGTGCTTTGTTAATGCTCATGAAAATGAGATTCATCATCAATAACACCACTGGGTCACAATATGCCATCTGAAATGCAAATGTCATTCTGGACTGCAGTCAGACTAGGGGTGAAGTACTCAGAAATGAATGAAGGTGACTCAAATGCATCCATGCAGGTAAAAAAAGGGTCAAATGCCCTCCTATGT
Organism: Aleadryas rufinucha; assembly: GCA_013397815.1. NCBI lineage: Eukaryota > Metazoa > Chordata > Aves > Passeriformes > Aleadryas > Aleadryas rufinucha. The sequence continues at coordinate 386,364 of VZTH01010776.1, forward strand.
AGCACTGACTTTCCTCATTTCCCAAGGACAGGATTCTGCAGGAGCTGTCAGCACTCTGCACAATGAAGTGATGATACTGCCTATGCTGCTGTCACACAGCACTGCCCATGAGATACTGTGTTACGCAGGTATTTATGATCAGTGGGTCTCTAATTAATCAATTGATACTCCTCTGCTGCTTTTCAATGTATAAATCTCTTCTCCCTTGAGACTCGATGGTAACAATGGACCAAGATACACCGGAATATTCAGGATGATATCAAACACCACCTGTAAAACTTTTAGGTTTAGAATCCAAACTCATCATTCTGGCATGCTCGATTCAAACACACCATGGAGACCAGCCCATTCTGAGTACATTAATTGCTGCAGGCTGCCCTAACTTTGCAATCTCTCCTCTTTCCTACCATGCAGCAGCCATGTAGAACACCCACCCTCAGCTCACACAGTCATAGCTACTGTCTCTTCCTAACATGCTAATAACACATTGCTCTCTTCATTCGGTGATTAAGGCTTAGAGTCAAAACCCAGGCACTTGATAGTTGTGCCAAATATGTGATAATTTTGTTTTAAAGGCTAAGAACACCCACGGTGAATTGACTAAATTTGCCAAAATTAATATTTTATTCTCACAATAGCCATATGCTATTCATTTCTACCTTAGCCTGAAAAGAGCCATTATAAATATAAAGATCTCAGTAAAAACATTTTCCAGCAAATTAAAACAATTTATTACACCAATGGAGAAGGGTAGGACAGAACCTGTGAGGTCAAAGAAAGTCAGTAAGCTTGACTTTAGAGATTTCATCAGAAAAAAAATTATCAAAAGTATTCCAAGCCCCAAACAAGAGCTTCAAAGCACACCAGAAGGAATGTAGGTGAGTAAGACCCTTGGATAAACTTGGTTAGAAAGAAAACAATCTTACCACCATACAGAGCTAAAACAGATTGGTCAGCACTAGGATAGAACACTGCACGAGGGTCAAGTTTAAAGCCTCTGTGTCAGGTTTTACTGTATTGATACAGAAAAGTAAATGCAAATATTGTCCAGACCCTTAAAGAGCAGGCAAATCTAAACAGTCTTCCTTCCTTCCTTCAGCAAATGTAAACATTTAAGGCAGAACCTGCTTCAGCTAATAGCCAGCAATCTTTCCTCCTAGGTCTTCCTTCCCTGCTCTCCACAGAAAATCTCAGAGACAGAGAGATAAAATGCATGGGAGATGGGAGGGAGAGTTATGGAAACAGAATAGAGTGCAGAGGGTATGGAAAAAAGTTTATTCTCTACAGATAGCCCAGCTCCAAAAATCCTTCCATGCAGTCACTTCTTGAGCTGAAGGGAAAAGACCTGTCTTCTCCCTGTCTGCATCCCTGCACCTCCCACACATCAGGAACAGAGAAGGACAGGAGAGTAGAAGCAAGAATTCCAGTTTTACCACTGCTAGACACAGTGGTAAAACACTCATTAACTTCAGCAAGGCCAGGATTTTATGCCAGATTCACAAACAAGTCATCTATAAAACTCTAGAACAGGTCCCCAAACTATCTGTCAAGGAAAAGCAAGAATCTGATGAGATATATTCCCCCAAGTCTGCTCTTTCTGTAAGAGGTTTTATTTTATTTGGCTCTAGCTGTAATGTATTGCTAAATGTCATTGTAAAACACAAAAAATATTCATTCATAAATATTCAGTAACATACTGAACTTACAATGAACTACACTGGCTGCAGCAGCAAATTTAACTCACAATACACAGAATCCTAGAAGCCACACATCTAGATCTAATTTATTTAGCTGCTGATAAGAAAACAGTTGCATGAAAATAAAGTGGATCCTTGCTTTTAGAACCACATAGCACACCCTAGTACCACAGGCTGGTTGCCAAACTCCGAGGAAGGTAACCCACTAACCTTGAAGACCTGAAGCTGTTGCCATAAACAATATTGGCTCTTTTACAGATGTGTCTCTCCAACAGATTCCCCCACTACCTTCACAGTCCCTCACTTTGCTTTCTCTCCCCATCATATATGGAAAAATCCAAGCTGTTTTTGAGGCAGGGGATCTTGTAAAGGCAAATGCACCCTTAGAATGATTTTCATTTGGGGGGCAATTACAAACAAATACTTGCTATACATGGTATATTCTCTGGTGCAGTTCTTTGACTGCAAGGCCTAACACGTACAGAAATTAATTCAACTGTTGCAGAAAAACAGCCTTTTGGTGTGAAACTTCAGCTGCCTAAGGACACAGAACTAAGATTTGAGGGAGGAAGTGAATCACATCATGTAAGACTGAAATGAAAAGTTTGTTACTCAGTGACTGACTTCTTTCTTAGGCATGAGTATCCTTCTAGTCCAAGACTATACCTGGAAGTTTGCAGGGAAAAGAGATGCACCCTCTCAAGATGGGGAGACTCATACTCTGAAAACAACATAAAATTAATGTTTCTATCATGTAAAACAAGGCCTGGGTGACATGACCACCAAAAAAACCCCAACAAAACAACCCCAAACAAACCCCAAAGCTCTTTCTATTTATGAAAGAAGAGAGTATTTCTAACTACCATCCCTTCAAAGCCTTGCTAAAGAACTGCCACTGGAAGCAACAAAGGGAAGTTGCTCACAGGAATACTAACATCTATGCCAGTAACCAGGAAGCTTAACTTTGTAGCCTATCAATTTGAGATAGATACTCTGGTGGCTTCTAAAACAGTTATAACAAGGTTTCAGGGATTCCACTACACCAAAAACTACTGAATAATGATCTTATTTTGATACTCTTGAAAGTATTCAACTTCTTCCAGCTGATAATGAAAACTGAAGTTAGTGATAACAAAGATTCTGGGATAGGAATAATCTATTAACTTACTGCAAAACAAAAGAAAGATCACTTTGCTCCTTAGTTGAGGAATTTTCAGCTCTGCATTTCTGTTGCATCAGTAATATTTTGGAAAGATGAGATTCACACCAGGTATAAATCAGTGCAACTCTAGCAAATTCTAGTGGAATTGCACCAAACTCCACATAGCATAGGCCATTCTGTGCAATTGCCAAAAAGGAGAGAATGGAATTCGGCTACAGAACGGTTTGGCTCACGTTGTCCTCATGGGGAAGAAAAAGCCTATACACACTCTTCTTCAAACCCAGGCTAAAAAGGCAGGACAAAGAATGTTTAAAAGGTTGAGCGCAGTTTACTCAACAGTGACTATTAAGGAGTTTCTGAACTTATGAAAAGGAAAGACATTTGATTTATATATGTAAATGCTAGAAGTGGAAATATTTCTCCAGTTCTAGCAGAATCTACCAGAAGGTAAACATAAAGCACAGGAAAATAGCAGCAGCAGTCATGATAAAGTCACTAAAGGAAGCAGAGAAGTGCATTCCTTTTCAGCACTTACCATTCAAATGTAGAACACCTTTAGTAGCAATTTTTCCTAGAACAGTTTTTCAGCTGTCTTACCCTACTTCACACATACCAAATCTCAGCCCCTAGTGAGAGTGCAGATGGCAAAGCTGAGGACTTAGGAAGGGAAAGAAGAATGGTAGAGAAAGAAAATTTGAGTCATAGCCCAAATTTTACATAAAAGACTTCTAAATTCCTTATTTTCCTGACTCAGAAGAAGAGTTAGTTGCCTGTCTGCAATCATTTTATATACAGTACATTTATGTTCAAAGGTGGGTGAATAGAGACGATAGCTGGATTTTTAGAAGATGAAAAACAAAATTGTCCTTCGTACAGCCAGACTCTGCAGCTTGGGTGTAAAGCTGAGGTTACTGGCAGGGGGTGAGAGAGGAAGTGTGTAACCACTAGCAAGGCAGAAAGAGCATTTGCTGTAGGCAGCAGTGGTAGATAAAATAAGAACGACGACTTCTGCTTTTGCAAGTACGCAAATTCAGTTTACTACAAGAATACGAAATCACAAAAAAGTTTCTCCTGGTTTCATTCGACAGCACCTCTGCTTTTAAACAGACTGCTTTTGGGTCTGTTCTCTCCCAAAATCAGGCAAGTGAGCATTAGCACAGAATTGACCCAGCCACCAAGAACACCTGAAGATGCCTGTGTTCAAAGATATGCTCAAACAAACAGCCCAAATCTTCTATTTAAAACTCTGTATCTTTGAACCCTCTCCAGGCTAGCAGTGCTGTAAGATAGCTGCCCTGCTGCAGAAGAGGAACACCTGGAAAAATATCTGCAGAGAGGAGAACCTGTCACTGAAGGCAAAGTAGCTGTCAGACCGCATTGACTTCCACTCCAGGCCGTGCAATGCACTCCCAGTGTCAGCAGGCAGGGCTGTTCTGAACGCTGCAGGATTGTCACCAGCAACAGCCTAACACACTTAAAGGAGTCCCTTTACCAAAATAAGTGAAGGCAAGTATTCCTGCACACTGAAACTTCGGCTTCTTTTGCAGGCTCTGCTAACTGCAGGTAGTCACATTTTATGTTGAGGGTTATTCATTATTTTGCAAAATGTATTGCCTTTCAGTTTAGTTGGCTATCTCTGACTTCAGGAGAAGAAATATTTCAATATTCTAAATACTTAATTTACTACTCCTCTACATAAACAATCCTATTAGCTGACAATAAGATCCATGGCTTTTACCTTTATGGTCAGACTTAATTTCATCAACACAGGCAAAGTGTTCAAACAAATCATCAGGAAGAAATACGCTGCAACATTTGAACCACAATGAAAATTCCCAACAGAAATTCCTACTTGCATCTTTCAGCCAGTTGCCAAATAATTATGCACCACTGCCTTTTGCCCTGTAAGTACTTATCCTATTACATGAATATCTTCTGTGAGGAACTCTGTCAAAATTTTTCGAAATGTCTAAATTGTACCATCCTGTTCACTCACTACTTCAGGGGCATATCCAAGGCACTTCATTCAACTGGAAAACTCCGTTTTCCTCTGCACAAAATACAGTGATCTGACTCGTTCAATTAAGTCTGCTTAGGCATTATAGAAAATTATTCAGATTATTCCATCCAGACTCAGTATTGTAGCTAATTCATTGTCTGATTGCAGGCATTTGGACTTACCAAAAGAAACTCCAGTTAACTCAGTATGTCATCTGCAAGATAACCTTTCTAAAGAAAGAAGCAGCTGGAAGGCAATGCTTTAAAAGGGCTATGGGCATAAAAATGCTTTTTCACTTAGTTGGCTCCATCTGCTTGACAAGTTATGAACAGATGCTCCATATCTTTCCAAATGTATTTTACCAGTGACCAGAAAAGTCAATTTTTCAGCAGACAAAACATCAGCATCCAGAAGTGGAAAGCAACCTCTTTGGGAACTGTTCCCCTTTGAACTGGAACAGTTTGTACAAAAACAGATGCAACATTCACAGACAGAAATATGGACCATTAAAATAAATTGAGGCTGTTTTTCTTTAATATGGAGAAGAGTTAGGAAAGGATATGGAAGAGAAAGAAACAGAAAAAATTAGAAAACACCTTTAGGAGAAAGGGGGACAAGGTATTTGCTGTTCAGTTGCGGAGCAAAATGGGGCGTGACTATCAGATATCTTCTGCTTGCTGGCCCAGCATTTGGGCCTGGTTTGTTTTGGGTCTGTGGGAAACAGTCCCCGTCAGATCACCTACAAACAAAGAAAGGGGAACAGAATCACAGAATATGCTGAGTTGGAAGGGATCAGGATCACTGAGTCCAACTCCTGGCCCTGCACAGCAAACCCCAAGAATCACACCATGTGCCTGAGAGCAATGTCTAAAGGCTCCTGAACTCTGTCAGGCTTAGTGCTGTGACCACTTCTCTGGGGAGCCTGTGCCAGTGCCCAAACAGCCTCTGGGTCAAGAACCTTTTCCTAATATCCAACCTAAACCTCCCCTGACACAATTTCATGCCATTCTCTTGGGTCCTGTCACTGGTCATCACAGAAAAGAGATCAGTGTCTGCCCCTCCTCTTGCCCTCATGAGGAAGTTGTAGACTGCAATTAGATCCCCTCTTGTCTCCTCTTCCCCCAGGCAGAACAGACCAAGTGACCTCAGCCGTTCCTCATAGGACTTCCCCTCAAGGGCTTTCACCATCCTTGTTGCCCTCCTTTGGACAGTAGTTTAATGTCTTTTTTTATATTGTGGGCCCCAGAGCTGCCCCCAGCACTCAAGGTGAGGCTGCCTCAGTGCAGAGCAGAGCAGGACAATCCCGTCCCTTGCCTGGCTGGTGATGCTGTGCCTGATGCCCCCCAGGACACAGGTGGCCCTCCTGGCTGCCAGGGCACTGCTGACTCACATTCAACTTGCCTTTGACCAGGACCCCCAGGACCCTTTCTGTGACACTTTCCAGTGCTTTCCAGTATCTCATTCCCCAGTCTGTCTGTACATCCAGGATTGCCCTGTCCCAGGTGCAGAATCCAGTACTTTGTCTTTTTTCAGTTTCATTCAGTTGGTGATTGCCCAATCTTCTCATTTGTTGAGGTGTCTCTGCAGTGTTTCCCTCACTCAGAGTGAGTCAACAGCTCCTCCCAGTTTTGTATCATCTGCAAGCTTACTTAGAATCCCTTCAAGCCCCCATCAAAATTGTTTAAGGAGATGTTGAAGAGCTCAGGGCCGAGGCTGGAGTCCTGTGGAACCTCACTAGTGACAGGGCACCACTCTGATGTCACCCCATTCGCTGTAACCCTCTGTGCCCAACCCATGAGCCAGTTGCTCACCCATCACATGATGTGTTTGTTCATGCAGCTGAATGCTGCACATTTTGTCCAAAAGTATCCTGTAAGAGACGGTATCAAAAGCTTTCCCAAAATCCGAGATTACATCAACTGCTTCCCTTGATCAACTCTGTATGTCACCTTGTCATAAAAGGAAACCAGGTTTGACAAACAGGACTTTACCCTTATGAAGCCGTGCTGGCTGTGACCAGTGACAGCATTGTCCTTCAGGTGTTTTTCAATACTCCCCAGAATAGTCTTCTTCATAACCTTATCAGGCACTGAAAAGAGTCTGACAGGCCTGTAGTTTCCAGGGTTCTCCTTCGTGCCCTTCTTGAAAATTGGGACAATGTTTGCCAGCTTCCAGTGAACTGGGACCCCTTCAGATTCCTGAGACCATTCAAAAATAATTGAGAGAGGTTTTGCAATGACATCAGCTTGCTCTTTAAGTATTCTCAGATGAATCCCATCAGGCCCCACAGATTTATAGGGACCCAGCTGGAGCAGCAGATCCCTCACAATTTCAGGGTCAGCTGGCAGTTGAATGCTCTCACAGTCCTGGTCCTTCAGCTCAGGGCTCTGGGACTCCCTCAGCCCATCATCGGTGTTGCAGATAGAGGCAAAGAAAGCATTAAACATCTCTGCCTTGTCTGTGTCCTTGGTTGTGAGGCAACCATCCCCATCCTGTAAGGGGTTGATATAGTATCTGCATTGCCTTTTGCTTTTAAAGAATGATTATGTTCATTTAGCAATCAATAAATTTAGTGTGCATGTCTCTGCCAATACCTCTATCTCGCATGTCTCTTCTTAAAGCAGAAACAAACCCTCACCAAAAAACATTGCAGGCAACTTCTTTTCCAAATTAAGTGCCCACTTACAGTAAAACCTGCCAGTTATCCAGCCATCTTCCTACCTGAAGGTCCACTGGTTTCTTAAAAACCCCATGATCTTTTATGTGGACATGCACCTCAAATTTTTTTAACTTGCCTTCCAGTGGTCAAATTGCACCTGTGCTGCTCAGTAGTTTCGGTCAAGTTTGCTGTTTGATTCACCTCGGTCCCAGAGGTAGGATAAGGTCCCACATTTGGAAACGAAGCGAGTCAAGGATTTGCTCCAGGATGATCCCACACCCACAGGCAACCACTTCATATCCACTCCACACATGAGGCACAGCAAACAAGGTTGGGAGGTCCCAGAGGAAGATAACAGTAGCCCAGCCAGGCTATCCCAGGAGTGGATGAGGAGCAAGCTTCCCATTGTACAGAGTAAGAGTATAATGATGGGATAACACAAAACATGATTAACTGCTTCATTAGCTAGCAGGTGTTAACAGCTAAAGTCTACATTCAAGATCCAGACAACCACAGCTCATGGGTATTAAACAGCAGTGATGATTTTTTAGCATTATCATCTTCTAACAGTGAAAGAAAAAAATCTGTTAAACCTATGGAGATTACACTTGGAGTCTCATCTGCAGCTCTGCATGTGTCCCATCAGAGACTATACAACACAGCCCAAGGTTAAGAAAGCAGAGGTACAGTGTAGAGAAGAGATATTTTCTCTGGACCTCAAGAGGTTAGGAAAATGGCAAAAAAATTACTGAAGTCCAATTCAGCATTTTCTCTTGCAGTGGATGTTGCCTTTTCCAGCACTAATTCAGATCCCCCACAAAGGCAACCCATACTCAACAAAGCATGGCAGAGAGGGCAGATTTATGAGAGCAGCCTCTCAGGGTAGTCACAGTCCTGGCAGCAATAGGCAGAAATTATTGTAGTCCTGCTTCAGCCTGCAAAGGTGCTTTTTCACTATGCTGAGCAAGGCTTCAGTCCCAGCCTCATAACTATAACATAACTATACAGATAGTATAACATAACTATAACATAACTATACAGATACTATGAAATGTCTTCATGCTCATTTCTCTGTCCAACCTTGCAGTATAATCTTTTCTTTGGTAATAGTGGGTTTTCAGGAGAAGATGCAGTGAGATAAACTCCCAATCCCTCCCAATGTGCCTATGACAGAACATCCCACTATTAGAGTAAAGCAAGATTTCAAGGGACATACGGACAGGGTGAGACACAGCTGTCTTAGCAGAGAGTAACCCTTCATGTCCAAATGAAATTTTCTTTAGTCACTTTACTGTGTTAATATCTTCCATTGCAAATTTCAGTTTGGAGATTTTCCCAGTACTGAGTATGAACCACAAGCCAAATTATTCACAGTTTCAGGCTGCTACAGTAACTGGAGTCCTACAGTATATCAAACCCAGCAATTATTAATGATATCTGTTGCTCTAGCCTCACTGTCCAAACTCAGAGCTAAGGAGACAGTCAGTCATCCATTCCTACTAGCGTTTGAAATCAAAAAAATCTTTTCTTAAAAACATAACTTTATCTCACTGTATTCTGAAAGCCAGAGCAAACACAAGGGCACAAACAAAAAATCATGTTAAAGCTATGACCAGCAGAAACAGAATTTTGACCAGTGGTTTGAAACAACTTTCTGTGGTTGCTGCACATGTAGCCACAGCAAACACAATAACGGCTGCGGTTTCTAGTGGTCAGAAGCAAAACACAACCAATGACAAGAGTTTTCACATGGGGGCTGGGCATGAAATTACTGGTGCTTGGTAGCAGCCACATGGTAATTTAGGTTGTTCAAAAAAAGCTCCCATTAAACTGAAGTGACAGTCGAGCTGCAAGACTCGCACCTTATCTGTTGTATATTTTAAATTAATTTATTATACAGCTTGTGAAACTTCAGAAAAGCAACATTTCTTTGTTTATCTTGTGCAACTGGTTGCTCTGTACACAACGCTGATATACTGTGAGGTGCGTACAAAATCAAATTACAAAAGCAGAGTGCTGTGCCTTTTGCCTCCAGCAAGTCCAGCTGTAATGTACCATTGGTCTCATTTGGAATGAGAAAAAAAGACTCATGTTTTCTTGTCAATACTCAGCAGTGTGGAGCAGCACCAGAGAAACAATTTAATAACCCCTCTTCTAATCCCTAATTCAAAGAAGTCAGACAGTTCATATTTTGAACCTGCATTGACAGTCACCTGCTTCTCTGCCTCCTATTCTCCTGTACCTGCTCACGACTGTACACTTTGAAGAGGAAGGTACACATCCTTTCTGGAGAGGGAAAGCTGCTGTCTGCCCTCAGCCAAGTGGAATAGTGCAATGTATATTTGAACAAGGCCACAAGGGACCAGTCAGTACATTAAAAAAAACATTTGGTATCATCTCTAGCTAAACCATCTTACTTAACCGGAAACTAAAAAAACCTGCAGACAAGAAATTTAGTCAGGTCTGCTACAAAGATGCGAGTTATGTTTTGACTGTAACACAACTGTCAGTTAGAGATTATATCCTGCTTCCCAAGGATTTCTGCATAACTACAGAACCTGCACTCTGGGGGGCTATGCAATATATACAGCTGTGATAAGGCCTCTCAGCTTAGCTTGAAGAGCCTAAATTCTGAGATTCAAAATCATTAAATGAAGATGAAACATAAATTTCATCTTTTAATAAGCCTTTAGAAAGTACAATGTAATCACTATGTGTGAGCTGGTTGGTCAGTGAGCTCGCTAAGCCATAGATAAAGTTTATGTTGATTTAATTCTGCAAACACCACTTGCAATAATTTTACACTAAAAGATTTAAAGCCTTGAAAACGTCGTTAGAAAGGTTGCTCAGCGTTCAGAAAACACCAAGGGTTCCTGTGCCTCTGAGGGAGGGCTGTGATTCCTATCTGACCAGACAGCAGGTTCAGCAATTCACTGACCCCTCCGTGTAAACAAGGTGCCAAAGTTAATTCTATCGAAGTCAACGTAGCGATAACAAACAGGCCCTAAATTTTGTAATTAAAAACTGCTTTCATATGGCACAAGAGATGTGGCTGTAAATATCACACAGCAGTCACTTAACATGGCACATTAAGCAGACTGGTGGTCTATTTCATAATATACCCAGGCTGCTGCCAGTAACAGCTACTTTTCTAAAGAAGTAAGGTGTCTTTGTTAGGAACAATCACAATATAACCTTACTGGAAGAGGAATAAATTCCTCCTAACACTAGGCCCTTGGCAATGGATTTATATTAATTAGCATTCCTATTTCACGAGGAACAGGGTAGGGGAGAAGTTTTCCCTTTTCCATTAAATAAAAAATATGCAGAGAAAGACTGAACATCAAACATCTGGCACCGTGCAGGAAAAGAAATGCAACATGGCCGCAGTAAAAATAAAGGATAACACAGGTGGGATAAATGATATTTCATGAAAAGGCACATTAGAAGCCTACATGAGTGCTCTCTGAATCCTAGTTTTTGAGTTTCAGGGTGGGTGAAATTAGACAGGGCTTCACTGAAAGAGGCTTTAGTACATATATTTCTTCATTGGCTCTGTTACCAAAAAATCCAATCATATTCTGAAACACAAAACTAATGCCAATGCCCTGACTGGACTGATAATCCTGCTTTCACCAAAGACCAAACACTACAACAGTTATTCAATGAAATCATTATGAGGCAGAAATACTTCACGGGATGCAGATTGTCTTCCTTGTGTCTATGGCAACATACACTCAAGGATAGTATTCACACAGTCTTTTTTAGACATCTAAATTTGGTTGTCTGTGTTAGGCACCTACTTTCTCTATGAGACTGGTATAGAAATACATATCTCTTCTTTGAGTTTTCTGCAGAGGCACCCTCTAACTTACTGGCTCCACGGGAAACCTTTTAACCCAGTTTAGCTCCTAAGTTCAACCCTTTAACAAAGAAAGTCTGAACACCTCTCCTGGCTGAATACCTGCATTACCCCCTCTAATAATGAAGCTAGTCTTCTTGAAGACCAGTGCAGTTTACAAGGGACCGAATCTTTTTTTAACAACTGCAACTGGAAGAAAATAATTCTCAGAATTACATTACCTTGCTGAACATACCTCCTCCTTCAGTCTTAAAATTTTAGTTTGAATCTTCTGCTTGGCAACAAAGAAGAAACTCAAAGAAAAACTCTAGAGAAACTCAAGTAGAACCTCAAAGAGAGGCCCAGGCTATAGATGGGGAACAAACTTGACAAAACTTCCTTCATCCTTCACATTTAACTTCCTTCATATTACCACTTCTTCAAGAGCTAAGAGATGCACTATTCGCCTAACATGAGTAAAAATGTTTTCCATTCGTTTTATTCAGAAGCTATCCCAACTGATGAAACAGATACAGAAGCCTACAGATAAGGCTCACATGAAAGGTCTTATCTTTTCTTTTGGTCAAGGTCCAAGTTCTTTTGATAGGATAATAGAATATCTTTTGCTTATCTGCACTTCAGCTCCATCAGCCCAAAGGATAAAGTATAAGCTCCATTCTTTTATTTGAGGCTGGCAATAAAAAAGGTCATGCAGAATGAAGCTTGTACATTTTTTAAAAATGCTCAATGCTTAGACAATCCTCATCTGTTTTGCTCCACAAAGTTTAATGCCCCTTGTTAATCTATATAGTCTTTTATGTGTGTTCATCCTCATGGTACCTGAACGTTGTGTTAAATCAGAGACATAAACAGTGCAGCTTCCTGTGGCATAGCTAACCCACACTGGAGTTAGTGGGGAAAGCCACTGAATTAAAGCTACATTCTGCTAATCTCTGTGAGTTATTTTGATCAGCTGTGTTTATTACTTTACTGCCTGTATTACAGCAACCCCTAAGCAGATTTGATTAAAGTTGTAAAACCTCACACTGCATTTCAGCCAGTAGGTTCCACTTCACCTCATGAAGTTCTCATTTTCACATCAAAGTTTGCAGCAGCACACTACAAACATCCCACACCCCAGTCTGGGTATCTGCCAATTAGTGGGACTCCTACACAAAAGGAGGACTAGCAGCACTGCACATGCTAGACAGGCAATCTTTCACCTACTTCTCTAAACTTCACGCTCCAAAGTACCAGCTTCCCAGGTTCCCTTCCTCTGCCTTCTAGTGTAGTGCCAAGGCCTAGATATTACCAATGGAAAAGCCACCATTTTTCCACTTGCCAACACCAGTTTTTCTCAGAATAGTCGAAGACTCACCACAGAAGGAAATCATCATGCAGAAAGAGAGCTTCCTCTGTAAGCCATCCAATCCGATCCAGTTTCACTGAGACTGTTGATATTTCAAATCTGGTAACAAATCATAACTACAATACAAATCCTCTTTGCTCTAGGGATGAGACTTGCATAAACGGTATTACAGATGTCACATGAATTTGCAAATGTCCCTAGAGAAAACTAAGACCCACTTTCTAGAATTTGTTGCAAAGAAAATTTTTCAGCCTGTACTGTTCAGCGCATCATCTAAATATACTTTCCATACTAAAGACAGTCAAAACTAAATGTTTTCTATGGTAGAAAAACATAGTCCCAGCATATCTACGCTGAAATAGATCTGTCAGTGCGGAATAGAATCCCTGTTTACATAACAATCTAGGTTACTTAAGAGATTGGGGAATCTGGGAAAGGATGATGGTTACAGATACTGCAGAAAGTTCTGAAACAAGGATTATTATTGGCCTGAAATACAAAGGCATAAATTAGTTAAAGCAGTCTGCCAACAGCCCTGAGGTTGACATTCTAGTAAACACAACAATGATGATTTTTTTCCATTCAACGTATCTGTACTCCTGTATGTTTCCAAGCATTGTTTACTAATTAATCTAGATGTTAAAAGTTTTATTCAACTTTAAATACTCAAGTTAGATGATGCTTTTCACTCCTTCTGGGTATCTTTCAACTCAGACTGTTCCGTGATTCTGTGATTTTTAAGTAAAACATAAAAATACTATAAATCTCTATGAATGACCCATGAAGGTAGTGCAGGAAGAGGACAAATCACACAGATTTAGACAAAGGCAAAAGGAAAAGAATGAACATAGAGGTTCGGGTTTAAAGCATGTCCTTTTCAAGCTGCCAACTTTCTTTTTAACCAACAAACTCAACTCTTCTTCATTCAGCATGCATACTTCCCAAAACACTCTGACAAATCAGAAAGATTTTGTGATCATTTTGTAATACCTGCTCTCTTCATAGGCACTGTCTCTTCCTGGAGAGGAGGGGGTGAGAGAGATGGGCACGAATGTCAGGAAACCCCAATGCAAGTTGTTCTGCTCATACAATAGCAGCCTTCATGGCACACCTGCTTCTAAGTGAACCTATGGCTGCTCTTCGATGAAAGTGTGGGAGAGGACTTGCAACAGGGAATACCTGCAGGTGGTTTATCCATGTAATTATTTTCACAATACTACTGGCTGCCAGCATAGCTCAAAGTTACACGGATTTCCACCGCTCACTGGGTGTGCAGCACGCCAGACATTACCTCTGCCAGGAAAACACTTTGCAGAGAGTAATGGTGTAGGTGAGTATCTCTTACTCTGCACCTACATTAGCTCCATGCTCAGGGTTAATGAATTTATACACATTTTACTCCGAAGGTCTACCATGAGGGGATTCTTAAACTCTATTGCATTATCAAGTAAATGTGTGATATGTCTCTATTTACTTATTAAGCTTGGTTTGCTCTTTCTCAGCCTGCAAAAATTATCAAGAGCTAAGATACCATGGTGATGAAAAAAACAGTAAACACCAAAACAGATTATGTTTTCTATAACTGAAATGCAAATTCCTTGTTTCACACAGGAAATTTTAGTCAGAACGACTGCATAGACACAAATCTTCACAAAGGTGAGTTTTATGAATGAACAGTTAAAGTAATGTAAAGTAAAGCTTTTTCCCCACATATGCAAAGATGAAATAAAGAAAGAAGGGGGCAATAGAAAAAATGAGAAAATTGTATGTAAAAGTAAAATAAAATGGGATCAGGTCATGTTAATCTTTGCAAGCAATAATGAAACAGAAATACCAAGTGTTCAGAAAATTGCAGTGGCAGAACCATCATGGATTATATTCTGTGAATCATTTCTTTCTCCCAAACTGTTGGAGATCAGTCCTGTTGGTAACTTTCACGAGCATTTTACAGGACCAGCAAAGCAAGCAACATGTAATTCATCAAACACCTGCCTTTAAAGTGACACAGCTACAATACAAACAACAAACACAAAAAGCACCATGCAGACAAATCAAGTGTAGTTACTTGGGAGACAGTTCAAAGACCAATTCAGCATTGCTTCATTTGTGGTATTTTTTAAAAATGCTTTGGTCCAAACAGCTACATGGAAACTTCAGCTTTCAGTTGGTGTTTTGTTTTTTTTTAAGTTTCTACCCTACAAGCTCCTGCCAGGAAGACCTAAGTTTGAAAATAAAAGAAACAGAAGTCTTGAAAACTAAAAGATAAAAAAACCTCTCCTAATCACTTGAAACTTACAATCTTTAGTGTCATCACATGTTCTTTGCAGTCTTGACTTCAAATTTGAGAACACAGACCAGAAGCAATATTAACATCAGCAGTAATACTAGCAATGATTAACACAATGCCAAACAATGCAAGCAAAATTGCCATCCTTCATGACACAACATTCATCCAGTAGCCATACACAAGGCCTTCTGTAGATGCAAAAGCTAAACCTTCTTTACATTTCACCTGAACAAACAGGCAGCTGGAACAAGCAAAACTAGACAGAGGCCACAAGGGAAAAGAATTGTCCCTGCAACTTACTCCTAAACTCAGAGCTGAAGGAGCCTCTGGTGCCATCACCCTCCTTTATATGGAAAACTTTCTTTTTCCAGTCATTCAAATCCAGTATTATTGCCACACTCTAACACAAAGTGTCTCACATGATGTTTTGCATGCCAGCTCAGGATCTCTGTAAACAGCTCCATACACAAAATACTTGAGCCATCTCCTACCCTGTAGGTGGTAAATTATTAGGAACTTAAATATATTACAAGTCATGTCCAATATTGGTTTACTCCCAACTTAGCTACACAGCTGTCAGCAGACAAGCCACCGAGTTTGCACCTCTGTTGCTGCAATTTTAACTGTGTCAAGCACCATCTGCTAACTAGTTGAATCCCCTTAAGAAGGATTTATAATATTTTATCACATGAATTGAACATTTGATCACGTGGATTTCAGAGTAATACTCCTTTTGATTTGCACACAACTTGAAAACATGTCAGATACTTCTTTCAAAATCTCTTGCCAACAAGTTATGAAAAATGGATTTTATTTCAGGCATCCTGGACTGTTACTGACAACAGAACAGTGTTTCAGTCTGCTCTAAGAGTTTCCAGGATCCCAGATTTATCTCTCAATGTCCACACTTCTTGTTCCCTAGCAGCTTGTGCAACTTACCAGTGACACAGCATAGGCTGTCAGTTCTGTACCCATCTGCAATGGTGTTTTTAAGTCACTAACAAGATGACCTAATCAGCATCTGTTCTTGCTATGCCTGTGTGTTGCCATGATAATTATTCCTTTTTACCATGAATTTTTTTTCATTTGCAAAATAATGTTAAGAAGTTCTAATATAACAGGCAAAAATGTAATTATTTTCAGAAGTAATATCCTGAAATTGTCTCAGTGACTTCTAAATTACTGATACACTTTACTTGTCACAACAAACAACAGGCTAAAAGCTTGTTTTACTTGTGACCCTTTATTTTTACCCTCCTTTTTTGGGAGAACCTCTGCTGTATAGATAACATGCTACTACAATTGTTTTTCCCATCCTATTATGAGCAATTCTGGACATATTCACATTTCTAGCTCATGTAAACACTGGGTCAAAATTAATGGCACATTACATGAAACTGATGGGATTTACTTTTCTTTACATAAAGCCTAAGATAATCTTTGATACGGATCTTAATTCCAGGATGAACAGTGCATACTGAAGACAGAAAGCCCAAGATGGTGTTTCCAAGAAGCCATGAAGATGCTGACATGCAGGATGTAGGAGGAACAAACTCAGGAAAACACTATGAAAGAATACAGATAATGGTATGCCAACAGATGCAGGAAAGGCAAATCCTACATGGTATTTACTGGGGTCCAACACACTGTCACTGCAAACGTACAAGAAAAGACAGCAGACCAGAGCCTGCCTCGAGGAAGGGGCAGGAAAAGGTGCTGCACTCCATCACCATAGGCATGGCCAGCCTTTCAAAGCACAGCGTGATCTCCCCTTCATCACTGAGGCCCACTAGCTGGTACCAAAGAGGAGGAAGAGGAAGATGACAACCCACCAACCACCTGTCCCCTCTGAAGCATCTGGTGCCAATATTTTGAAAGAGAGTCTTAAATTCAAAATCCCCAAACACACAGGCAAATCATCTCCTTACCCATCCTTTCAGAAATACCTCTGCCTTTGGCTGGATCTTTAGGACCTAAGTCTAGTAGCAGGGGCTCAGGCAACTCAGAAACATAGCATATTTTCCTTTTTTTTTTCACCTCATAGGAGGTGAATAATATTGTGAACAGTATTACATCATTAAATGTTCTCCTTTGGTTGTACCTTGCAAACAAACCCCCCTTAGCTGACTCAGACAACGGTTAGTGCATTGCACACTCACAAGACAAAGAAATTTTTAAAAGTTACAGTTGAGTATACAGAGCACCTCTATCTCATCAGGCATTGAAGGCAAAAGCATACTCCATAACCTCAACCCTGTAACCACATATTCCTACAACAAGCAGAGCACAGCAATCAGCTCAAATCCTCACAATGCAGTTGTATCATGATATATTTGCATTGAATGTCATGTTCCAAATTGGAACTGGCAAGCATCTCAGCTGCACACAACAATGCCATATGGAGTTACATCTGATACAGCTCGAGCAGAACTCCCTTCCTATCCAGAATACATCAAACAGTGCCACAGATAGGCTGTGGCATTTAAATAGTAATAATGCGGATGTGAGGGCTAAATTAAAAATGTGTTGCACATTAGAAACAATTTGCGCACCAAGATAAAAAAAGGGATTTGCTGGCTTTTGGCAGCAGAACTTACAGATATGTAAAGAAAACTATTTTACTTCATTACCTATATGTCAACTTTCTGAAAGGAACAATTTTAGGACTAAAGATGCATCAAAAATATTACCACATATTAAAAAAGCCCAATGAGCAACAAAGATTTTGCTTCAAGTGGATAAGAGAGGAGCTGAGAATTAGAAGTTGTGCATCACGTCAGAACAGGGTGATGGGCCAGGCAGGCTGTCAGAAATGGAAACTCCACTTCAGATACTGCTTTGAAACTCTAAAAATGTGAGTTTTGTGCTTGTGCAGATCAGGTTCATGGCTCACGTTTTCCACTTGCACAAAGAACAGCTGAGATGCGTGTGTTCCCACCAGCCAACATCACTCAAGTGGAAAGAAAAGTAGTTAAAACCTCCAATTTTACTACTTCTGCAGAACTCGTAATTAATACAGTGGCAGTTCACTGTCATTCTAAATGCAATTCAACCTCTTGCTGTCAAGAAAATTAAAAGATCATCACTTATAAACCATGGCAAGAACCAGATCGGCTGCCCAATTCATGCCTAGATCAGATAGACACCAGGCAGAACGACCCACCACCATCTAGAACAGAGTTTGAGAGCTCTACTGTCACTTGAGTCCTATTAACAAGTAATCAAGCTGCCAATAATTTCTTGGAAAATTGTTATTCAGTGGAGGTGACCAATGTTGCACAACAAAACCAAAAAGCACAGTCTCCCATAATAATGATACTATTACTTCTACGGAGGATCAAATTACTCTAGAAAGCCAGACAAACAAGGTTTTGTCCCAGGATCATTTAAACAATTTTAGAGATTTATTTAAAGTAGTATGTGGCATGATAAATACTTCAAAAACACTAAAATGACTAAGTATTTGATGGGTCAAATCCTGGAGGTTTCTCTTCAGCTCCGACAGACTCACTAATGACTCCACAGGGAATGCAGGTTGAGTGAAAACAATGTGATTCCTTCAGTAGTTTTCATTTCCTGGAGCACATTGCTAACTAGTATTTGCAGCCTTTTTTCTCTGAAGGTCTTCAAAGGTCAGAGCATTTCCAAGATGTCCTCTTCTACCAACACTGAAATAGGCATTTCTCAGCCCTTAAACAAGGTGACCACCCTTAGCCTCTACCTGCTCTACAGTAATACTGGCCTTTGAGCAGAGTAATACTGATTCTGTTGCATGTTTTCGGAGATCCCCAGATTATGCAATGACAAGAAAACTGTGCAAAGTTAAATTTTTCAAAGCTCCAAAGAAAAAAAACCTTCAAGTTATTTCATAATTGGTATTAATGCTATAGCTTCAGGTATTCAAACCATTTGGAGCATTCAGAAAACATAAATATTATATTTTGCAAAAGCACAGCATGCCCATGCTTGTCAAGTCCTGATCTCCCACAACGAAGCACAGAAACTGGCTGCTCTGAGGCACACTCCCAGGGCCCAACCAAACAAACTCACCAGAGCCAAAATGCCAAACAGCAACAGCAAACTACAACACCTTTCCTGTAACTTCATCCATGTCAAGGGTACTGAGTACCAGGGGCAGCAGTTGGCCTTAGCTCAGATGCACTTTGGCCACACTGCTCACCCGTGCCAGGGAGATAGGTGCAGGAAGCCCACGAGACACCTTTCACAAGAAGATAAATCACAAATGTCCCAGAATCTAGAATTTTTTTTCACCTGGAGACTCCAGAAATGCATAAGAGATTGCAGTTCTCTGCACTTGGGCTGTCTGGCAACAACTTCTCATTTTTGAACAGTTCTCATCGCATGCAGCCACAAAACACGAAACGTTGTAATATTAAAAATCAACCTTCCAAGGGTGCTATCCTTATTCTGACTTGGAATAACAGCAGCAATACTTTTTGCATATGAGGATAGCTCATTATGAATTACGGGTGTGTTCAAGATTTTAGAAGTTTAAGAACATAATTTGTGTAAGGACTTTCAGCAATGAAGGATTCCAAGAGCTGGTAACTTCCCATGAAGAAAAACAGTGGAATAAAAGAAACCCCAATTTTCATGGGAATGTGAGCCAGGCTTTAAATCACAAATGTGCCAAGTACAAGAAGATGCCAGCACATAAAGTTTATCAGGTGATTATTTTCACATATTTAGGGACTAATTGCATCATAAAATATGCATTAAATATAACTTGTCTGTGCATGAAATCCTTTTGACATTCAAGTGGTTATCACTGAACCATAGCTCCCTGTGCAAATTTTAACTTCACTTATATGTAATAATAGTTCTATGAAAGCAAATGGAATCTGTAAATCTCACAGAAGTTTTGCCTTAAAATAGCAAGTCTTTGTTGCTGAATTGCTTTAGACTAGACCTGACATCTCCAATTTTGCTGACTGACGCAAAGACCAGACAGCTATGCTCAAAATCAACAATATCATATTAAAGTATGTTAGTGTGTAGCTGCTGCTACATGCAAAGACAGTATTTGTGCTTCCTGGTTATACATAACCAGACATTTCCTAACCTTCAACTGGAGATAGGTCAAAGCTGTGATGCTGTGGCACTGCCAGCAGTGTATACAAACTGAGGAAAACAGAACAAGGACCTAATGGTCAAATTCTAACTTGCAACAGTGTATTAGGAACAAGTAACAGCAAGTCAGAAACTTTATGTGCCATTTAAAACCCTACTCTCCTCAGGCAAGCAGGGAAAGCTTTTCAAAAGTAGCTAATGGTTTGGGATGGCTCATATACTGGCAACCTACAGGAAGAACCAAAATAGGCTTGATTTCCAGAAAAAGAACATTTACAATGCCCTTAAAGATGTCCCAGTTTGCCAGTCTAGTTTTGGTCTACCAGCCACAAATTCCTGTAGCTCAGGAGCAGTTAGATAATCACTAACACTCAGCTTTGTAAAACATGTCTTAAATATACATATCCAGAAGAATGCTCAATTCCAGACAAGACATTTTTCTTTTTCCCCTCTCTCAGAGGGTTTCAGAAGACTCAAAGTCCCTAGCAAGATTCCTGTGTGAATTTTTAAAAGCAGATGAACTAACCTTAGCTACATTGGGAATCACAGACCAGAAACACCAATAACTGGTATTTTTCAGTGCAGCTCTCTTTATTTCTCAGGTTAAATCATAAAATCTCCCAAATCTAGATTTTCAGTCACATAAATTTCAGAAACCATGTAAACATTTCATCCATTGGCCATCTACATCCTTCTTTCAATCAACAAATCACCGTTTAATTTTATATATATCATTATGAAATAAACTTATCTTAAAATTAGTAGTGCTGATTTCACTTTTTTCTATTGCACTACATAAGTCCAGCTGCTATGCTGCAAGTATATTGATCCATATTTATTAACCAGTTAAATTTTCAAGAACACTGAAGTGATTTAGATGTATCAGTCTTACGTGTAAAAAGAAACAACTGAAATGAATGGGACATATGTAAGTGTAGATGATGAACTGCTCTTGCAGATCTCACCCACAATTATCCTAAAAACTTTTTGTTGTCTGCTCAGCCTTGCTGCAGTTACCAAAAATGCTGTGTAATATTTTTCCTCTGTTTCTTATCCTTTCATTAGCAGGATATTTGTACTACAGCTTGCCCTAGAGGCTCAAACCAAGTTTGAGAGCTTCATTAGACTGTGTATGTGTTTGTACAGAGTTTAGAAAGAGGCAAAGGAAACCATACCCTCTCTGTGTCACAGAAATCAGGCCCAAAACCCTATAAAAACCCCATACAATTAAACAGGAAAGATGCATTTGAGAAATCATAAAACTGATCTCTGGAAGCTGCAGAAATAAAACTCAAGTTGCTGGTTTCTCAACTTGTTGCCATAAATATTTTTGATTACCATTCTCATGTATTATTTTCACTTCCACTTCTGTTAATCTCTTTTGTCTTGGCAAAAGCCCTCGGTACAACAACGACATGGTATGCAGACTCTGAGCGTGGAGGTATGGGGGAAAAGGCATCTTCAAACTCTCTGTGTCTTCCCCTACAATCTGCTTTTCCTAAAAGAGAGAAGACAATCTCATCCTTATTGAACACAATTGCCCAAGGAAAAATAGAACCGAAAATTTAAACACAAAAATCACAGCATCTCACCTAGTTAATTTATTTCTCTCTTACTAAGCAACATCTGCTCTTCTTTGCTTCGAGTTTACATAAACTAAAAGAGAAATTCTAAAAACTGCACCTAACTACAGCTGTTTTAGTATCAGCACACACATCCACAACACTTCACTAAGGAAGATGGCCAAAGCCCAGGTCTCACTCCCAAATGAAAAGTAAAACCATTTAAGTGAAAGATTCTCAACAAATAAAAGGTAGCTGCTAGTTGCTTATTAAGAAGATAATGGGTAAGAAGCAGGTAGGATTAAGCTGTGCAGAATCTGTTGTTCTATTTTTAGAGTCTGCAGCCCCAGGCTGAATGCTGAGGTACTGGGAATTACGTGAATTATGCTAACATGCTCCACAGTTGCTTACTAGGCATGCTTCCTATTATCTAGACAGGATAAGAGTCTAGAAGAACATCTGTACAGACTGAATAAGAGCCAAGACCTCAGTGGATGATCCTGTTAACATCAACTTTTTGTTGAAATTATCTGGACTAGACATGCTGTAAGAAAACTAACAATTTGGAGGATGTTTCTTCCCAAAAGAAATTATTTTAAAAGATAGTTTAGAAATGCCAAATAAACAAACAAATTGCATTCTGTTCACTTTTGGCAGGATGTAAAAGATAAATAATCTGATCATGTGGAAAAGGACCTGACTTCCAGTATAAATATATATTCTAATCTCTTTGTGTTATAAAAGGAGAAAACGAATAGGATTTAGGTCATATCCTCCACACTGTAGAGACCACTGAAGAGATAGGCCCTGCATCTGACTTTCAACAAGGCCTCTTTCCCCGTGTAAATGGGCCCACGGCCACTTCACATCTCCCTGCTTTTCCCCAAGTCACAGTGTAAGGCCAGTGATGCCACCACTTCCCCCATGGATGCTTCTTTGTTTCAGGATTCTGAACAATGCTCATCACTCAACACCTCTACTCAGATCACTCAGGCTATGTCTTCTTACACCTCAAGCCAGGACACAGAGTGGAAAAAGCTCCTGAAAAAACTTTTGGAATGCAGTGCTTATACACTCAGGGCTTATACAAACTCTGGCAGGACAGATGAAATCCAGTTTGGTGGGACCTGGAAGAAGCCTTGGAAGAATCCAGAGAATGCCTAGACCCTGACAAGCAAAACCACATCTGTTGTCAGCAAGGACTAGGAAGGCATCTATCACCTCCACCAGACAGGCATGTAAGAAAAATACAGAGTATGCAAGAAAAATACAGGGCAAAAAGGGCAGAGAAAAGAAAAAAAGACTTTTCACTCTAAATAACCATCATGTTACATAAGGGAACAAACAAGTCTGGTGAGCTGAATTAAGTTCACTGGATTCCCAATGAATTGCCATCCCTACTTGCAGGCACAGAAAAATACAAAATAATTCCTCTTCCACTGTGGCTTCACAATACAATTTATTCATATGAAAATGGTAAACACCACAGATGCTTATTTTCATCTGTTACTTATGGGAACTCCTCCAAAAATACAAGCAAGTTCCTCTGAGCAACATCACACCCTTTTCCAACATTGCAAATGACACAGTTGATCCAAGATTTAAATTTCTAATACTGTAGAGCCAACTCTTCACTGAGCTGGATTTGCAACAAATCCTTTACATCCAGAGGTGGAAGTTCAGGACAACATTTTGTAACATTTGGAACTGGGAATCACGTCTGTAACATCTATATCCAATGCTTACATTAATACCCATCTGCTCAGATGGTGTGGTGCCCACTTTGAAGTCTGCTGAACCTGGTCTCCAGGACACAGATGCCAAGAAGTTATACATGGCTTTCATGGCAACACTGTGGCGACCATACACATCGCAGAAAGGCCCTTTCTCCTTCTCACATACATGGAAGCACTGTTGTGAAACAAGTTCAACTGCACTTCTTTAAAAGACAGAAAAACACCACAAAATAAGTGAAAGGTGACATGAAGACTAACTCCACGGACTTCTGGCTGCCAATTAAACTGTGTTGCTGCAGCTATAATGAAAAGATAATACAATACAAAATACCAGTCGCTGTCCTCCTCACTCTGCAAGTGGGCATAAGATGTAAAGGCAGAGATGAAAGGCTCACTAGCTATTACTGAAAAAGAGAGCTGACAGAGCTCTGAATATACATCAAAGCACCAGCTCCAAGGAATTGGTATTCAAAAGAAATGCATTTCTTAGGGCTTTTTATGTCTGGCACTGTTTCTTGCAATCTGTTAACAAACATGGTACATGGGAAAAACACACACTTAGAGGGATTGCTTTTCAAGAACAATTTTCAACTTATGAATATGGAAAAATCTTAGCACAGTGAAATGGAAACAAGACCATGGTCTCCACATTACACTAACTAGTCCAAGCTAGAGTAGCAGCAATCTGAAATCCCAGACTTGAGGAATACTAAGTGCAAGTGCTCATGGTGGTTCACAACATAGACTGGCTATGGAAGCTAAGGGAAGCTCTGGTGAAAGCAAAGATCGTGGCACAGCAATGTCTGAATTTTGAAGCACACTGAAAAAAAAGTAGTAAAATCTGTTAAATATTAAGGACATGTTTCAAGTAGGAATCTCAACAGTCAACAGAAGAAAAACATGTCTCTCTGCATGAAATTCATTGGTCTTGTCAGATACACACACCAACAGCATCTGTGGCATCCTGTGAAATCACTCCTTTTAAATGGCATTTTGCAGATGAAACACAAATTTTTTGGCTACAGTCTTATGTAGTTTTGAAACTGAACTTCATATCCACTCATAGCTCCACACACACAAAGGGCTGACTAAAGCACCAACTGAATTTCATGCAATATGGGCATCAAATTAAAAAGAAAAACTACAAAAAAAATACCCATGACTAAATGCTCAAAACAACATAATGATAATTTTCTCAACAAAAACAGAAGTCCTGTTTTAAGAACAACTATTTGTGCATCCATAATTCAAAATACCATTTACCATCAACTACTACATCAATTAATTATTTTAGAATTTAACACTTAAATTACTGTTACCACAAATGATACACTACATTTCCATCAGGTTGGATCATTTTTGTGTGCCAAAGGGAAAGACCTTGTCATCCACCACAGCCAGGTCTGGCAGAATGGCCCTTCTGCCCACCAATGCAAGTCTGGTTCTCCCTCTCCAGAGTACACCCTCTTTGGGATCTTGGCCTAGATACACTCTGGTAAGCAGACAACAATTCTTTTTTCCTTTTGCATACCTTCCTCCTACTAGACCTGGCTGTCCCTCACCATTATGTTTCCACTACCACATCTCAGAGCTGCATCTCCCATCTCAGCACTGCCAACTCAAACCTCTCCTGGCGGGGAGCCTTGCAGCTCCTGAGACTATCATGTCACAGCACAGGTTGCTGTCTGGCTGGTTAATCACACCTGGGAGGAGCTGTGGGTCCTTGTGCTAAAGGGCTACACCTCAATATGCATAACTTGACTAACGCCCACCTGTGAGAGCTGCAGGTGTGGAGTGACTATGAAAACCATGTCACAAGCCTCCAAAAATTAGACGAAAATGCAGAAGAAAGGACATTGGGGTGCCTCCTAGTATGATCACAGCAGTTCACTCTGCAGTCTAAATGAATTCAAGAACTGAGCAGAGAAGTACTGACACACACCTAGATA
Source organism: Aleadryas rufinucha (assembly GCA_013397815.1). Taxonomy (NCBI): domain Eukaryota; kingdom Metazoa; phylum Chordata; class Aves; order Passeriformes; genus Aleadryas; species Aleadryas rufinucha. The sequence continues at coordinate 411,716 of VZTH01010776.1, forward strand.
GCAGCAGAGATGAGACAGTTGACCTTTAAATTGGGATCACCCCGATCCTCTTGAGATAAAAAGCATGGTAGTCCTTTGCCTACGTGTCTGAACAACCACTCTTTCATTTAATAGAAATTTCTAAGATAAAGTATTTTCAGAAAGGTGATGAAAAAAGAAAAAAAGAGACTGAAATTTCGTAAAACCAACACCTCTAAAGTACCAAGACATATTCCAGAGAGATGGAAGGAATCAAAGATAGCTTGAATATCTGTGACTGATTAGATAGGTTAAAAAATGACCCAAACCAACCCAAATCTCCCATCCTGGATGGTCATGGACAAGATCATACCCCTACCATTACAACCAGGGCTAGAAACACTCCCTAACCCCAGAAACATCAATCAGCTTAACAAGCAGCATATACATATGGTACAACTAAACAGTCTGAATGACTTCAACAGCGTGACCATACTCTGGGTACACTGTGTTTTTAACTGTGACAATTGTCAAATCTTAAGAGAGGCTAAAAACAACAATTAAAAAAAAACCAAAAAAAAAACCCAAAAAAATCAGAAACAAAAATACTTTTCAAAGATAAAAAAATTTTTTGTTCCAGCTTTCAGAGGTGACCAAAAACGAAACAACATACAATTTATATCATTAGGCAAGGACAGAAACAAAGAACAGTACCCTCTTTCAATTACACTAAGATACCAATATATCAAATAGCCAAAAATATAATAAACTCAATTTTCTATATCCTGCGATTTTCCCATCTTGGTTGAACAAAATTATCACTTTCCATTCCCAAAACAACCTTTCCATCTTGGCACACCATCAGATCAAGAACATTGTTCCTTAACTTCTCTCCTCATGTGACTGGAAGCTTCTTTCTAACATTCAGTATTATTTTTACTTATGACTACTATAAAACTACTATAAAACTTGCTGGTGTTAACATCAAAATCTTTCTTTGATAACCACAGTGGCCGTACGACTCACATTATTTAAGGCCTGTTGAATGTAGTTACCCAGGAAAGTGATATGATTAACTCCATGTCAGCTCCACTCACATATTGCACTGACCAGTATAGAACTGGTTTGACTGGCAGTGAGCTTTGGTGCAGATTCAAAAAGAGCTTGAACTCATTTCTCTGGATTTGATATACTTCTTGGGCCATAAAGATAGGCTAAAGTCCTGCTTTTTTCACAGTAGAAAACTTCCAACTTCAGTCAGGATTTTGCTTGCGATTTTGGCACTTAACCAAACTCCCATATTTATTTGAGCTACACAGATTTGCCTCTCCTGTGAAGCTTTTGAGATGACAATGACAAGTATCTAAAATTTGCAAACAATTCTGCTTGTTCCAGCATGAGCTGAGACGAAGTTCTGTTCAAGGCCCTTAATTTCTTCCAATGATGTGTAATATTATCTTATGTGATTAATTATAAATAAATAGCTTCTTACTCTATTTTAATTCTTAAAGCCATTTCAGCTAATTAACAAAGTAGGAAGAAATTTATTTCACAGATCCTTGACATTCAAAAACTAGAGGACAGTCTTTTAGCTTTCTTCATTTCAAGAAATTCAATTAGCAAACACCTTAAAAAGAAGAAGCCGAAGGCAACTCCTTCAGGATTGCCAATTTTTTCAGTAGAAGAATCCTGTAAAAATTTTCAAACAGGCATCTTAATCGCCAAAGGCAGAGACTCATCGTATCAGACTCTCTTTATGAATATGGATCTTATTCCTACTGTTTGGGTAGAAGTTGTCTTTTCCAAAATGTATAATACTTTAATACATTTTCTATGTTAATTATTTAAATAATGTGTGTTAAAACAATGTTCTTATCTAAAAGGAAAATATGCCAAATTTTTATTTCAACAAAAAAAATCTTAAAAAATTTTCAAGGTTAGGAAATTAAATTATATAAATATGCAAAAAGATTTGGGGGTTATGTTCTGATCTAGACAGAATAATCATTATTCTAGTTTGAAATTGTCTTTAATCTGTGTTCTCTTTAGCCAACAAAGTACTTTTCCTGCTAAGACCAAGAGCCTTGAATATTTTCCTTCCAGCGAGAAGACACAGTTTGGAGTTTCCCGCACACAGATGTGTGTGAAATGGAAAATATCCAAAAAGCGGTTCCTTATCCAGCTACCTGGTACCACACGTGCCAAGACATTGAAAGCCCTTTCTATAATGTGTTAAGATATATTGTGACTATCTCAGATTCTCTAAGGCATTAGAGAGGCCTTAGAAGGAGAAGGCTGTCATCAATTTTAAGATGTACTATTCAGCTTGGTCTCCCATACTGAAGATATCTCAGAAATGTGTTTTAAGATTAGTACAGTTGTCTCTCATAGCTGTCATGAAAAAAGATGGCATATATACTAATCATTGAGCTGTTACTGCAAACATCACAAGCTTAAACAGCAACTACTTATATATGACAAAGAAGCATCCTACATATTGTTGTATAACCTTCCAAAAGACATCTTATTTTTACATTTTCTATTAAAAACCTAAGCTTTTAATGAAATAATTTCATAGTAGCAAAATTTGCCATGAGAGCTGTTGCATTATCACTACTCACATAATATTCCCTCTTCCTACACTTGAGTCTGTAGTAGCTTTTGCATTCTGCACCGCCGCTCTGAATCTGCACTGCTGAAGCCAATGAGAATCTTGTTACTGGACTTACAAACGTTTGATTTTGCCCACAAATATGCACAATAAATATAATGATTGCATAACAAAGTACAAACATGACAGTGAAGCACACCAGCAGCTGTAATTTCTACTCTTAAGTACTTCTTCCCCTTTGTGTTAATGTGCTGCTACAGTTACACACTGGTGCAGTAAGGCACTAATTGAATCCCACATATTTTCACAGTATTACAAATATTATTCTCTTACCTTAATTCAACAACTCATCAGAAGTCAACAAGCCACACAGATACAGATGGACCCCAAAAGAACTAGTATTATTACCTGAACTGTCATTCCTCAGAAAATGAAGATGTTAGCCAATAATATTAGCTTATATTACATGCCAGTGGTAATAAAAATGTCACTGACATACCACGCTGCATGTAAGTACTTTGGAAAGAAATGCTTGGAAACTTTCAAAGAAAATTAATAATTTAATTAATTTACCAATTGCACCATTACACTGAGATAAACCCAGAAAAGTACTTCCAGAATCTGTATTATAGGAGAAAGAGGTTCCACATTAAATTTCTTTTTGGAGAGTGATTGTTATGTAACTGTTACAACTTACCAAGCCAAATTACATGAACTATGTATCTGGACTCGAAAAGAATCCAACAATTCCATACCACCATTTATTAACACTTTTGTTTATGCAAGTAACTGTTACTATATTGTTTTATTCAAATCAAATAGTAAAAAGGTTAAACAGAGGAAATGCTAACACACTGCATACTTCTATGAATCTATTTTCTTATCTAACCAAAGTTTTCCAGAGTACACCAAGAGTGCCTCAAAGTTCCAGAAAATAAATGTAAAAATTAGCGTAGTGAGATATCTCATTTACTACCTACCTATCTTGCATGTTCGAAAAAGGAATTTCAAGCAGGAATTTGTGCACTTTGTCTGCTTTTTAGTTTAGAACAGTTTAAAAGTCATGCAGCTGTTATTTGGGTAAGCATACTCTTAGACAAGGGAGCTGCAATACCCAAACTTGTAACAGTAAAGAAGGAACAAGTCATGTGCCTTCGGCAACAGCTCTGCAGTTGCTGCAGGACTACAAGGGAACCAGATGTGGTTGCCTTGCTCTCTCTTGGCTGCCCGCAGGAAGGCGGAACACCTCCGGTCTCTGCGTGCTGACCACGCCGCAGGCACCGCCTGGCTCCAACCTCCGGGCGGGCCCTGTGTGCACAGAACACGTCGGGGAAACAAAGCCATTAAAACTTTCAGTTCAGAGGACTATTTTAGTGACACTGCAACTAGAACTGAATGTAATCTGCTGTGTTGGTATAAACCCAAGGTCTCCACTGCAAGCAAGTCTGTGTAAACACTCCACTATTCTTTGGCACCGCGTTGTGGACTCCTACTCTGATTCCTCTCACTGCAGTTGTCAGCCTTCTCTTAAGAAAGGCAGCACAGCTCTTTTTTAAGTAAGTTAAGAAAAGCTTGTTATTAATTTTAATTGTCATAGTTAATTTCTTGAAGGGTGAATCCTGTACCTCCACTAAAGCCAGTAGGAATATTCCCACAGGTTCATTCTACTCAACACAATTCAACACAGAAAATATTAAATCACTTGAACTTATTAATAAGGATTTATTTAAATAAATTATTGGTGTGGCCCTTCTGCTTTGAAAAGGACATCTAGGACAGAAACAAGAAGCTACCTGCCAATGCATCTCATTTATTAGATCAGTGATGCTGAGTGCACAGTTCTCTCCACATTTCTGCAAATTAGACCACTTTCAGCCATAGCTGTGCAGGCAAACCCCACAGCTGTGAAGCTTCCTAACAAAAACATTTAGACCCAGCTACAATTTAAATAAGAAAAACCGGTATGTGAAATGATAGCAAGGGTGCTAAGCCACCCCAGCCAAACCTGATCTTGGGCATAGAGTAGAAAAAGCCGACAGAACCATCCCTGGAAGAGCAACACAAAGGTCTGCTATAGCAGCAGCTCTCAGCTGTGCTTGCTTCCCAAAGAACCATGAGTTCAGACTGATGAAGGGAATCCAAAGACACTTCACCAAAATCACAAACCCCAAATTCTTTTTAGTGAAAGCACACAGACAGCAGAAGCAATTTGTAACAGAGAAGTTTTGTTTCCAGCTTCAGGATCCATAATTTCATGTTTACACCTTCTGTATGTTCTTCTATAAAATCCTGAAGTTCCTAATAACTCAGTGGAAATTACACATCAAATCCACTGTCTACCATACTACTGCAGATGTTACTTTTCAGAAGAATAAGAAGTCTAATAATGAAAGTTCTCATTTGTTTGTGCTGGCAGAACATGGATGCTGTTCTTTGATATAAGGGGGGAAAAGCTGAAAAACTCTGCTTAAAGAATCTCACATAATTTTCAAGACAGGAAATTAGGAGTATTTTAAAAATTATTTTATATATTTCTGTGAGCTACAAGGTTATACCTTCTAGAACAAAAAAAAAAATTATATCACCAGTACCTCAGCAAATCTAGTAACACAGAATCATTGCAAAATCCTTCCATATGAAAACTGGTAAAAATGAAGAGTGAAATCCTGGTTCCACTGAGGTTCAGGCAAAGCTGCCACTAATCCAAAAAACGCCATGAAACTTTGCTACTCATTTCATTGAAAACAGAATTTCACTTATTTTTCTTAAAAAAAAAATCAAATTAATAGGGTGTTTGTAAAGCTGTATTTTTTTAGGAAGTTTCTGCCAAAATAGTTCAGAATACAACAATAGTATTTTTCAATTCCTATCTCATCAGGAATTTAGAACCTTCATTTACAGCTTTATGGTCCTAAAGGTTTAACACAATTTTATATGGATGCATCCTACATAACATATTCTATGGATTATCTCTTGCAGCAAGAGATAATCCAATCTCTGCAAGCTCTGCTCCTCACAAGCTAGCTTCACAAAAGACCTTGAAGAATGAAAAAGTATTTTAGGACAGTTTTTGAACACAGAAACAGAGGTTTTGCTGGAACACAGTGAAACAGGGAAGAACAGGTGAATACAAAACAAAAGAAGCAGCTTACAAGCAACATACTGAGACTGAGGATAGAATGAAACAGGACGGGAGACAAACATCAACACTGGACCAGGAGCACAGGAAGTAACACATGCTTTATCCAGTGTGCCTAGCAAGTAAATAACTTCCCTTTGAAGAAATACTGTATCTGGTTGCTGTGTTCTTCTCCATGGATGAGACTATCATATGAGTCAACTGAACTCATAATCTGCTATACACGTGCAGTGACCTTAGGCATATTACTCATTATTATCAGTAAAATTCCAAATCAGTCTATCTTCTGAAAGTTATGTGTGCATTTATGCTTGTTAATGTCATTACACAAAGCTGCTTAATAACAAAATCCATAGTATGTGCGGACATCAGAGTTATCACCTAGAATTTTAAATGAAACCAGGAAAGAAGTTAAAATCACAGGCTGGACATCAAGCACTACAATTCAGATTCTCAAGGTGAACAGATGGTGTTATCTTTTCACATGCCAGCAACAGTGCTGGAGATTCCCTTCATTGTTAAAAGATGAAAATTGAAGACAAAATTAACCCAAGCTCTAGTGTGAACAACACTATCTTAAAAGATGGTAATTGGCTTTCAAAAAAAAAAAAAAAGTATCAAGGTGTTGAGTCACAATCATAAAAGGTACTAGTCTGGCAGCTTCAAAATTATTCAGAATTTTAAATTATTTAAGGATGCAGCAAACTTCTAGAGGTCACTGTTTTCTAACAGTATCTAATTTTAGCACACAAGTATGGGACTCCAGCAAAATTAAAAGACTCTTTAATGTAAAAATAATTACTTCTAGGTTAAATTCAAAATTAGGTAGAGTTACATAGAGAAGCTTAAATCAGATGACAAATAGCTTTTTCCTGCCATAGGGACTCACCTCTGCTCTCTGCACTGTTTTAAAAGAAGATTTGATTAGCTTAACTAGAACATAAATACAAACGATTATTTTTAAGACATCCCTTTTCTGCAGGCACTATGCCTATGACCACTGACCACTATTTTTCTGTAGAAACATCTCTTAGTAAGAATATCCAAAACCCAAAGCCTCAACTAGGATCTCTTAAGAAACAGTCCTGATTAGGTTAAAAATGTTTATGTTATGATCTTCACAAGAAAAGGAAAAGTTCAGATATCTGACTTTGCTGCTGGAAATTTTTAACAATTTTTCCCAGTTTGGTTTCAGCGTATCTGCTCAAGGAAGCCTTGAACTGCTGCACAAGTAACCCAGCTTTATCAAAGAAATTAATCCTCTTCCCTCTTTTATGTAAGTTTTACAACCAACCAGTCAAAGCTCTACAGGACTTGGAAATGAGTCCTTCCAAGAGCACATCTAGAGTTTCATGTGCCTAAAAGCAAAGACTACATGTCATGGTGTGTTGTAAGATTATGCTCAGTCATCACGGCCACACACTTGCAATGACTAAATTCCAACAGACTAAATTAAAGGAGATGTGTAAACATTAATTATACTGATATGTAATCCAGGAGAACACAGGTTTGCCTCCAGCACCCAATGAAAACTTGCCAATGACTGTATTATCTGTCTGATGTAAGGCTCTGACCTCTATCTGTCATGTAGACATCTGACTTCTCTGCAAAAAGCTAAAATCATCTCAAAACTCATCTGAACCTGCTGTCCTAGACATCTGTTGCGTCCATCACAGGCAGTAGAATCATTTAAGCAAGAACTCTAACTGGTTCCTGTTTGTGTAACACTAAGGTAATGGATTTTTGTCCCTAGGTAGTAACATCATACATGCAAGTAACAGCAAAAATTGCAATATTCAACATCTTGGATTCAGTAGTGCCTCTCTTCATTAAATTGCTAGGGATGAATAAACCTCAGATAGGCAGCAACTAGACATCCCAGTTCATAAGACTAAAAGCACTACACCAGTGACATCCACAACTTGAAGAGGATTTTTGATACTTTGATGAGACTTTGTTCTGGAGGGACAGAACCCATCTTCCTTCTTCATAGTTATTCCACCTGCCCTCATGGTTTTGTTTTCCACTTCTTGTCTTCTGCATATCCCAGTGTCAGAGAAGTTCATCTAATTCGCATCATTGAGAAAGCCCAGAATGTATTAACATCATCTGATGGGATGAAATAGATCAGATCTTTTTCTTTGTTAATATGTACTTGGAACAGATAAGAGTGATTAAGGATATGTGAGACCTGGGTACTATTCAACTTTTGTAAATTAATCTCTCTTTCCACTCCCTTTCAAGTAAAATCATTAACAAAAACTGCCCCAAAAGTCGGTAATGAGATTCACTTCTTTTTGTGAAATGCCTATTACGACAATTCTTTTTTTTTAATTTTACCATGCATTAAAATGAAACCAACTTTCTTGGAGAGGAGAAGAGAGATACGCCCCCGAACAGTAATATGGTCAGACTACTCAGATGTGACACAGAACCCTACAGCTGGCAAAGAAACATGGCCTTGAAAGTGCTCTCCTGCATGCCATTGAACCACTCCCATCACGAGCTCCTGGCTGGGAATGGTAATTCCACCCAGGACCTCATAGATGTTTCTCCTGTGTAAATTACATGAAAACGGCTACACTCTACTGAAAAAAACTGCAACAGATCAGTATTTCCAAAATAAGAATTGGATTAAGAAAAAAGTCCTGACCAGATGGAATAAATAGGATAGACTACAGGTCTCCAGTTTGCTGATCTGGCTTTCTCCTGAGCTTGGGAATGCAAACCATTAGCCTTGCTTTTTGGCACACTCGCAGATGTGAAGTAACAAAGCAAGCTACCTTCATACTAGCAACCTTTATATTAGTCTCCAGGTAACCCTGACTGCCAAGGAATTTATAGCTTCGTTCCATGGACAGTGGAAAAAATACTAATGATTTATCAAGCGATCTTCAAGGTAAAATTCATCTTTCACACACACACCAGCACCCACAAGCATTTGACCAGCTATACACCATGACATTTTATACCTGAAACAAAGTGTGTCAGGAAAAACTGACAAGGATTCCTGCACCTCTCTAGGCTACTGACAACAGAGGTGTTCTACACGCTAGTGTCTAACCACAGCTGCTGAACCACCTAACCCAGGAAAGTTTTGTCTCTACTCTCCAGCTAAAGAAAAGAAAAGGTAAGAAAAATACAATGCCATGCATGGAAGTACTCAAGTCTGGTTACATGCTGCCTGTATATTTGAATTAAAATAACATACACTGTACACAATGTCATATTTTAAAGACAACTGGACCCATATATCATATACATTCATCATCTAGCTTGGTCACATTGGTTGGGCTCATTGAACATGGTTACATTGATAATACTATGCTGTAATGTAGTATAAGGTTTTCTAGGCACAATTTTAGGATGGCTACTTTAAAAGGAACAAAGACAGGAATCAACAAAAATTGTTACCCTTCCAAAACAGTATCAGTGCTGTATTACAGTGATGTATTATGCAATATTTCTCAACCCAAGCAAAATATGAATTGATAATATATAGATACATGGATTAAGAAAAGCATAAAATAGACCAATACTTTGCTATTTGGGCCTTGCAAATCAAAGAATCTCCTCCTTCCAATTTTATATTGCTGGAAGGCTTAAAAAGCTAAAACAGTTCTTGGCAGAAATGAAGCAGTGGAAAGAAGCAGAGCATTAGCATTCACGTGAATCAGTCAAAGCCACACAATACATAAAATTCCATAGCATGTGCTATTTGGCTTTGAAATTTGCTATACATAAAAAATAAGTATTTTTGCTCATTTCAAGATTAAATATTTTCATTTTTAAAAAGTGTATTGGTCAGTACCCTTCTAGTTTCTAAGACTTTTAGAAAATCTGAAATTAACAGTGATGCAGTAGTCTTTACAATGAAAAATATAAATAAACATGTTTGCTAATATCTTGCTCAAATTCTATGTGTAGTTGTTTTACAAAAATCACTCCTTATTTGCCAAAGAAGAGATGTATAGAACTTTATAAGGCTTGTTTTTCAATTGTCTTCACTTTTTGAAAAAGCAAAGTTTAAAACAGTCGAAGTGGCCATTGCAAAGGACTGTTCCAGGAATGCTTTGAACAAAAGTGCAAATGATACTTAAAACTCATCCATCTCCATCGAAAGCAGATTTGGAGAGCTAAGTGGAAAAAGGTTAATCTTCAAGAAATCACACATCCCCACGAATAGGTGCTCTCACAAGGACAATCAGTCAGGAAGGAGGGAGGACAGGCTGTATAGTTCCTCAACAACTAGCATGAAGTTGGAGCATAATACTAAAATGTTCATTACCATAACAAGTTCCAGACAGCTCTGTAGGCTGTGTGTCCTGAAACGGCCTCTCCCTTTCCTATCTTCCCCCACCACTTTGCTCCCCACAGCCACAAAGGGACCAAGGGATAGGTTCACTAGCACTCCCCACTGCCATATAACTGCATTGTGTCTTCCCAGCGACCAAGAGAGATGCCAGCTGTGCTTCCCCACTGCACTAGTTCCCACTTGTGACTTGCAGCAAGAGTATTCCTGACTGCAGCCAGTCCTGTGTTTCCTCTCACTGGTTTCCTATGGGACGGACTCAGCAGTCCCTACCACAGCAAGACTTCCTCTCAGAGTTCCTCTAAGTCCTTATAAAGGCAGATATCCTGGTGCAGTCAGAGGAAGAGTCTGTTTGGCAGACACTCTGGTTGCACCTTCAAAGCCTAAACTAGCTTTGTTTTGAGTCAATATAGCTATTAACCCCATTCTCATACGGGGTTAACATGATTCCTTATTTTCCACCAACTGGCAACTAATTCCCATGTAAAGACACTAAACAAAATATAAGATAAATGGCTGCCTGTCTCTAAGTAAAACACCATGTCACAGAACAGCTCAATGTTCAGTAAGAAATGTACTCCTTTTTTGTGCCATGATAGAATATCAAGTGGTGAATTCACCATGACACAAAAGTAACGCAAGCAGTGCTCACCTCATTTCTCTTCTATGCGTTTGCAGCCTTTCCATGCTAAAAATTATAAAGCAAGATGAAAGGGCGCGACTAACTCCAATCCAGCTATGCTTTATTCCTCCTAAACCTATGGCTATGGACAAGTAGCACTGAGAGGCATTTTAGACTCCCCTGCTCCCTCTGCACACCTGATTTGCTAACCCTGAGGCATGAAGTTGGCATAATTTTTTGAGGATTTTTTATTACTGTTATCCTGCAATGAAATGATTTAAATCAGAGAAAAAAAGGAGGTAGGATGGGTAAAGATATATGTAAACAAATCTCACTGCACTAACAAGTACAATACTATTTGACAGACCATATGGCTGGCACAGTGTTCTTCTTGGAAGAAAATCCTCCACAGAAGCCTTAGACAGGTTGAAAGCCCACCAGCCATCCCCATGCCTCCTTCCATTTCTTCTCCCACAAGAAAAAAAGACTTGTAGAAAAAAATATAATCCTCATCTAGGCATAAAAACAAGTATTCAATTGGACATCAAAATAAAGCAAATAAAACACAGAGAAAGTGCAGTATTTGTAACCTGGGTGCCTATCAGTCAGCACAGCTTTCCTACAGGCAGGAACCTGGAGGATCACACTCTCCTGCTGTGAGTAAACCACCGGTGCCTGGCCAGTGCCTCCTCCTCCAGCCTGTCAGGCAACTCCCCAAAGACCCTGGGCATGGCCAGAAGGTAGTCTCCTTTCTGAGAAATGGAAAACACAAATTTTTCTAAAAGTTCCAGCTTCCTTCCAACCAAAGCTCTAGTCGCTTTGGTGATCAAGTGGCAGCCACTCTTCCCAGCCGCCAGGCCAACATCTCTGTCTGCACCTACTTGCAACAGCACCGCCTCAACTGCAAGGGCATCTAAACCAAGTTGAGTCTCTCTGCCTTGTACAGCCAAGCCAGGTGGTGATTCTGGTTCCAAAGCTGTAGCTTCAGAGTAGCTCCACCAGGTTTTAAGACACATGTAAACGCAACTGCTGAGCTAGGGGGAATCGAACAGTCAGCATCTTACAGAGCCAGGCCCGTATATGGATGTTCTTAATATGGCACTTCGTACTTCGCTACTAGAGACACATAAATATTTTATTTTTGGATTACAAGGGTTGCAAACAAGGTATGCCAACCAATGTCAAACAGAATAGCTTTACAAATTCCAGGAAAGTTACGTGCAACGTTTAGACAACACATACCCAACAACAGGCTTATTCGTAGTTACAGTAATAGGAGACGAGACATATACTCAAAATAAATGACCCCATTGGAAAATTCGAGGCACATTACTATAATTAAGCTAGAACATTTTCTGCAAAGTCATATTATGTAGACTTTTTAAAGTAAGGTTTCTATCTGTTCATAAATGTTGGTATTGAGACATTATAAAATTCATTTTTCCAACATTTTAAAATACTATCTAGTTCTGTTCCTCAACTGATTAATTTTTAATTACTTTTTAAAACATTTTGGTTAAAACTAGCTGTCAGAAGTTTATTAGCTACAATGACATAATATTGAACTCAAATATGAGTAACTCTAGCAACTAAAAATAACTACTGTTGGGCTCTATGCTTATCTCTCACATAGGGCATAGTACTGTCTCTCTAAGTATATGATTGCCCAAACCCCTTCTTTGATTTCTACTTCATCTCCAGTCCATGAATGAAGGTAAAAACTGGCTTATGATCAAAGATCTCTATTGATGGATGTGCACTGCTACTGCATGAAAGTGTCAGCATCTACTACGGTGCCTATGCCATACTCCCTTCTCCTACTGTACCTGAAAATCCCACAGGATTTTTAGGTCATTAGGGCTTATCATTTACATTTATTTGAATCCACTGCATTCACTTGTTTTTCGGAAATAGTTTTTCTTAGAGGAAAAAATATCATATATTTAGCACATCCTATAGATAAAAATAATACAGGCTTTACATAATTAGCAGCTGCAATACTTTTATAGGGAATTTGAGTTACAAAACTATTATTTATTCATTTGCTTGCTCAAACAATGGAATGTTGCACAGTGATCTCTCTGTCACTGGCAAGCTTTTAAAATTAAACACTAGAAATAAATTGCCTTAGGTTAAATAAAATAATCCAGCAAACAAAACAAAAGCAAAAGCAAAAACAGAGCAATCTCAGCAACATATCCCGTCTTCATCCTTATCTAGCTCTAGCCAACACCCACTTCCACAAAGAACTAGAAGAAAAAAAGTAGGCCCTGCCGTATGTCCCGGAGGTTAGCAAATCTGGGCTGTTAAACAGCAGGAACTGGCAAATTCTCGAAGTGCAGAGTCCTAAAAAAGACGCCTGCCAGATACTTCCCTCTCCTGCTCCAAAGAGGCTTCAATTCAATGCCTTCCACAGCCTGCATCTCTGGCAAAAAGGCTGTATTTCTGCATGCATTTGACTGCAGTAATATTCAGTATCTGCACAAAATTGTTACTGCTCATTCACTCCACCACGGGTGAGCATGGCATCATACCTGCTATGCTCACAAACCACTTCTGCCTAGTTCTCAAACCAGCCAGTTCCTAGGTGATCTTTCACTGCCTTTAAATTGAAGACAGAGAGACTGAGAGAGAGAGAGCAGAGCGCACACAAAAGAAAATGGAAAAAAAGAGTGAGAGCAAACATATACAAAAAGTGCATGCAGAGCCAGATTTTTTTCACTGCGGAGTTTCAAATATTCACCACTCAAAATTCAAACCAGATTTTCAAAAACCTAGGCCCCAGTGGTTTCTGTTGTGATACTTACTTATATTGTGATAATCTAATCAGTTATTCAGTTCACAGTTAATGAACTCTATTAAAGAAAGCCTTCTTGCAACTTAAAAATCACAATTATTTGCACACAAAACATTTCAGCAAAAAGTCATGCTCTATATTTTGTGAGTCCTTGCTATTTATTCTAGAAAATATGAGAAAATCTCTCATAGCTGGGCTTTTTTTTCCACAATATGTCACTTTCCACACAGCTGTGAGAGGATGAATTGTGGCAGTGAAGTTCATGGTAAGGATGAGATTTTGAGTAGAGGAATTCCTGTTCACTGAAGGTCATGCGTCAGAAATACCCTTTTCAGTATATCAGGCTTTAAAAGGACAACACCTCACTTCCTGGTCTGAGCTGAATCTGCTGTGAATTTTCAAAATAACACTGATGTGGTTTTAGTGGTTCAATTTGTAATGGCTAAATCTGCAGTTAAAAACCCCCAAAGCCCAACAACAACAAAAACAAGGCTATCATCCTGTAGCTGGCTGTGGTTTACTTGCAAAAAACTTCAATAATGGAGGAATTGCTTTATTTTAAGGAGTGGGGGGAAAGTAATATTTTCCCAATATGATCTGTTCCTATTTATCTTCACACACAATCTGTGAGGAAGGAATATGAAGTTCTTTTTAGTTTTAATATTTACTTTATTTGCAAACTATTTCATTTGTGCTTGAGCACCACGAGCAGAAAACAAAACAAACTCAGAGAGAAAAGAGAGCTATGACTATATTTTCTCCACCCCTTGCCAAAAACACTACAAAGAATGGAAAAAACAATGTCTCACTTTAAGCCCCAGAACTGGTTAATCAAAGCAGTCGATGATCACACACACCAGCTGGGAAGAAAATAGTTTTCTATCCATACTGTACTCATACCTCTGGCAGCCTCAGATGAAAAACAGGAACTGCCATGCTCCTGTCAGAGGTCTGCAGAGTGAGGAAATCTTCCAGTAACCCCCCCAAAACGCAGTGAGCCAAGGTGCAAGAAACCTCCTAGTGGGCAGCTACTGAATGACCAGAGCAGCAAGGACACAGCAGCCTAATCCCCCCTCAGCATCTATTTGGCCCATAATTGGATGCATCATCACCTGAGGATGAGGTATCACTTGGGACAGGAGGTACCAGAAGAGCCTACACAATTTTATAATTAACATAGTAATGCCTTGGTGTCAAAGATACAGTTCTCTATATAAGCAAATTTTATAAACCATCCAGTGTGGAATAATTTTGGCATAACCTAATAAGCTTTCAGTACACCTTGTGAGCATACTTTTGTATGCCAGGTTATGGGATCACACTACATGCAGATTGGTTCATAAGATTCCAGTGGACTGTACACAGCCTGTGATGATAAGCTTCTCATGAGCCTTTCAGCAACAATCTCAAGGCTCATTTATCAGTGACACACACTTCTTTGGGATAATACTGAGGTATTTCAGACATTATGTGGGATTTTTTGCAATTGTGATCCCAGTTTTCCTTTTCCTCCTCTCCCTGAAATACTACCTAGCAGGACCAGCAGCCCAGACAGCTTTGATTCACTCTTCAGCAGAAAACAGGGGGGTGAGGGACTGAGCTTTACCATCTTCATTTAAGAGAAGAAGTACTCAGTTCCCAGTCAGATCTCCAGATAAGCACACAGGTTTTAAAAACTCTCCAAACAACAGTCCATCCTTGTGCTCCATACTACCTTGCAGGAAAGTTTCTCCCACGCAAGACCTCCCTACCAGGCCTTCAACCGACCTGTCTCACAGAGAGGGGCTTCACAGCCAACAGAGGGACCCAATCCAAACTAACCCAGTTGTCACTATTTAGTAGTCCTCTTCATGAACTAAAACAGGAATAAGAGTCACAGAGAGTGTACCCATTCACCCATCTTTTATTCCAAAATGCTGTGGAAAAGGAGGATATTTACCTGGCTCTCTTTGTTCTTTAAAACACAGTGGGGGGAAGGGGAGGAAGCAGGGGAAGAAGAAGGGAGAGGGACAATAGGAACATTTAGCCCTAATATTCAAAACCAGCACAAGGTGCTTTTAAAGCTCTACAGGCATCTGGACTGCCCTTTTGAAGCTGAGTCTGGAAGTCAAAAATATCACACAGTTACTCAAACAAAACAGATCTTTCCCAGCTTTTGAGCCATACAGGCCTGCTGCAGGAAAGGTAGCTGTAATTCCTGTTTCAAAATTAATTACTACCGTTCAACTAATTTTGACATGATCTGTACAGTGAAGAGGAAGATTTTGTCTGGTCTTTTCTCAGAGTAGGTAGTCTGAAGCACATTTATTTTTACTCTGAGAACCAAGAGATTCAAAGGACAGTCTGCAAATGTTTCAGAGGAAGTTACCCTTATCAGTAGTCTTTAGGGAAGTCCTGTACACCACATACTTGGGATCAAGAAGATGTAACGTGAAGTCTACAGCCTAAAAGAGGTTAAAAATGCAACTACCAGCACAGCTCCCTTTTCAGCATTTCTTTTCAGTATTAAGATCATCCTTTAGGTAAGGGGAAAAACACTGGCTACAGAATACTCTTATCCCAGATGGTGATGTCATGATTATGTAATATTATCCTCCGAAGGTTACTGTATATTAAAGAATGGGCTGTATTTCCCAGGCTTTTCCCTTGCATAACTTCCCAGGTGATTTGCATCATTGCACAATGGGAAACAAGGCTCCCCAGGCTTGACAGGAGATTGCCTCCCCCTACACAGGAGTGACTTCTTTTCTTGCTCACTAAATTTGGGTTCATCTCTCTGTGGCCTCCCAGAAGGTGTCACCACGCACCAAGTGAAAAAAATGTGCCCCAGCAAACAATCTCCCACCCTAAAGGATCATAGCTCAGGATCTGTACTCTAGCTACTTCCTGGGCACTGCTGGTCCAGGGGCAAGGAGGCACTGTTTCTCTGGAGCACAAGGAAGGCTCTGAAGCCTCGTGATTAATTAAGTATGGTCAGCTTGACTCTCCTCAGGAGGAATGAGGAAACAGAGGTAGAAGAACCTGTTTGATGAAACTTTGAGCACTGAAGCCTGAGGCAGGAGCTTTGGTAGAATTAAACACTGTTTCTTTTTCCTCCCCTTTGCCTCCAATTTGTTTATAACCCATATACTGGCAGGGTCAATGAACACACAACTTCTGTTCAAGATACAGAAAATAGATTAACAAACAAACCCTGGGAAAGATATAATATAATCAAAATCCCTTTGAATCAAAGTGGTCCAAGCCTTCTATAGAAGCATAGATTTAGAATTTGAGAAAAAAAGAAAACAACAAACCATCCCTCATATCTGCCATGCCATTAAAAACTTCCGTATTATTTCAGGTAAGATTTTTATTTCTACATGCTGCAATAACCAGATGCAAAAATTTTAGCCACTTTCTAATCATAAGAGCAACAAATTATGAGAGGACTGAATCAGTCTGACTATTGTATGTACATTTCTCAGTTCATGCTTAAGGCATGTAGATTTCCTTGTATAACTTCTAAAAACTACTGTGAAGAGAGAGTTTCCCCCTTAAGCACGACCAGCAGTGAAGTCTCACTATACCCACCCTTAGTTCAAACAATGCCAACAACGACTGCAGTCATTGGTAGCAAATTAACCTCATAGGGACAGTAAAGTAAGTACTAGTGGGAGAGGAGGAATCTAATCCAAACATCCTTTACAACCTCTCAATCTCTTCGCACAACATGGTGTATTGAGATGCTCATACAACATGAATGGCTCCAATGAAAGTCAAAAAAGCTAAATGTGAAACGCTTTGCAATTCATCTGAAAGTGAAGAACTACACCAGTACATGCTTCTTTACCCAAAGGTCTTGATTGCATATTCAATATAGTCATCAAATTGATACCCACTTAGGAATCTACTGATGTAAAGTACTACACAAATTTGGCATTATTTTCCTCTACATAAGGGAAAAAACATGTAAAAATGCTCCTAAGCATGACAGTAAAATTGAAGAAGGATCTTCCTTTTGCCAGTAAGCATCTGGTATTTTGCTTCACCCTCTCGATGTCTCATTTTCATATCAGAGTTCTAATTAGTACAGCAGACAAACAATGAAAATGTGAAAGTGATACAGTCCCTGTAGATCAGCTTCTATCTTTACTCAAGTGCTGTACATGTCTGTGTACATACAGAGCACTGATGATATGCACTGCAAGCAATATTGGCAGTCAAAAAAAGCTGACAGCAATAACCTAATTTTACTTCAGAGGGTAGATCTAATCTTAGGACCTGATCCTGTCAGGAACCAAGAGCCATAAACTTACTGGAAATCAAGCAAGCTCAGCATTTCGCTGAAGACACACAGCACCTCACAGGTTCAAATCCATACTTTTAAAAAGTCACTTCCTATTTCTCCTTTGTTTACCCTGGCTTATCCTGAACAGTGAGGTTTTCCGACACAGAGATAACTTTGGAAATGATTACTCTTATATTCTTTGATGATTTCAAAAGGCAGGAAAGAATCTCTCCCCTTTCCGAGGGCCACCCAGCTGAAGCAAAGAACATTATTTTTTTCAGGCATGTTAATAGGAGCCAGTAATAACTCAACTGAGTTTCCTTGGCCTTGAAATACCTGACCGAATTTGCTTTTGTTCTTTCTCGGTAACATATTTTGTTCCTGTATCTGCTGTCACACAATTATGCTTCAAACAGCCCTAAAAGGGAGGCTGCCCAACATCTTCCAACCAACTTAACCTCTTCCTATGACACATACTCACTGCCCTGATGTGTTTTACCTGTCTCACAAGCGGCTGGAGCCACTGGGAAATGCAGTGTAACAAAGTAGGTCTTCAAATTAAGCTTTCCAATGATTAAATATGTTAACTGTAACTAAAGCTGCTACTAGTCTCACTTTCTCCAGAGGAAAAAAGAGAACAAGAGAATACACAACGGCATCTTCTTTCCTAGATTCCTAACAGGAAAAAAAATACCGAATCAGTTGGACATACATACTCAAATAAATGAAGATAAATTATTTCATCCCTTTGCAGCCCCATTTATGCCAGTTATTATGAACCAAAACTTCTTTTTTTTTTTAAATCAAGCTAGGAGATTTGGTAAATGCAGACTGTTACCACAATTTCTTAATTCTGCTAAGAGCAGAAGTGAGGTACTTTTCAGCTGAGGAGCTGCTAACAGCAACCAATGAAACAGGGATTACAAGCACCGCTGGGAGAGGCAGGTACAAGAGGGAAGTGGAACTGGAAAAGTAGTATCCCTTAGAATAACAGGGTTAAAGAAAGACTGAGCTTGTGGGTTTGAAAACAGCCCTGGGACACGAGCTCTGAGCTTCAGGGCAGATGCATTTTGAGACACAAAGGAGTTACCTAGCTGGGTTCTTTGATTACAGCTCTTACCAGGAACCTGGTTTGTAAGCAGTGATACTTTCAGGACGGCTGGGTACCCCTCCCATACGCTCTCTTTTCTGCTGTTCTGCAGCCTTGAGATGAACATCTAACATACTACATTCATGTTTTAAGAAGTGAGGACACAAATATTAACTTCATACTGAAGTGGTGATGACTGATAGAGTCTCACATTGCACAGCAGACCTGCCAACAATATTAATAAACAGATCTGTATTCATCTAGTATTCATTCAATTCCAGGACATATTTAAAACATTCTGTCTTAACAAATTTTATCCTTAATCAACATTACTTATCCAGGAAGGTAACCCCGTGACACCAGAGAATTTGAAGAGAATTCGTTATATCTGGGCACCATGTATTTTCATATTTGTCTAAAGCAAGAAAATTGTAGCTTCTCTGAGGTCAAAGGTGTCATGGTATTATAAGCCTCCAGTAGGAAATAAAGCTATTAACATACTCCCTTAAGCTGTTATTCTAATTGAAGTTCGTGAGCCACATACATTTGAAAAATGAAGCAAATCCATCAGAATATTTTAAGGGCACTGGTTTCTTTCGTGATCTTTCATAAAAAGTGATCTTTCGTAGATCACTAAGCACTGTACCGCAAAGTCAACATTAAATTTTGGACAGCTGTGTAGAAATGTATAAGTTGTGAGTTTAAAGTACATTCTCCTAAAAAGATGAAAATTGTAAGTAACTGAAGCCTTAAATTCACCACCTTTGCACTCCAGTGGCTTCAGCTTCATGTAATATCACATAATTGATATTCCCATCAATGACTACTTTTCGTAGGATGGACCTTAGCAATTCATGTTTCAAAACTTTTTCTGTAGCATCTGCATGACACCTTTTGGGTGCAAGAAACTTAAGTAAAAATATTTTCTTCACTTACAAGTCTAGATGTTAAATTTATACTGATCAGGGAGGTCAATACTCCACACAACATCAGGAAACCAAAGAGAATGCCGCTTCTTCACTGTGAAAGGGTGGCAATGGATATGTTGGGTCCTTCTCCCACTTCATTTGAGCTCCAAACACAACAAATAATGAATAATTTTGCAAAGCAACGAGTAGCTAAACGAACACCACCTTCTAACTTCCGCAGAATCTCTTCCTAAAATTCATGAAGGCCCTGTTGCTATAATCTGCACCAAATTTGTCCCAACTGGGGTCAGTCCTGAAGCGCAGCATGGTAACCCCAAGCCATGTCAGCACATCCGGTGTAGTGAATCTGTGGCTTTTTCAAAACCAGGGACAGCCTTGTGTAAACCACAGGCTAGCAGTCTGCCAGGCAGGCAACACCAATATAATCTCACTGCATCTGTTTTATAAACACACTCAGGTGTTGGGCTATCAGGCTTTGCTGCACTGCACAGCTGCTCCTCAGCACACACCAGCTGTACTTACTGCCTCTTCACACCACTCCAGCTGGAGGATCCTAAGCCTTTCCACTGTTAGTAACAGAGACAAGACCCTAGAAATGTAAAACTAAATGTTCTGTTTCCTTCAAATGATTGACTCAAATGGAAGTCCCCTTTCCTCCGAATTTAGTGCATGAACAATCAAACACTTTGACTTTACATTTTGTCAGCTGTTATCTTCTACCATATTAACTGCAGCTATGGGCCTATAAACAATATACAAAATTGTAAGTTAGGATGGCAGCTTTTGAAGGTGCTCAAAACAATGTGTTCTACATTTCAGAGGGATTTGCACATCCAACTCTTCCAGCCCTTTGACAGCTTATATATATTCATACACAGGTAGGCTCAATACCAGAGGCATTCTGAGTGCATGCACACAGGACACCCCTCAGTGGTAATTTTTGTACTGGAACAGTAAAGCTGGTGCTGCCCCCAACTAGTCATCCAGAGGAGCAGCTCACTTTCCAGCTCCTGATTCTGCTTTGACAGTCTGGAAGCTTGGTTTTATAGATCCACATCTATAAAATCGACACACATCTACAGAAAATGCTCCAGTGTCAAGAAGGCAGCAAAACAGAGGCCCTGTGTTTCTGTTTGTTTACTACAACTGAAGGAAAGCCTCCCCACAATAAAACAGTCGTAGAATTGAAACAGAAAAAAACCCCTTCCAATCAAACCATAAACCCATTAGCCTACAAAAGGTAAGCTATAAGAAGGAAATAGAAATGTAATGGTGAGAATCCTTCTTTTATGAAAGTAAAAAGAGAGATTGACTGATGAGGAAGAAGATGCAGGACAGAATGAGGTATCTCTAGAAGGAAGAAACCTTATTTCACTAGTCTAGATCTCAGTCCCTGTCTCTCCACTGTAAAATGAAACTAATACTTCCACTGCAAAACTGTGAGATTAAAACCATAATGCTTGTGCCATACTTCTGGGCAATATGGAGAAATCTCCATCCATTACACTTCCTCTTAGGAATGCTATGAAGATGACTATATTCAAGAATCTCCAGACTCAGATTATTTTGCTAATGAGTTTCATCACTACCTGAGACAGATAAGATCTATGCATCACTACATGTAAATCAAAAGCAGACAAAGGCCTCTTCTGGAACCACTGATACAAAAGGCTGGATTATTCATTTTATAAGGATTTTATACCTGAATTAAGAGTGAAGGCTCATCCCCTCATTTCCATTACTGACATGCTCATTTGTTTGAAGGAATTATGTGAATGGAAATAGAGGCAATAATTACAGAAGAAAGAGGAAATAACACACTATATCACAAGTAGATGCAGGACAACTAAGTATGTAAAAACTTGCATGACCAGTTCACAGCATGCAAGATTATAGTGAAGTTATTACACATTATCTCACAGCTCACACACCTCTCAGAAAATAATGTAATTAGGATCAGAAATACCTTGTGTACTGTGAAAATTCACCAATCCCACCTGTTACCACAAACACTAAGGAAAACCAAGCAATACTGATGATGGCTATTTTTTTGTTGATCTATTTTTGACATTTTGAAACTTTTATTTAAATAAAGCCCGCTGCTAAAAAGATCTTCCTTATTTGTACGAACTGCTCTATTACAAAGTGGCTTCACTTTGTTGACCATCTGTCATAGTTACATGTTCCTTGGTCTGGCACACAAGCTTCAGCCTCTTTCTCTGCTGACTCATGTGAATAAAAACACTCTCCCTTAACTCCTCAGTTAGACAACTATTGCTTCCCCAAGGACCATCAAATACATTTTTTAGAAGTTACAATAACACAAAATTTATTTCTTTTGCATACTTCTGTCCTGCAAAGTATAGGTTTTTATTTTGTTACACATTTTCCATGACTTTTCCAGGCCGCGTCTAGCTTGATACACAGGTTATTGCACTCCAAAAGTGATACTGTTTTTCTTATTTTACATCATAAACTCCTGCAGGAAGAAACTATGAACTTTCTGTTTCTGCACAGTCTCATGTTATCAAAGAGAAGCTAATAACTCCTACGTTCAAAACTGTCACACTGCCAGCATGTGTGCATCCGTGCTCTGACAAGGTCTTAGCAGTTTACTCCTGTCTTACTGGCATATCACTAGCATTGAGTACATTTTCATAGCTGCATAAAATGTCTCCGAGACTTCACATTTTTTGCATTGCAAAGTTCATTAACCGTACATAAATCTTACAATGGAGGGGTTCTGCAGACCAGCACACTGCTGCTGGGAAGCAGATTTTGCTCGTGAAGTCTACAAATAGGGTGCAGGGCTGATTCACAGTTGCTGGAAGAGCTGCAAAGTTTTTGGCAGTTCTACAAAACATTTGGCCTGTAATTTGTCTTACTGATCACTGCCACAATTATGTCCAGGTCCCAGAGAGAAGAAGTCCATACAGTCCAGCAAGAACACTGCTGTAGGGAGAAAAGGCTTCACCAGAGGTACCCCCACTTCTCACTATGCCTGCCTTCCCTTTCAGTCAGATGGGGCTTTTTAACTTCAGTCTTCCAGGAAAAGCATGAAAGACAAAAATGATATTCTCACACTTCACGTCTGATTTTAAACCCAATTTTTAAAAAGGGTGAACTTTAGAATACACAAAGGGTTTTGAAAGCTTTATGGTATTAGTAACACTGTTACAGCAAAACAGTGCTTGGCTGGAGAGAGCACACATTTTAAACCAAATGTAACATGTCAGAGACCGTCAGTTTGATGTCCAGTGTACGTTCAAATAAGGCTAGAGATCAGTTTCATTTAATTCGTTCAAATATCCAGTGACATACTATAGTTTTATTGATGAAGTGCCAGTCAAAACAAAACCAAAAATGTTAAGTTTTTGGGGGGTTTTCCCAGTTTAAAAACGCTCTGAACAATAACACTTCCAAAACAACACATACTACCAAACTGAAGAGAAGGCTTGATGGTCAGAACTGGCACTTCTGACCAAACACATTCACAAGCAGTTCACATGTACTCCCAAACTCATTCATACACAGTTTAGAAGCTGGGTTGACTGTGTTTTTCACTCAGAGGGTGGTTGGACATTGGAACAGGCTCCCCAGAGAGTGGTCACAGCACCAAGCCTCTCAGGCACATGGTGATTCTTGGGGTGACCTGTGCAGGGCCAGGAGCTGGACTCAACTATCCTGATGGGTCCCTTCCAACTCAGCATATTCTATGATTCTGTGACAACAGATACAATCACTCATGAAAAGACACCCATTAACACTTTCAAAAGGCTGCTGAATCAGGAGCCTAAATTCTTCACGTACCTTCCACATAGCTGAAAAATTTACAGTAGGTCTCAATTTGGAGAAATACATAAAGTCCAATATTAAATATAGAAGGAATTCAACTGAGGGTGATGTAACTAGTTGGAGCACAGGTGAATCAGTATGAATGCAACTAAATGATACACATATTCTCAACAGTTTCAGCAAAAGAGAACACCTCTTGAAGAACTACCCATTAAAATCAATATAGGAACATCAGCTTTGAATCTGTCTGCAAGACAACTTACCTCTGTCTGTCCTCCACTCATTAATGGACAGCACTCACTACAAACTTACAAACAAACTTTGTTTGTTTAAGGCATATTGACTTTGCTTACTCACACATCTATTTATCAACAAAACCAACACAGAAAAGTTTCTGGGGCTTTTGCACTGTTCCAGGATGTGATGAACACAGGTCAATTGCTCCTCACCTATTTTTGTTACCATACTATTGTGGTAAACTGAACACCTTTCAAAAAAGAATCATGACCCCATATTTCTGCTAATGATATATCCTAGAAGGTAACATTATCCCCTACCCAAGGCATCTTGAAACTAACGGGCAAAGCAGACATAAGAATGGGCATAGACTGGCAAGAAAAGAGCACATAAAGAGATTATACGCACTTGTCTAGGTCGTTGTGTCTGGGCTTCTACTGCATCACAGAATTATTCAAAATAAGTTTAGCTGAACTTATATTTTAAAACCTTCCAGTCAGCCTTATAAAAATGCATATGCAAAGTTACATCCCAAATATGACTACTAAAATAATATTGTTTTTAAAGTTATATATAGAGATATACATGTATAAAGTATTGCCTAAGGGTCATCAGAAAGAAGCCCAAGATTTTGCTTTTTAGGTGAAAAGCCCTGTCACTTGCTTCTGATTCAATGGATTACACTTCTAAAAAATAGGCATGAGGTGTTAATAAAATTCTTCTTTCCTCTTTCTTCCTTTCAGAGGCTTGGCATGGCTCTGAGAACTTGCCAGCATGAAGAGTAAAGGAGTATGATAAAATTTAACAAAGCTGATCTCAGCCCAGCAACATCAGTACATACTATTATCCCTATATATCATATCCAAACTTGATTATTGTACTGCTAGTGGTCTAACCCACCTATCACTAAAGAAAAAAGCTCTAATGTAATAATACAATACCAGCTTTCATTGAATTATACAGAAAAATCCTGTAGTTCCCTCAAATTGGACAATACCAAACATTCTTAAAGCTATATGGGACACTCAGAAACAACTATAAGTTTGGGAACCACGGACTAGATCATATGGGCTGTCCCTCTAAACTGGGTTAACATCAACTCCTTGAAGAGAAACACCACATTATGCAAAGCATCAGGAATTCCAAATATAGTAAAATTTCCACTCTCCCCTTGATATTCTGAGTTAGGGACACCAAGCAAAGCTGAGCTGATAGGCTGCTGCTCAACTATCACTGCAGCCTTTCACACTGGTAAGCATTTTCCTAATATTTCTTTTGGCTTCCCCAGTCTGCCTGTTTGACTTGTGCTTGTACTGGAATTTTTTGAAGACAGAAACCACCATTTCACATTAAATTAAAAAAAAAAACACTAGTAGGTATTTTCTGTGATTAGGAGTCTCTAAAAATCCCAACAGTCAGTACCAACTGAAACTTTTTAATAGTGTTTCCATTGCTTGGGAGAGTCCAGTTTTCAGGGACAGATCATGTTCCTACAACCCCACACTGAGTCTGCTAGAACCAGAGCGTTTTGCCTGAAGTTCAAACCTACATATTACATATATTCCTTCAAACACTTCTGTAGTATAACTAACTGGAAACTCAGTGCATCGCTCCTTTCTGACTGAAAATAGCCGCTCCAACAGCCACGAGTATAATCAGTTCCCTGCTGCTTGCTGAGAAGCACAGCGGGCACGTGCTCTGGATGACAGTGGCTGGGCAAATGCCATAGAGCTTCAGACACTGGGGATGCTTCTGAGTCCTACTGACACCAGGATCTTACTGGCCCACCGGAGTGACAAAAAAGGGGAAGGAGCTGGACTGCTGGGAATAAGGGCAATATGGTTATAAGGGAAGTAATAACAAGAAACATGAAGGAAAAGTTATGACAGCTGGGACTTGAGGACAAGGTGATAGTGGTGGATTAAGGAGAAAAGTGGGCCATGAGGTCAAGTGTTCAAGAGGTGCCAAGGCACTATGCGGTCACAAGGAAGGAAAAGGCAATGAAACTCAGAGGAAAAGCAAAAAATGATTCCTCAATAACTCTAAAAAGAACTACGTAAGAGAGAAAACATAGTGGACACAGTATGAATGACTTTAAGCCTTTCCTTTTCCAATATATTCTCAGACATCATTTTCTAAGGCCATGGATCAATCTCACCTTGAAATAAAGGGAAGTTGACAGATGCCAGAAAGACTTATGCAATGAGTAAATACGGTCCCAGCAAGAAAACTCTACTTGGAATAGATCTCTGTAGAGATCTATAGCAAGACATTTCATTCACATAGCCTGCTAGCATTGCCAACATCAAAATCTTATGCAATATTGTAAAAGTTGCCCTATGATTTCTTGACCATCTTAAAGCCAGAACAGATAAAGAAAGATGGAGAATTGGCAGCATAAAGACAGAACAGATGATAAAGACAAAACTGAAGGAAAACAGGGAAGGACACTACTGTCTTGCTGGCTTTTAATCTGGGAAACAAAGCAAAGCAATTCCAGCCATTTCCTCATCACCTATGCAGAGGATGCATCAGTCTACCCTTCATGTTTCCACCACTACAACATCTGCTGCATTGCTACCACATCAGTCTCTAAATATACTTATAAATATTAACATAGTCAAAGCTATCTATCTTTTAATGACATTAAAAAGACCAGTGTACTGAAGAATGGAAAGTTCTAAATCC
This sequence comes from Aleadryas rufinucha, assembly GCA_013397815.1. Lineage (NCBI taxonomy): Eukaryota > Metazoa > Chordata > Aves > Passeriformes > Aleadryas > Aleadryas rufinucha. Next base: position 438,164 of record VZTH01010776.1, read on the forward strand.
ATAAGAAATCCTGGTCCCCCATAATAAGAGGCTTGTAACTTATTTATACTCTCAAGTACTGAAAGATACTAAGCTGGAAACACTAAGTATTAGGTTTCCCTACTCTTCATTTAAGATACAGAGATATAAAGGGGGCTTGCTGTTCAAACAATGCAGACATGAAATTTATTTGGTAACATCTAGCCATTATTCATGCTTTTTTGTTCCTGCCTGTGATGAAATTGCCCAGCAGGACACCAGAAACAAGCAAAATGATTCTATTGTCTGGAACAATCAAATCAGCTCAAGTTAGCCAATATAAGGCAGAAATGGCTGCCTGCAAGCCTCCAATGGAATCAAACTTCGCTTTTTTTAATTCTAAAAGCTATGGTCTGATGTTACTTCTGTTCCTCAACGATTCAAGCCCTACAGAGTTCAGTGGGGAAAAAAACTCTTAGAACTGTGTAGCATTTCTCTGACACTGCTTCCAATAAAACAAACATTAAAACTCCTGTTATATTTAATGGGAACGTGCCAATATCTCTAGGTTTTTTAGCTGTGCTATTCAGAAATATGTGAAATCTTGGCTCCTGTAACTTCTGTTAAATCATAGCAATGATAATTTAAGATTTTTTAACTCTTGGAGGAATGCAAGTGAGAGGACACTCAGAAATCAACTTTACTAGCAATTCAAGCTACTGACTATGAAAAATGCTCATAGTAGATAAGAATTCGGCAGATGTTCTTGCACCATAATCATTTGCATTTTCTTTACTAAAATATAGTGCAAAGTACATAACTGCCATGAAAGTTACCCAATCTCTAGAACAGCTTATTAGCTTTACAGTTGCAGTTTCATATTAATATTACTGAATATACTTTTTAAATTGTCTAGTGACTGCCTGCCGAACAGGAAAGTACTCACAAACACAAGGTTAAAACTTTTTGTCAGCTTTCTGTAGTGACCACTTTCCCCCCAGATGGTTGAAACCCCTGTAACTTCTACAATTTGCATGACTCAAAAGAGCCCACAAAATATCCCCATTCTTCAAGCCTTGCTCTGGCTAGCTTGGCAAAAAAGTTTGTTCGATCCCCCACAGCCCAAACTGGCAGTTTTCCAAGCTGTCTTTGGATTTCTGATCTTACTCCATATCCAGATAGTTCCAGCCCTACCTTTCCATGTGGATGGAGGAAAAGTCTCTTCTCAGCCCTCTCTGAGCACAAATCTCCCATTACTTGCATACTGTATTGTTCCCAAAGCCTCTCTTCCCATGAACTGCGGATGTCTTTCTCTTACAAGATAATAGTTGGTTGGGGTGGGGAAAAGGAGATTAAGATCATATTGGGTAAAGCAGAATTTAATTCAACCAGCCAATTCCAAGCCAAAAAGCTCCTGCCTCTAATGTTTTACAAATTGTATTCACAGTCTCCTTTCAAAACCTAAAAACACCCAAAAAGTTCATTTAAATAAAAGTTATTTACACAGTGGAAACTAATCACATTTAGTTGCCAAGTTCTACAATTCCAAATTAAATCAAATCCTCGTTTTGGCAATATTTAAAGAATTCTGGACATGGAGGACAGAAATTTAGTCTGATGCTAGAGAGCAGAAACCAGACTTACATATGCAAGATTTGCAGAAGAATAATAAATCAGTAAGAGCAAAATACAAGTAAAGGATATTGTTAAATGTTATTTATTCTTGGTTTTCCTTTGGAGCACAGGCCCCTATTAAGGGAAGAATTTAAACTAGCCTGCATGAAATCCAGTGAATCCAGTGAGATTAGTGGTTTACTCAGAACCATGAAGTTCTGCATAGTGTCTATGGAACCATCTGAGCTGGAATAATGACATGCACTGTCTTAAAACTGGTACAAGAAGGACACACAGGAATTATTTTCACTCCACTTGGACATTTCTTAAAAGTCTAGATTTGAATTAGTACCTGTGAATGCGACTCTGCTACAGGTAACTTTTTTCGAACAAATACTTTCTACAGAGTTCAGTAGAATTATTTTCACTATGTGGAACTTTGTATCAGTATTTGGTATCAATAACAACAGGATGAGATTCTGATCAGTGGTGGGATCAACTCCTGACCTACAGCTACGATAATTCAGTGTTAAGTGACATGCATGATCCACTACACATTTTTCATGTCCTGAGCAAGTTTTTTTCGCATCTGAAGTGAGACTTCAAAAGCTACACACTCAGCAAAGCAGACCAAAAAAAAAATCCCACAGCAGGTCAGTGATCACCATACGGCCTTCAAGCAGCCAATTTGCCTATGCCAGCTCATCCCTGTCTCCTACACGTGTAGCTTTCTGCTGTTGCCAAAAGGGCAGCTGGAGCACACGGTGCAGCAGCAACTGTTCATTACCCTCCTCCAGGTTTCTCCCCGTGCCTCATCTCTTCCTTTCCCCACTTTGCCCTTTCTCTCTCCCTGCAGTAACAACTGCAGAGGCAGCATTTTCCCCCTCTACTGCTTCTCAGCAGACTGGGAAGCACTGCAGGTAAGCCGGAGCTGTTAGGAGAGAACATTTCTAGCAGGGAGTAGGAGTAGATTTATTCAGCTGTAGAAAGGGATTGATACAAGACAGTGGGTGAGCTGTGTGTGACTGTACCACATCCCCAGCAGAGAAGGAAAAGAGAAGGCACAGGAGGAAAACAGACTGTGGGAGAAGGCAAGGAAGAACCCTATCTGTACGAAGTTCTCTCCAAAATCTCCCAGCTCCTCTTGACAACCACTCACCCTCAGAATGAGAGAGTCCCTGTAAAACCTTGCTGAGCCCCCTTAGCTCTCTCAGCCTTACCCCACAAACCTGACAGACCTTGCTTCATGACCACCTTGTCATGAAAAAACCTCTCAAACAGGACCCCAGAAACTTTCCTTGCATTTCAACAAATATTATTCCCATAACACAGCTTTTCAGCAGCCCAGTTTAGAAGAGATGTAAAGTTTTTGCAAGTAAAATCCTAAAAGGCCTTTCAACACCACCAGCACAGATAAATTCAGTCAACAGAGGGAAATAAAAATGAAAATACGCTACAGTCACTTTCTGCCAGCCCAGTGCCAGCCCTCAGCAGTGCACGGCACAAGCACAGGTGAATGCACAGGGTGACCTGCACTACAATGATGACAATTCCATTCGCTGTCTGCCAGCTACAACAGATCACCTGCTGACTGAAAGGAGTTCCCATTCCAATGACAAAAATGGCATTAAAAGAAGGGGAAAAAAAGCGCACCTAAGTAGTCTTTCCCTTTCATTCAGATTAGAGGCACTGGAAGCAGACAGTTCTACTTCTCACATCCATGGACAGCTCAGAGAGCCAAGGACTCTGAAGAGCTTTAATTCCTCCCCTGCTACTGCCTTTCAGGTGACATTCAGAGCTTGGATAACCTAGATGTTAACTGTATAGACTGTAACTCAAGGACCTAGCCTTTCCAATATGAAAATTCATTCAACAGCACATTACAAACATGACACAAAAATACCTAATTCAACAGTTCAACAAATACGTAAAAGAGTGTACTTTTTCCCCATGCCATTTCCCATAACTCGTCACCAACTTGCTACTGAGATATTATATTAATTCATAATAAACTTGCTTTATTGCAATGGTGGCACAGTTGCACAACTAACTTCACATTGGCAAAATGGAAATAAGAAAGGATGTTTTCAAAAAAGTATAATGTTTTAAATTTAGATCTGAAGAAGCTGCACTGAAAGAAGAAAAATACTATGGAAGATATTTTAGCAAAGAAGAGCTCACTGAAATCTATTTTATTTTCCTGACAGCATTAGGGATTTTTTTAAGACAGCAGAAAATTAAATTTCTTTTATTAACCTATATATAGCTGTAAAATATTTTCAGTAGAAATAGAGGCTTTTCTTGTTAAATGTTGTGATGTGCTCACTGATTTAGTGAATTCTGCTACTCAGCCAGCAAAAGGATTTCTTAGGACAACTCAATAGGTTTCCTCATGTACAGCCAGGCTAACGGTTAGGACCCTTAGATGGAATCTTTGGCATAGGTTCAATCATGCTGATTTCATCTGTCGTCAACTCTGGAAAGTGGACTTGAAGTCAGAACCCATACTGCCAATCATCCACACACATAAACATTGATCATGATAATTCGCAGCAGTGGAACCACACAGCTAAATATCAGTGGAATTTTCCTTCCTGATCTCAATTCCACTGATTAAAATGTAGCTGCATTGCCAACTCAAGTGAATCATTTACATATGCCACATGTAAGAAAGCTAGATAAAAACATACTTTATTATTACCTGAATTACCTAACTCAAAAAAATACAGCCAGAGCTGTCAAGTTGCTAGTTTGTTTTTCAATCAGAACTTGCAAGTTGTTTATTGTCCTGTATCTCCTGTTTTTCAAAGCGTACATTCACCAGCATCCTCTTGAATACTTGGTGCCATTCTCTATGGCGTTTTCTGCGCTTACAGAAAAGCCTGAAATGTTACAAACCCAAAGCTCTCTTTAAAACTGCAGTGTAGCCATGACTAAAAAAATCTGCAAAACTGACACTTTTACTGTGCTACGTCTGTATTGATGCACCACTGGAAAAGCAGCCATCTTTTTAATTGTCACTATACCTATTTTAGAAACCCAAACAAATATTTTCTATTGATCTTACCAAAACCCCACAAAACGATGTATTTTATTTAAAAGCTTTCCTCCAGTAAACTCTGAATCACTGTTTCAGGCCACAACTTTGAATTATTTTTTTAAAATATATATATTTATTCAGGGACTACACATACAAGGTTGAATGCAACTACTGAACGCTCTGTAGACAAAAGGAACCAGGATTTTGCATATCTATCTGACTTGTGTTAATACAATAGACATTATCATGATTTCAAGCTTTGTACTTGTTTATCATTAGTGTTTCCACTGTAACCATGGCATCCGTATATAGCACAGGCCTAAGAGTGAAAAAAATAGCCAGTATTTTCCTAAAAAATTCATCTGAGAAAAAAATATGAGGATTTGCACAATGGCAAAAGTCAATCAAATTAGGTGAGCTGGCTAAAGAGAGAAACAGTTTCTTTCTAGGGGAAAAAAAACCCCAAAACATTATTTTTTTGTGAATCTTCTTTACATTTTGGACTTCCGACAAGAACCTAGAAACCTAGAAACATAATCTTGGCCCCAGCGCAGATATTATAAAACAAATCCTGAAATTTCCTTAAAAAAAATATGTGCAGCACTATATGAGATCAAAAGCATTGAAGCTATTAATATGTTGACAAGACCTGTTCTCAGCACACGAGCTTTTTCTCAACCCTATTTTAATAGTGACAGTCCAGTCCTGCAATAACTGTTGCATCATTCTGAAGGTAAGGAGGGGCAGCAGTGCGATTACTCTGATCACACTCAGCAAGTACGTGGTACCCAGTTCCAACTTTCAGGACTGCTTAAAGGGAAGTCTGCAGAAGGGCATAAAAAGACTTGATGGTCTTCAAGTGTGTTTTAAGTGTGTAGGCTGCATTTATTTGATATTTCAGGCAGTAAGGAAGAATGGGTCACTGTGATTGCTGCTTTTAATTTGCTTGTTATAGAGTTCAGAAAGAGTACTACAAAAATACCTGCCTTAAATGCCAAGAGCAAAATGAAGGAACTAGTCCTCTTATTAAACAGAAAAACCTGATTGTATCATATCAGCAGACCTTAGTCTAATGTTGGTTTAGGCCATGTGCATTTTCCTTGTAGTGTGAAACTCATTCACTTTGCAGAAAACTCCTTTTTCAATACAGACTCCAGACACTGATGAAGATACCAGTAAATCTATTTACTCCAGTATGGACTCTATAGAGATGTCATGGCCACAGGTCTTCTTTTAACTCAATGAAAAAAGACCAAAAACCGGTGTGATTTTGTAAGAGTCAGTTCTCTGAAGGTCCCTATCTATTAATCCAATAAACACACTCGGTATTTCAATTATGGTGACACACTCAGTAAATAGGAAGATTTTGGAAAGGGTAAAGCACAATTCTGTAAATACTTACCACCCCCCTATTCTAACTGTGATACAGGGGGGAGGTGTATGCTGTCTGTTACATGCAGCACATGAACACAACCCTAATGATAGGGATTTACAGTACAAAACAAGGTAAGTGAAGCTTCAGAAGCTGCATTATATTGGAGCAGATCAGTTATGATCCACTGCCATGTCCTCGATTCTGTCACATCAACAGACAACAAGCGTAGTCACTCCCTCGTCTCCTCCCACCCACTGAATGCTGGACAGCAATGAATCCTGATGCAATAAAAGCCAGCATTTATCTGATTCAGCTATGTAGTTCCTCACAGATCCTGTTTACAATGGGCCTCAACCTGTTAAATTCCACTATTTATCTAGGGAATGTGTTCAGAGTTCACCTTAAATATCAGAGGCATGAAGCACCCCAGTCCCACCAAAATTCAAACTTGGCATCTGAAATCTGCAAGGTCCTCCCAGATTTGGCGACAAACTCACATGTACCATGCACAAAAAGAACACACAAAATTATTATTCTTTCACTAGAAATCTGTGCAGATCTCCTCATCCCACTGGTCTCAAAGATGAAACCTCACTTGATTTCAGGAGAGTTCCAACTTGATTATCATTCAACCCAGGTAAAAGACATCTGCAATACTGCTGCATTTGTCTTTTCCTGATATGGCTGTTTTTCCTCTANGTACCATGCACAAAAAGAACACACAAAATTATTATTCTTTCACTAGAAATCTGTGCAGATCTCCTCATCCCACTGGTCTCAAAGATGAAACCTCACTTGATTTCAGGAGAGTTCCAACTTGATTATCATTCAACCCAGGTAAAAGACATCTGCAATACTGCTGCATTTGTCTTTTCCTGATATGGCTGTTTTTCCTCTATTACCCACTTTTACCATGTGAGCTTACTAACGTGTAGCTCTTACAGAGCATCAGAATAATCTACACCCTAATTATCACAATGCAACATATAGGCAGCAAAAATGAAAAACAGTTTGAAGTTGTAAACACAAAAGTTTTAACAGCAAAGTTGATCATCTCCTAATCAGTATAAATAGAGTCTAATTCTTTCATGCCCTTTCATCATTCTGCCATCTCTACATCACTGCATCAAGTAAAGAAGCCCCAAAGAATACATAAAACTCAGACCTACTAACCCTAGCTATTTTTTCGTGGGTCCTGGGTTCTTTGTCTGTTTGCCAAAAATTACCGGCTAGCATCCTTGACCATGAAAAATAAATACATAAAAAGATGAGCATATGTAATTTCAGATAGCTGGTCAAGCAGGGCACACTGAAAATGAGATGACAGCTACTACTGTTTTATTATACATCTCATTTAAAGGATATCCACCATTTAACTGTTTAACTGCAGAAATGTGAGATGTGCATATTCACATTTCCCGTTTCTTCATTGTTTGATTGTTTTCTCCCTGTTAAATCACACTACCTGAGGATGTCAGAGCAAGGATTTTCCAGCTTTTTNACCCAAAGCTCTCTTTAAAACTGCAGTGTAGCCATGACTAAAAAAATCTGCAAAACTGACACTTTTACTGTGCTACGTCTGTATTGATGCACCACTGGAAAAGCAGCCATCTTTTTAATTGTCACTATACCTATTTTAGAAACCCAAACAAATATTTTCTATTGATCTTACCAAAACCCCACAAAACGATGTATTTTATTTAAAAGCTTTCCTCCAGTAAACTCTGAATCACTGTTTCAGGCCACAACTTTGAATTATTTTTTTAAAATATATATATTTATTCAGGGACTACACATACAAGGTTGAATGCAACTACTGAACGCTCTGTAGACAAAAGGAACCAGGATTTTGCATATCTATCTGACTTGTGTTAATACAATAGACATTATCATGATTTCAAGCTTTGTACTTGTTTATCATTAGTGTTTCCACTGTAACCATGGCATCCGTATATAGCACAGGCCTAAGAGTGAAAAAAATAGCCAGTATTTTCCTAAAAAATTCATCTGAGAAAAAAATATGAGGATTTGCACAATGGCAAAAGTCAATCAAATTAGGTGAGCTGGCTAAAGAGAGAAACAGTTTCTTTCTAGGGGAAAAAAAACCCCAAAACATTATTTTTTTGTGAATCTTCTTTACATTTTGGACTTCCGACAAGAACCTAGAAACCTAGAAACATAATCTTGGCCCCAGCGCAGATATTATAAAACAAATTCTGAAATTTCCTTAAAAAAAATATGTGCAGCACTATATGAGATCAAAAGCATTGAAGCTATTAATATGTTGACAAGACCTGTTCTCAGCACACGAGCTTTTTCTCAACCCTATTTTAATAGTGACAGTCCAGTCCTGCAATAACTGTTGCATCATTCTGAAGGTAAGGAGGGGCAGCAGTGCGATTACTCTGATCACACTCAGCAAGTACGTGGTACCCAGTTCCAACTTTCAGGACTGCTTAAAGGGAAGTCTGCAGAAGGGCATAAAAAGACTTGATGGTCTTCAAGTGTGTTTTAAGTGTGTAGGCTGCATTTATTTGATATTTCAGGCAGTAAGGAAGAATGGGTCACTGTGATTGCTGCTTTTAATTTGCTTGTTATAGAGTTCAGAAAGAGTACTACAAAAATACCTGCCTTAAATGCCAAGAGCAAAATGAAGGAACTAGTCCTCTTATTAAACAGAAAAACCTGATTGTATCATATCAGCAGACCTTAGTCTAATGTTGGTTTAGGCCATGTGCATTTTCCTTGTAGTGTGAAACTCATTCACTTTGCAGAAAACTCCTTTTTCAATACAGACTCCAGACACTGATGAAGATACCAGTAAATCTATTTACTCCAGTATGGACTCTATAGAGATGTCATGGCCACAGGTCTTCTTTTAACTCAATGAAAAAAGACCAAAAACCGGTGTGATTTTGTAAGAGTCAGTTCTCTGAAGGTCCCTATCTATTAATCCAATAAACACACTCGGTATTTCAATTATGGTGACACACTCAGTAAATAGGAAGATTTTGGAAAGGGTAAAGCACAATTCTGTAAATACTTACCACCCCCCTATTCTAACTGTGATACAGGGGGGAGGTGTATGCTGTCTGTTACATGCAGCACATGAACACAACCCTAATGATAGGGATTTACAGTACAAAACAAGGTAAGTGAAGCTTCAGAAGCTGCATTATATTGGAGCAGATCAGTTATGATCCACTGCCATGTCCTCGATTCTGTCACATCAACAGACAACAAGCGTAGTCACTCCCTCGTCTCCTCCCACCCACTGAATGCTGGACAGCAATGAATCCTGATGCAATAAAAGCCAGCATTTATCTGATTCAGCTATGTAGTTCCTCACAGATCCTGTTTACAATGGGCCTCAACCTGTTAAATTCCACTATTTATCTAGGGAATGTGTTCAGAGTTCACCTTAAATATCAGAGGCATGAAGCACCCCAGTCCCACCAAAATTCAAACTTGGCATCTGAAATCTGCAAGGTCCTCCCAGATTTGGCGACAAACTCACATGTACCATGCACAAAAAGAACACACAAAATTATTATTCTTTCACTAGAAATCTGTGCAGATCTCCTCATCCCACTGGTCTCAAAGATGAAACCTCACTTGATTTCAGGAGAGTTCCAACTTGATTATCATTCAACCCAGGTAAAAGACATCTGCAATACTGCTGCATTTGTCTTTTCCTGATATGGCTGTTTTTCCTCTGTCTATTACCCACTTTTACCATTTGAGCTTACTAACGTGTAGCTCTTACAGAGCATCAGAATAATCTACACCCTAATTATCACAATGCAACATATAGGCAGCAAAAATGAAAAACAGTTTGAAGTTGTAAACACAAAAGTTTTAACAGCAAAGTTGATCATCTCCTAATCAGTATAAATAGAGTCTAATTCTTTCATGCCCTTTCATCATTCTGCCATCTCTACATCACTGCATCAAGTAAAGAAGCCCCAAAGAATACATAAAACTCAGACCTACTAACCCTAGCTATTTTTTCGTGGGTCCTGGGTTCTTTGTCTGTTTGCCAAAAATTACCGGCTAGCATCCTTGACCATGAAAAATAAACACATAAAAAGATGAGCATATGTAATTTCAGATAGCTGGTCAAGCAGGGCACACTGAAAATGAGATGACAGCTACTACTGTTTTATTATACATCTCATTTAAAGGATATCCACCATTTAACTGTTTAACTGCAGAAATGTGAGATGTGCATATTCACATTTCCCGTTTCTTCATTGTTTGATTGTTTTCTCCCTGTTAAATCACACTACCTGAGGATGTCAGAGCAAGGATTTTCCAGCTTTTTTGTACTCCCATAGAGGCACATTAACTTCTGGGTCTTAAAGACGCTGTAAAAGCTGTTAAGACACGTTGTGTGTATAGACAATAGAATTTTTCTATTTGGGCCCAAATTCCACTAGGACCCTTTCATCAGTCTTGAGCATTTGAAGAAGCATTGCGTTAGATCTACGCATAGAGGTGTCGATCATCTGGAGGGAGGAAGGAGGAGCATCTGTGTTGATGCAGTGAGCTCTCAAGTGACAGGAAGACCCTGAAGTGTCTCGTATCAGAGGTCAGGTCTGGATTTTTAAGGCTCGTCATTGCCAGGCTAACCAAGAGTATTCACCCTGAAATGATGAAACTCATCTAAGCACTGGATCTGGGGTTTGCGGTAATGTTTCGTACAGATGCATTTGGTTCGGGTTTTTCAGACTCAGTAAGACAACTAGATTTGTATTTATGTCACATAATTTCAGAAACTTGCGTGATAACTACATACCTCTTACTTAGATTCAGCATATTTTTCTTTCCTGCCTCGCCTGTAGACCACATGCATTAGTTATATAGTAACCATGACTATCTCAGTATAACAAAGTGTGGAAATAATGAAAAGCCTTCAGAGGCATTACATGCCCTTGGCAACCTAGCTCTGCAAGACAGATGTTGCATCCAGAGCCATGCCACTGAAAACCGTATGTACATGTATGCATCTACAGCGTGAACACTTACCCAGTCCTCGAAGTGACGGCTCCCGTTCTGCAGCAAGTCCTCAAACTGTATAGTGCAGTTAGCTACAAAATCGTCGTACCCGATGGGGGCATCATGGAAAACAGCCATCTCTATCTTCCTGCCATTACAAACGTCGGTGACAAATTCATCGTTCCAAGCAGGACTGTTGGTCTTTTGCTTGGTCGAGGTCTGCCCGATCCTGGAGTCGTCCACATTGAGGGCGATGTAAGGGTCCAGCAAAAAGGTCTGTGGCCTGGGACCCACCGCATGCCTCAGAGACCACGCCGTGGGTTTCAGATTCACCGCCTCACAGATCTTGATTTTCAGCAAGCCATTGAAAACCACCATGGCTGGATAGCTGCACTTTTCCCGGGATCAAACACTCGCTCAACGCACTCGCACGGAGAGGGAAGGAGGGAGGTCTCGCCAATAAATAGGAGGGCAGGTCTGGGAGTGGGGGAGCAGGGTACGGTGCGGGTCTCTTCGCCTGGCTGCTGCTGTTACCTTTGATTATTTAGCCTTTGCTCTTGCGACACCCAGTGAATACATTTATTTTCTTGCCCGTGTTTCTAACGGAAAACAAGGGAGGGGGGCCGCCGGGGAGGGGGAGGCGGCCGCGGCTGCAGGAACCCCCCGAATGCAATCAAAACCCGAGCATAATCAGTCCGGGGGGTAAGCAAGAGCCTTCTCCCTTCACCCTGACCATAATCCTGGATCAGTCCTCGCAGAGGAAGGAGAGCCGCGATCCCGGGCTCCCGCACACGCCAGTCCTGCCCGTGCGCCGCACAACAATACACACACACGCATACACACACACNCCCGCCCGCTGCCGGTGCCGCTCCGCCGCTCGCTCCAGCGCAGGAAATGCGCAAAAGACGTCAGTGTGTGTGTGTGTGGGGCGAGTGTGCGGCGGCGGCGGCAGCCCCGGCCGTGCGTGTGTGTTTCTCTGTATGTGTGTGTGTTTGAGTGTAGAAAGTTTTGCCTGTTGGGGGAGCAGCGCGGCCGCCACCAGCCGGGAACCGCGGCGGGGGGCGCGCTCCCCGGGCTGGGCTTGCCGCTTCTCCACACCCGCCGGGCGGCTTTCCGCCGGGGACTCTGCCCGCTCCGGCCCCACGCCTCCTCCTCCTCCTCACAGGATAAAGTGGTGAACCAAACGTGGAGAAAGCACCCCCGGACGCCTTCCTCCCCGACCGCNGCATACACACACACCCACACACGGATCAGAAACACCGGCCGACCCACCAACCCTGCCTACTGCACAGCCTCCGCTCAGCAAACATCCACCCGGGGACCTTCCATCCGCGCCGCCGCCCGCAGCCGCCCGTCCTGCGCCGCCGCCGCCTCCTNTTTGAGTGTAGAAAGTTTTGCCTGTTGGGGGAGCAGCGCGGCCGCCACCAGCCGGGAACCGCGGCGGGGGTCGCGCTCCCCGGGCTGGGCTTGCCGCTTCTCCACACCCGCCGGGCGGCTTTCCGCCGGGGACTCTGCCCGCTCCGGCCCCACGCCTCCTCCTCCTCCTCACAGGATAAAGTGGTGAACCAAACGTGGAGAAAGCACCCCCGGACGCCTTCCTCCCCGACCGCCTTTATTAATGTGCTTGACCAGCAAGGTCCTGCCCCGACCGGGACCACCACTCACACCGCGCCGGGCGCTTCTGGCGCCGCGGTGCCGGCGGACGCCCCTTCCCGCAGGGCTTCCTGCCCCTCGCCCTTCTCTCCGTGATCCCCGGGACGCCTTTCCCCGAGCCTGACGAGCAGCGAACTCCGCCGCCCCCGCCCTGCCCCGCCGCCTGACAGCGCCGAGCCCTAGCCCGCGTCTCCACCACCCCCGCCCGCCGCGGCAGCGGCACAGACAGCGCTACGTCAGCGGGGGCCGGGCCGGGCCTGAGGAAGAGTTTCCCCGCGGTGTGCGAGCGCCGGGAAGTGCCGAGCGCCGCCAGGGGAAGCAGCCTCCCGGGGCCCGCCCCGCCCGGCCCGGCCCGGCCCGGCCCGCGGCCGCCCTTCCCCCGGCTGAGAGGCGCTGCCTGGGTTGAGAGAGAAGCCGCCTGTTGGCCACCCGACGCCCCGCGGCGGCGGGGCACTGCCAGCCCCTTTGTCTGCCGCGATCACCTGGCCCGTGCCTGCCCCACCTCAACCCGCGGCGCCTCTCGCTGCTCCGAGCTGGCGCTGAGCGGGACACCGCAGGCGGGCGGTCGCCACTGCCCTGCAAATGTACTAAAAAGGGGGGGGAAAAACCCCAAAAACCTTCTGAAAGGGTGAAAGAGCGTGCGTACTGTGTTCTTGAACGTTATCTACACGTCATGAAAGATTTCAGTCATTTTTCATCACCGTGCTAACAAGTACCCTATGAAACACCCGTGAAGCTACATGCAGACTGACTTTTTCCTCCTCAGAACAAACGTGCTCGGGATCTTGGTGGTTTCCCATGGTGAAAATTATTACTGCCTTAATTATTTTTAGCTACCGATTTTGCCTTTTTGTGTGTGTGCTTGTGTGAGAAAGTCACCAGGAAATTGATGGACTTTGGCCTTTGATGGGATTTGAGCTGGCTGTAATATCACAAGAGAAAAATAAGCAGTCCTGGCAGCCAGGAAGGCAGCTGGGGTACTTCGAAGAATCAGCCAAAGCAGAAAGAAGCTCGATTGCCTGGATCCAGTTGAATAACGACATAAAAGATGAGCTCCCTGTCCTTGATCTGGACCTGATATTCCTGACTGGAGAGGAAAGAACAGATAATTACGGATTTCTACAGATAATGGCTCAGGAGGCAGGTGTTATATTTGGAGCTAATGAAACAGCTCCAGTATCTGTGCTTCCAGAGCAGTTTCCAGATAGGAGATACGGTACTAATGAAGCCAATGGGTCACGAGAGTATTCACGTTAATGGAAGACAGACTTTCTGGTGCCTCTTGCCACTTAGTCTACTAGTCAAAATAGAAGTACAGTAAAATCTCCATGTTCATTATCATCTTGACAATCTCCAAGCAGAATCGTTTGATTCAAAGCTGTGGTATGGAGCCAATTATGGGAAATGTCTTCCTTTGCAATTCAGCCTTTCCTGGGCTTGCAGCAGCCGTGATATATCTATCATGTTACTTTTGAAAAGGACGATACTCGCAGGCCCCACCAGAAACACAAGAAGAACCTGCTTCTTTCCTCCCAGCCTCATTCATTACCTGATGCATATAGTACTATATATTAAGCTATACGGTCTTACATTTAGGGTGTCAGAAAGAACACTGTAATTAAATCTTTCATCTGGATGTCTTTGTGTTCTTTCTTAATAAGGGCAATGTAAACAGTATGCTCCATTTCCTTAGATACTTATTGGAAAACATGAAAGCCAAACTGATACACCGTTTAATTTTTTTTCTGTTTATTTTTAGAGAGCTGCAACTGTATGTATTCTGTATGCCCAAGGTAAGTAAACAGGGTCTCCATGGTGAGTTTAATGACTTAGCATCTCTCTGAGATTACATGCATGTTATGAAAGTCTGAATAAATACAGACAATATTAACACAGCATACAAAATAATATAGATAGACCTTATATTTGGCTAATTACATGTACAATCTACTACATATCTAGCTAGGCCCTGATCCCTAATTTGAGCCATCTCCATTTTTCCATGCACTGAAGCTAGCTAAGGTTTGGTTTCATAAATCATTTATTTGAAGAATAAATGTCTGCCTGCATGAATAAGGATTTACAAGCTCATTTAGGATCAGACAGCTCCAGCCTTACACTGCTTAGGAAAATACAAACATCTTGCACAGTTTTAATTTATTTTTAGATTTAGGTTTCTTAAAATTATATTTCAGAAAAGCACGTCTATGACAAGACTGAACGTTTATCACTAAGCAGTTCTTAACTTAACCAAAATAGCCTGGAACAGTATTCTTAAAATCCTGTAACTCAGGTATGTGGACCAACATTACAATGCTTCTTGGAAGTTCATCTAAAAGCTTGGCTCAGTGGTCTCAAAAACTGTAAGTAATAGACAGCAAAGAACATTCCAACTGTAAGTACCATTTTCCACTTGAAAAGTTTTTAAATATTTGTTTGTTTGAATTTTTTTTCCTGTTCTCTTGCTGTGCATATGGAAGGATTTGGTTCTTTAAGAGCAAAAGCTATTCTATTTTTCACAAGGAGGTCTGGAGAGGAAGATACAGCGTTTGCGGTGTTTCTCCTGCAGAAGGGCAGTAAGAAGTATCCCAGATGCATTTCTGTACTCTATTACAAAGCCTACAGCAGTGTAGTAAACCACGGCCTTAAGTTTAATTACATTTTAGCTATTTTTCCCAGCTGTGTTTTTTTTTAAAAAAGACACAGAGGGTCTGCAGGGTACCTAGACTCAGGACTGGTTAAGGAGATCTGTCTACTCTCCAGAAGTGACCTTAGCTGGTAGAAGCCCCTCTGTTCAGCACCCTGACACAGCCTTTGTGTCAGGGCTGCTCCCGGTGTGTGCTGCTTGACTGCAGGATCATCTGCATGTTGGCATTTGATTTTCATTATTGTTGACTCACTTACTTGACGGACAACTGCACTTGGAGACTGTCCTCTAAAGTTGTAAGGAAAAGACCCCCAAGAGATCATAAAAACACAGGTTAATTGCATCAACTTCCATTTTCATTCTTACTTCAGGAAAGAGGCTACATCAAACTGATAAGGAACAGCAGCAATGGCACCTGCAGACAGCGGCCTCCCAAGGCACGGTTCTACTCCCGCAAATCACTTTTAGGGTGCGCCTGCCCTGTTTCAGGTAGTGGCGGTGGCAGCGGCAAGGAAGGACGAGCGAGCCGTAGGCAGCCTGTAATCTCAGACAGCCCCTGACCTTTCCCTGGCCTGTGCATCCTCAATAGCTCTGTGGAGAAACAGCACTATCTGGTGGAGAGAGGATGTAAAGTCCTGCCAGGAGTCGCGTTAGGCTTAATTCTATTATTGCAGCCACAATTGCAACTGGATTTGAGGTGTTCTTGATCAAGATTGATAGATAGTTTGCATTTTCAAGAGGATTTATTTTTTTATAGTCCCATTTGTCCTGAAAAACTGTTCAAGCATTGGAGAAATGTCAGCAAATTTTGAGGCTTTTCCAAGTTCAGCAATATGAAAGAAGGAGAATTTTGTGTTGTTTTATTTTTAAAAGGAGCATCATTTCTTAGAGTTATACTAAACAGATAGACAAGGAATAAAATCCAGCTTGAATGCAGGAGAGATTTTCAGAAACACCTTTATGTAAAAAATTAAATAAAAGCCAGACCCCTCATTATAGGCCCTGTGAAAACTGAGGAATTTTCAATCCACTTTGGACAAGAATATATTCCAAGCATATGAAGATATTCACTAGTATGAGTATATCCACTGAATTCCTTTGAACTTAATGGATATGCTTATGCAAGTGCAATAGTTGGGTGTTAGTG
This sequence comes from Aleadryas rufinucha, assembly GCA_013397815.1. Classification (NCBI taxonomy): domain Eukaryota; kingdom Metazoa; phylum Chordata; class Aves; order Passeriformes; genus Aleadryas; species Aleadryas rufinucha. The sequence goes on from VZTH01010776.1 coordinate 454,596, forward strand.
GAATCAGTCCCTTCCTGGCAAGAAATCAAAGATTGCTGTCAAATGCTGACTATCTTTGAAAGTCAAATTATTATTTAGTATCTAATTTTGGAGGCATGGTTATGAAAAAAGCATCCTCAAGAGCATTTTCACTCCTGTCATGCTGCAAATGATCTTTTGGGTATACCAATAGCTAATTTATCTTTTCTAAAAATGAAGAAAAAGACCAGTCTCAGTGAGCTTGGTCCAGCGTCCAACTCCATTCCAAGATTTCCTTTGTATCCAGCCAATTTCCTACTAATTTATTCTTCACTCGCAAAGTATGTACCTGAGGAAGTTACTTAAGGCACTCCCAATGTTCCCTGTGAAATGTCTCAGCATAAGGGATCCTGTCAATGTGTGATTAATTAGGTCTCCAACTCTCTCTCTTGTGTAATTACACTTTTGGTAGTCTTCCCAAGCTCTTGTAAAAGAACATACTGAACACTAGCTCAGTGTGTTAGCTTTCATTGGGAGTGAATCTCTCAGAGTACATCTGCATGGATTTGCAGCCTTAAGGTACGTGGTTCTGGCACACACGGTGGTGACACGGTGACTTCAGTGCAGTGTCTACCAGCCAGCCTGTTCTCAGGTATGCACCTGGTTTGCTAGCCAAGACTGAACCCCATGATATCATACCTTCCCAGCAGTTCTTATCTGAGCTGGATAGATCACAGCCAGTTCAAGCATATCTGCACGTGCTACAAAAACATACCTCCAGTTTCAGAACATATGCTTAGGTCACTTCTAGGCTAGAGATTTCTGGCTCAGGCAGGGCTGTAGAGCAGTATGATCTCAGACAAACAGCTGTGCCAGGGACTGTCACCATTGTGGGAGGGAGTGTTATTATTTTATTGCTTGTGGATGGTGATTTTTTTTTTATTGATATAAAAAGTTTTAGCACTGTACATCTTTCTGGTAAAATATAGTGGAACCTGTATACTGGATATGTACCCCAAATATAAAAATAGGCTTCCACTTCATCTCCTACATGTCTCCTCTCAACCTTCACATGAGTATGCTGACAGCATTTACTGTGGGTTTGCCATTTGCAGGATTGTTGCTATTCCACACAAGGAATTGCTGGAAAAACTTCTGAAGGGTAAAACTGAGCTCTGGTCTGTTCCTGGTTTATCAGCCCTCATCCTGAGAATTTACAACGGGTTTCTGGGGCAGGGAAGCTTGGAGTTACCTGGCATTGCTCAGGACTATAATAGGAGTCTGTTGTTATTCAGACTCAGTGATTAGATTGTCATTGCTGGAAGTAATTTTGGTACAGAGTGACAAGGAAAGAATTCTGGAATGGATCAAGATTCAAGAGACAACCCCCTGCCCTAGATCAGCCTCTCCACACGAGCCTTGGAAGATGTTTTCTCTAAGAGTACAGTTCACTCTCTGCATCAAGACTAGAAGAGGACAGGAGCATGAAGGTCAGTCTTGCCTTTCCAGGCTGTTGCTTTCTTGAGCAACACACAGGAAAGAAACCCCATAGTGTATATGCTGCTTGAATGAATGATTTTGTACTGTATTGAAAAAAACCAAACCAACCATGCACAGTGAGTAGGGAAAAGGATGGGTCCATTTCCTTGCTTTCTTCTCCACAGCTACACAATTTCAGGCAAGGAGCAAACATAATCTAGTGCTAAATGTGATTCCTTTCATGATAGAAAAGCTGGCCCTTGGGTCGTTACAGCTCCCTGAGGCTGGATACCCAATGTATGCTGGGGTCAGCTGTCAATTATCCATACTTCTCTTGGCTTTTCCTGGTTTTATTTCTTCCTAGAGTACCAAAGTATTGTTGCTTCTAAAAACTGTTCTTAATTTGAGGTGAACTTCCCCGAAAGAAACTGTGAAGGGATCTGAGTGTGTTTGCCTCCAGGAAATGGAATTGATTTTCTGCTTTCTCGTACAGTACAGGAGTGGAAGCCATACAACACACAGCAGGATGCAGCACACCAGTAGAACGGGCTAGAAGGGTTTCTGTCCTGCTGGTCTATTTGGTGTGAGCACACCAGAAGAAATTTGAAAAAATAAGAGAAGCTCCAAGTCTGGGCAGCTTGATATTTGCATGCCTAGCAATAAGCGGATGTAGTAATGTTCCAGAGAATAATGGCCGTGTGTATGCACTTCATTGAAGCATTGCTAGCATTCATCCTATTGTCTTACCCTGAACCCTGTGCAGGATTTGGAGCATATGTCACTAATATGTGTGGCACTCCAAGGCAAACTCCTTTCACAGCTGATAAGTTGCAGTGGAGTAATAAGTGTGCCCAAGGTATAACTATTGTTACCAGTTTCTGTTAATTTTCTTGACGATTTTAAATTATGCACACTGCCACTGTCAGTTCAGTAGTATCAATGAAATGTAAAAAGAATAGGCTTTTCAAAAGTAGGTAGTATCACTGCTTTACAACACAGGAGAGTAATAAAGGCTATGAGTAAAGGGCTGCATTTTGGAAGTACCTCTGAATTTTGAGTGCTTTAATTGAAAAATGTCTGACTAGACACATTTTAGGTATCTCAAGTTAAGTGGACAATTTTCAGAATTTTGTCCTAACCACCTGCTTAAACTCACATATGAAGTCACTAAAAGAGTCTTTAATAAAACCAGTATGTTATTATTCTCACAGCCTTCCTCCAGCCTTTTCCCAGGATACTATTCAAGAAGTGAAACTTTGTAAAATTGATAAATAAAGGCGGAATAAAGATATGATGTAATGATTTATAGTACCGGAGTGCCGTCACTCAGGACATGTAGGATATGCTGAGCTGTATTTTTTACTGGCTTTACTGTAATAAGTTACAGTGATGGCCAAAGCCTAAAAAGACCTATGTGTATGTGCATAACACTATACAATTTGAATTGTCAGAGTTCAGGACTCTTCAGCAGACTTACTCCTGCGCATGTCTTTGGAGAACTAAAATGTAGTCCATAGGTTCACAAGTATTTGTATTTATATCCTTGAAGTTGCTAAAGGCTAGTTTCATTTTCTAGTATAGGTGGCAGTTTCAACTTTAAATGAAGTCATGGACAGCCCAGCAATGGTTGTTGCTCTAACGCTTCTCATAAGGGAAGGAGGGGCGTCGGTGCTGGGTGAAACCTTTGAGGTGTGGACTGACAGAGATGGCTTTTCCCACGAGCTGTTAATGGGCTTCTACCGGCAAACACAGAATAGAAAACAGTTGACCACTAAACTGCCATGACTCATGACTTTGGAGTTCACAAACAGAATAAAGACACAAAGGATTAGCGGGTCATAATTACTCCTCAACAGTTTATGTTACTTTTCTTTCTCCGTTTTATGTTTGTGGGTGCGGTTCTAAGTGTGGCACTCCATTTTTCTTCTGCATTTACATGCCCCAAACATACTCACCTCACTATATGTCCAACTAAGAGCTTCATCTCTTTTTCTCAGTATTTTCTGTTCTGGGTTGTAGAAGCTCTTAATGATCTTCCTTCATGAAGATTCCTTCACTGAAGGAATGTCTTCCTTCAGTGTAATCCCATTTTGCTCCAACACAGCCCAAGAGGGGCAGAAAGCAACAGACGTGATTCTGTGAAGCAAGACAGGGCATGATCCACTCCCATTACATACAGGTAATAGGGAATTTCTGAGTCTGAGCAAAGCACTACACGTCTGAGTTAGTGCTACTTAATTAGTAATTATACCTCTGTAACCTCATAGCTATTTGCAAAACTTTCACACGTCTATCCTCAAAGCACCCTCTTCACTTTAATACTTTCATTTTAGGATCTGATAGCTATTCTATAAAGGCCAGGAAAAATCTATGTTTAGCAAATAACTTTTAAAAGAGATCCTCTATCGCAAATATTTCTGCTTTTAGACATACCAGGTATTTGGGGGAAAAAAGAAAGTACCACAGACTACAAATTTTCGGTATCTGAAACCAATCTAGGTCTCAACTGAAAATAATCTGTCATGGAATTTAAAGTTTTAATATGATAGCCAGTTGGTTTGGTTGTTGGTTTGTTTTTGTTTTGTTGGGATTTTTTTTAAAGAAAGCAGACACACCAAAAGAAATGTGTGAGAATTGGTTGCCTTCATCTAAATCTCATGTGATTATGTCAGTTATTTCTTGTTATGTGAATTTGAATTAACTAATATGCTGCTCTTTTAAAGTCAAATAGGTAACTGATCCAAAGGAATCAAATGTAGGGCTGCTGACTCTTAGCTAATCCATGGTAGGACAAGTTATAACTGGGTTTTTTTCCCCAGGTAGTTAATTAAAAAGTTTAAATTAGATTATTTACAGTGTTTCTTTGAAAAAATATTCAATATTAATAAAACCATTGTGGAGTTTTTTGTTTTGATCATAACTGTCAAAGTAGTGTGGTGAAGAGATATGTCATAATTATAAGGACGCTGCATTTTTCTGAAGTATTTTTCATGAATACTGTTTCCCATCTCTAATATTAACATAACTGAAGGAGTCCCTTGGGAGATCATCAATATCCATGGTTTTAATGTTCTGAGTCTGGGGAATCCAGTGTTCTTCACCCATCTCAAGGCAAAGGAAAAGAAATTTGCTGCATCTAGAGGTCTAGATGTGATGCTTAAAGAAGCAGCATAGAGAAAAAAAATAACGTTTCTACTTATGAATAACTAATATTTTTGGAGATATTACAGTCCCCACTCCTTCATTCTTCATAGAATAAACTACTAAAAGTATATATTTTATTTATTTATAATATATATTACATTAGTTATTTATTATATTTATATATGATATATATTTTCTATTTATTCACATCACACAGTACATCATTGCTTCAGTTTTGTTTTCCCCCATTATTTGTTTTGATTTGTTTGTTTATACTGACATTAACATATCTTTGTATCCTTTTCAAACTAACGAGTTTTCTGGTTTGTGCCTTTATGCTTCAGTTTGTATTTGGATTTTTTACACTAGCTTTAGCCTGGGGAGAAATGTTTTTTTATTAGGATAAACACATACTTACAAATGAAAGGAGTGGTTCCTTTATGTACCTCTTCCTCCAACATATGGAAGTAGCTTACACTTGCTGCAAAATAGGGAAAGCTGCAATCTGCAGTAAGGAGTCATAAGGGAGAGAGGAAGAAAAGAGGGATTAGCAATTAGGTTAGAAACTCTAATAAGGTCTTATAATTAGCAATTATTTATTATCATAGCAAAAGCTATTATCCAGTATAATCAAAGTAATCTAATCTATAATTCTAATATATTTTTACCAACTTGTGCTGGTGTATTTGTAATTTTACAAAATACTTCATTTGGACTGAAACTTTTCTAGTTTTGCCTAATCGTTTTCTTACATAAAAGCTTGAGTAATATAATTCCAAGCATTTCTAAGTTATGTATGTATTAATAACATAACCTTATTCAGACATTCCAGTAGCATATTTCATGCCTGAATATTTCAGTAATGGCAAAGGACAGAAACATCACACCTGGTTTGTTTTGGGGTGGTTTTTTTTTAGTTTGGTGTGATGTAAAAAATGCCAAGCCTGGAAAAATTAGTATAACTGTTTCAAAGTTTTGAGTTTAAAATGAGATATTTTCCTCAAGAAAACCTTATCTAGGTTTGTTTAGCATCTGTCTGTAGAAGGACAGAAACTGACAGTTTCAAATGCACTGATATCTAAATATTACAGTTCTGGTGTCCAAGGGTGATGATGCCAAGATCATGAGGCAAAGCTTCCCTTGTGCTTAACACTCTGGAAAGGTGCAGCACCATACTGAGATATAACGGGTTCAAATACCTATTTTTAATGACCTCTACTTTGTATTTTTTGGAAGGAGCTCAGATGTCTTCTGCTGTTTCAGAAACTTATCTGATGATTGGATCCACATGAATATCTATCATGAAAACAGACAAGCAGAAATGAGAGGGAGTTCAAATATTTTGAGTCTGGCTTTGAGTAAAAACCGCTGAATCTTACCTCATCCATCAGGTCAGTAATGGAACAGTTCAGGTCTTTCACTGAAACCTAATACTCTGTACTTTGGGAATACAAGTCCACTGATGAGAGACAGCATTCACAAAGGTGTTTGAAGTTGGCAAGCTGTGACATGTTGCCACTCGCCTCTTCCCATAAGGACAGTGCATCACCACGTGGAAAATAAAATGTGGATGGTTTTCTTCTCTTTCTTGATTATTAGTGGATTGCATGAAGTGGATGATAACATATTTATCACAAGCTGTCTGAAATACCCTTTATGGGGATTATTTTCCTAGCTTTGCAGGTGAGTGCTTATTTACCTCAGGAGGCAACCTATAGTGCTATCACAGCTGTTCAGAAGCCATGAAGCTTTGTAGTGAAGCATGTGGGCAGGTTAAAAATGTGTCTGTAACTGCAGCAAAGTGCTTCAGATTAAAAAAGAACATGTTGTGCATATAACCTTTTCTGAACTGGTTCTCCATTTGACATAAGTGAGTTTAGGGAGCTTCAGCTGAAGGTGGGGCACACTAAGCAGCAGTGAGTTACTGCGCTGGGAGGGTGCAATTACTGCAGTTGAAAGGCGCAAGTGCTCCATCCTCAACAGATGGGAAATAGCAGATTCATTTACACTGTGTGTAAAGTAAACAAACGTTCCTGGGAATTATCCTGGGTAGGAATGTTCTCTAGGTTTGTCCTTCAAACAGCTGTTCAGCATACCTGCTCCTATCCTGCTTTATAAGACAGCATTCCAAAGCTTTCTTAGGAGGGCAAATAAAAATTTATTTAATTCTCTGGAAGGTTCTTCCAAACTCCATGTGAAACTTACTCAGTACCTCCTTTAACGGGCCAAGCACTGGGACCTGGATCTTTCTGTTTCTTTCAACTTTCCAGTTCATTTTTTTTTTCACAAAGACACCTTATGGGAAAGTGTTTCTCAAACTGGGGAGAAGAGATCCATCTAGGTACACAGAGGGGGAGGAGTGGGGGTGCTCTTTGGTGTCATGTGTACTTACCACTGGGATACTTTTGTGACACTGGGTTATTGCCCATCAACAACATTTATTTCTGTCGTTACAGAAGCAACACTGCTGAAGTATGGGTTGTTGCTTGATGTCATTTTGTTTGACAACAAGTTGAGAACACAAGTGTCTGCATTTTTGTGGGAGCTGATGTTGAAATGCTGCAAACATATTAAGATACAGAGAGAGAAAACAAACAAGTTAATACAATTTTGTTTCCCATAAAGATTCTTTCTTGTTATCTGCTTTCTTGTCACACTACTGTCAGGTCTAATAACATAGGTGTCAACTTCTACTCTGAATTATCTTCAGACTTTGTCTTGTGGATCTTTTTGCCAGTGAAATCTTCAATCACAGCCTGTCCAAGATACAATGGAGCATCAGCCTGCTTTTTCAGTTATGACAGATATATACCGGCACTGCTCCTGTTCATTCAGAGTCTTGTAAGGATTTGTGTAGGTTTTTGCCTAAAACAACATACTGGTTACTCTCATTTATCCCTGTTTGCGTAAACTCATGCTGTTGATTTTCACTTTCAGGTTCCTACGCAGCCCATCCCCACACTGCCTACAATGGCTCGTTCCTAACAAGATGTCAACACCTTTCTCTGCTCTTAGAAGCAGAAAAACTCCTTTCTTATGTTTTAATTCAAGTACAGAAATGTTTTTCCTGTGCTGTCCTTATGCCTAGTAGCTCCTTGAAGGGATTTGCCCATCTGCCTACTGGGCTTCATGCTCAAAGCTCTCCTTTACTGTGACACCTAAAAAATACACACAATACCAGTCTGCTTTTCTCCTATCTATATCTTGGTAGGATCCTTCTCCTTTGCAGCAGCTCCCAGATCTTATGACAGTATAGAAACAACAATAAGGACCAAATCAGCAAAAGGTATTTCATAGGGATAGAATACTGGTCTCCTGATAGGTCCAAAACCAGCTGGTAGTGCAAAACCAGCTTTTCCTAAATAAAAAAAATCAGATTAGTTAATGAAAAATAAAGGACTGAAACTCTTATGTAGGTGCCCTCTATACTTCTCACTTGTGAAATTATTAAATCCCTCCCAAGAAAGGTATAAAGGATGAGCAGCAGGCTTTCTAGTTTTACCAGCAGTAGTAAGCAAAACTCCCACAGTTTATGGGCAATAACTCTTCAGTGAATGGCAGAGATCACTGTAAACCTACTTTCAAAGTATTTAACTGGTGTCTCTTCCTAGAGCAGCATGGTATTCAACCTATTTAATATCACCTTCCCTCTCAAAGGTCGATGACACATTTATTAAGATACATCACTTCTGATCTGATCTTCCATCAATTTATCTCACTTTTACTACCTGTAACTGCCATTTGAAAGAGACTATTTTTGAAGAGTGAGAATTTCAACTTAATATTGTCCAAATATTCATCCAAATGCCCAGGAAAACCTAAAGTCTTTATTATACCTGTATAAAGCCTAACTATAACATAAGATTAACAAATAATTGCATGGCAGTATATTTGGTAAAATGACTGTACTTTTCTTCACTACTGAAGGGTGAAGTGGCCGGCTAAAATGAGAACTAAGCAGCTAATGGAAGAGCAGTTTATTTAGGAATTTGAGGAAGTATAATATGCCACACATATCCTAAATTAAGTCTTGTGGCATAGCAGAGCTATGACTGCAAAGTCATCATGTGTATAAGGGTGGGAGTCGGCAAATAACTGTGCTGGAAGTTCAAAGTTTCTCTTTAATCTTATAATGTGTTCACTGGTATTTTATTTACAGAAGCAATTACTTCTGGCTACATATAGTTAGCTACTGTAATAGTTATTTTACAGAAATAGCAACCGAGTTTTATGTGTCAACAATCTCCATTCACTGGAATTTTTGGAACTTCTTGTCAGAGAATGAATGACCTGCAGTACTGCAGGATAACTGAGACAAATATAAGCAACCATTTTCTAGGCCTTCTAGTACTATTAAAACTGAGGTTGCCATGTCACAGTTTCTTGAACCTGACAGCTTTGGTTTAAATATAGCAAAACTGACACATTACATATGTTTATGTTACTTCCAAAATGTTGGCCCCGTTACAAAATACTGTGCACACTTCAAACTGAGCAGATACTGAGACTGAGTCTGCAAGACTGATGGCAGTTGTTTAAAAGAATGGACCCTAGGATTGCTAACAGAGCCATTTTCCAAGTATTTTTAAAAAACTGCAGGCTGCCATGCTAGTGAAAATACTGATACAAACCAAATGCAAGCTCTAACTGGGGAAGGCAGGAGGGCTGTATCTAAAAATGCATTTCTCCCTACAGCTAGGAGCTGCATCTTTTTCTCATTTAGAATCAGGCTAATCCATCTCCAGGTGCAGATCTGCTGAAAACAGTGGAATTTCAGGCAGATGATAAAGGCCTTAAGTGACTCTTATTTTCATCTTTACAGTTGCATGGATTTGATCACACACATAAAGGCCCTCTTTTGGCTTTTAAAGCATCAGCTTGCTTTCGAGGATGGGAAAAGAGAGGAAAAGATGACTGAGAATGAAAGAAGTTCTCCAAATGATAATCTGTATCAGGATATCTAGTACTATGACTACATTTTGACTGCACATAAAGTTTCTTGATTCAAAATTATCCACAGATTGCTTGGTTAGAAATGTTTATGCATGTCTGTGTAAACTGTTGTGCCAGTAACCGACCTGCAGCAAACAGGGCAAACAGCAGACACTGTTACTGTCCGGGCACTGACTGGAACTGGTCAAAATTTTTCTGGCAGAAATTTCCCTGTAAAATCTGATGTGCTTATCCATCTCCTTTATATGCAAATGCCTGAGCATATCATAGTAATTGTTTATCCTCACACATCGTTTTTGGAAGCATTACTGGTAGCCCATTTTAACAATGAGGAACCGAGGCACAGAAAGAGTCCCTTGTTGAAGGTCACGCAGGACATCTGTAGCAGAGGAGCAAATTGAGTCTGAGATTCAGATTTATGTTCCCTAGGATGAAGCCCTTTTCATAGCTTGCTGAAAGCATATGATCAATTTGTAAGCATGTGAGTTGCTATTTGAACAGACAGGAATAATGGACACGTTTTGAGGCTCCTCCACTTGCCAACATCATCTCTTTTTTCAAAAGTGATGGATTCAGTCCTTCTGTAACAAGACATGGCCTCGTGACTACTGAAGGTCCTGACCTGGATACTTCTGCAGAGTCAGCAGAGGAAACTGGAGACTCTGATTTGCCTTTGAGGTATCCTAGTCCCACACAGAGAAAACTGATAGGCATATGGGGTAAAATAAAGAGGATAAATCTTTTTATGTGGATAACAGTACTGGAATAATGGGTTTTGATAGTTCAGTGGTCTAACTTTGAGTGAAGATTTTACTTCTGATTCTCCCAAATGTGACTTTTTCCAGAAAACTCTTGCAGCCCGGAAGAACCTTTACTATCATCCTGAGCATGCTTATTTACAGAAATCATAACTGATCTTTACAGAGGTAGAATTTCCTCTGTCAATCCCTAAACCACCTTTACTTCTGATTCTGAAGAGACCTTCTATTTGAAATAAATGCATGCAGTAACACAGGAGCGATAGCCTACACTTCAGTCCAAACATTCTTTGCACCCCTTGGATTCCTTCTAAGACTTAATTCTTTTTTCATTCTCTTATGTATATAGACTGGACATATGAGCATGTAACAGAACTTCAGGAGTAATTCTGCAAAAGAGTTGCTGGATCATTTGGAAGAAGAACTTCTTTCTATCTTTCTTTCTGCAGTTGTATTAACAGTTCATGTATGGAGTACCAATGGATTTTGAAGGTGCTGGTATAGTTCTCTATGTTTGCATAAGGTATGTAATTTGTCTGTGCCTTTGTCCTTCACAACAGGGAAACAACAAGGCTGTGAGGATAAATACCAGGGCTTTCTGGAGCAATTCAGAAACTCTTCAAATACACTCTGACAATATCATCCTATAAATGCATAGGGACTCTGCATCATCTGGACCCTGCAGCATCCACACACAAATCAGAGCTGCTGTAAACACACACAGAGCAATTGCACAGCAATGACCAGTAGATTCAGTAGGTTTGGGACTAAAAACATTGATTGCAGGATCTTCTTCAAAGTAGAACTTATGTTCTGAGCATAGAGGACCCTCATTTAGAGACGACACCATGATAAGTACTGTAAAGACTAGGGGGCACTCACAGTCTGCAGTGGCAGAGGTCACATTTGTTTTGTAGAAAGGCAGGGCATAGGCTTAAGGTCGGGTCGAACTATGTGACCAAAGCAATGAGCTTTCAGTAGTGGATGGAGAAAGTAACAGTGACATGGAGTTTCCATTTACAAGCGCTCTCTACCACATAAAATAAAAAATATTGGCGCTTTGCCCACCTGACAGGTAGAAAATATGAATACAGTGCAAACTATTTCCTGTCAGATCTGTTCTTCTGCTGATTGGCATTTCTATTAGTCCCAAATCAAATGGTGACTTAATACAGGTCGCCCATATCACTGCTGGGCACACAAGTATTTAGGAGTCAGAGGCACAGATGAGGATGCCATCACACTGTATTTTTATACAGACACAGTGAGATAGTTTCTTTCACAGAGACCTTTCAATGTAAATATAAGATAGGAAGAAACGTAAGAAAACAAAAACAATGGGTGCTACAAAAGCGCTCTGAGAGTATATTGGCAAGATAGACAGTGGAGTCAACACTGGCCATTTCTTCTGGGCCTGGTAGAAAAAAGAAATTAAGGAGCTGTTGAAGCAAGGGGTTTTTTGTTTGCGGTTTTTTTCCCCCCCCCCACAGATACTCTTCTATCTGTATTGTTTGTAAAAAATCTTTGCTAATTAATTGGGAATTGCTGCTTTTTCTTCTGCAAGGCCTTGCAGACAGGTGCAGACAGACACAACAGCGGCGTGCTCACACTCTGAGCTGCCCAGACTTTGCAAGCTTCTGTCTGGAAGATGTAGAGTCATGCTAATGTGGCACCATGCCCAAAATAACATACCCTGCCTCTCAGCAGTGCTCATTAGCTTAGGTTCATGTAGTTATCTTGCTTCTGGACTGGGGCCTTCCGGTGTCTGACAAGCTAAGTGCACTGGCAGAGTTCTCCTGCCTCTCTGGCCTCCTCCATGTGCTTATACCTTTATGTCATTACATGTTGTCACTTTTTGTTGAGAAATGGACTGTTAAAAATCACTGACTCTCTTCTCCCAGTCGTACTCCTAAGGAAACTTTTGTCAGTCTCCCAAGATGATAAAAACACATGAGGATCTCATGGTTCGGCTCACACCAGCACCAAAGCAGCAGTAATGGCTGCAGAAGAAGCTAACTCACAAGCTGCCAAAGCACTGAGGCAGGAAACAGAAGTACAGATTACATTCTGTATGAAACCTGAGTACAGACCATATGACCCTCAGCACGTTACTGCAACATGGCCAAGAACCAGACTGCACTCTCATACCATAAGTAATCCAGCATCTGCCCCCAGTGGCAAATTTTTGGGAACACTGTGAAGGACTGGATTTCCTCCAGTTGTCAGGGAGGAGAGAGTACCCAGCAGATTGCCCCACTGGTTCATCTCCCTTTGTGACATTTCAAGCAGCATCAATTTTCCAAATCCCAGGAAAAGAGAAAAAGATGCTGAGTTTCTTCCCATTGCCCACTGTTAGGACCCATAATCCATCACCCTACATTAAAATGACAAGTTTGACAGGTTTTATATTGAACTGTGGCTACTGTGGAAAAGACACAGGTTTCAATCCTCACTGGTAATAAAGGATATGGGACAACTCAATTTAACTTTTACCTGTCTATCAAATGTAGAAAATTGCACTCAGTAATATGAGAATGCTGCTGAGAATACAATGTGAAGGACTCAGTGGGGAAAGAGACAATCCAGGTCGCTCATCAGATTTTAATTCTGCCTCCTTGTGGTTATTTCACTACTCTGGTCTCACAGTTTTCCATGGGATGTCTCCATTCATCAGTAAATATTTGCACAAAGGGCAGTATAAAGACAGCTCTTTATACACAAGGAGCTCTAAGCATGGCTTTTTGCTTGGCTTTGCAACCTAAATAATACTCTTTAAACACGGCTTTAAAAAAACATATCAGGCACATATATTTGTACAATAACATTTATACTAATATATATGGATGAGAGGTTTTACCATGGCTATACCTAGGGTGTCTTTTGCAAGCAAGTATGTGCTTATTGAGTGCAGCTTGCAGAGTGCTAGGAAGCTGAAGCAGCATGGAGCTGCAGCTCTGTTAGCAGGGCCTGTTAAAGTGCTGTACTAGCTATGGTTGCACAGCTTTTGCCCAGCACAGAGCATACATGGATCTTTCTCTTGTAGAAGAACTCATACGCATCCCTTTTGCTGAAGCTTTTTAAGCTGAGTTTGAGAAAACATTTTATTGAGGGCAATACTGGAGCAGGCTGACACTTAAGTCCTTCTGAAACAAGAGGAGTAATCTGTGTTTAAACTTAGTCCTATGCTTTAATCTGCTTTTCACTAGTTTGCTATCCTCAACAGAGATAAACATAAGCATGTGCTTTCCTGAGTGGAGCTCTGTAAACATTTGCATGTAGCAGATGAGACATTGATTTATTGGTGTCAAGTCTAGCCCTTATCAAAGAACAATAACACAAAGAAAAAGCCTTACCTCTAGGAAATGAGAAGCTATTTTACTTTGCAACTGTATTGCATTGCATTAGAAAGTAAATCCTATGCATGTGAGAGAGGAAAAGCTGTTGTATGATTCAACTAATTTTACTGAAAATTATCCAGATTAGGGAGTTTCAAATTTTATATACTTGAATTTACATCTGGTTGGTTCTTTTGTTCTGAACTCAGAAATAATTGGGTAAATGTCTTTTTAAAGGCTTAGAGAAATGTCAATCTTAATCTTTTGCAGCAGGGGTCACTATAAACAAATCTACAAAAACCTGCCAGCATAGAATACATATGCCAGAACAGACAGAAAAATTACTGATTATAGATAAGGAACAGTGTCACTGTAGGCGAGCATGAGAAAGGAACCCAAACATTTATATATAGGTAATTTCTTTTAAATCAGTTGTACTGGCTTAGCCTATCCTTACAGAACAGTGACCTAATTTCAAACTATTAATAGAAGAGAAGTAAAGTTGACTGCATGATATGTACTTAGACATAGGAATTTTAATGCAGTGCATCAAAGGAGTCAGATGACACAGGCAGTATTTTTATATTCTGCACAAAGTTGCACTCTAAGTATTACAAAATTTAATCAGACCAAGTCTTTAAATATGACTTTTAGGGTATTTATAGTTGCAATCTTTTGTCCTTAGTTATACTAAGTTATACTGAGTTCCTAAACTTATTTAAAGGTTGTTTTGGCATAAGAGTAGAATCTGATCTGAAATATAAAGAATCAGAATCTTTTCTATTATAAATGACAATGTTTCATCTGAAAACCCGATGATCTAACATGATTTCATGCTTCCTAATATTACACTAAACTACCCTTTGCTCAGCTGTTACTAGGACAAAACTCCAAGTGAATCAGCTCTGAGCCTGCAAACACTTGCACACTCGATTACCTTTAAATATGTGAACAGGCCTATTGAAGGCTGTGAGTCAGATCCTCAACTTGTGTAAATCACAGGCCCTATTTAAATCAACAGAGCTGTGACAGTTTATATCAGCTGAAGATTTGGCACCAGAGATGCAACCCCATGCATAAAGACAAGTATGTGCATAAGTCTCTCTCCATGCCTCTGAAAGCTAAAGAGGTCAGGTAAACTCCATGGAAAGAGAGAGACTGCATTGAACATTATTGTGTTTAAAACCATTCCAGACTGTTAAACACACATTTATTATAAAGTCAAGATGAAAAATTGTGAATTATTTAAGTTTATAGCACCTTAGTTATATTTAAGATGTTGCTGTTCCAAGGCTGGAGGACAGCTGGTTTGTAGTTATGATCACAAGTTACAAATATTTATGATACAAAGCAGAAGACCTTTTAGGGTAATGGAAGCTTGAAAGGCGGCTTTAATGTAACAGTGGGCTTGCTCCACACTTCTGGTGATGGCTGCAGAAGCCAGCACCCATTAAACTTTTTGCACAAGATGTGGACTTCACAGGATCCTTGCTGAACGCTAACTTAGAAGACATGGATGAAAAAGGAATAGGTGTAGAGACTGCAGGGAATCATAACTTTAGATGGAATTTTAAGGCAGGCACCTAACACTTGGATACTTTTTCCAGCACTAGAGTTCAAACGCTTATAAGGAAAAACGATGCAAATTTTAGTGTGCATAGGTAAAGGAACACGAGCATCCTATGTAAATTGGGACCTACGTACTCCTGTCTGCACCGGGGGCTGAAAGGACGTGTATTTATTTCTGCATCTTCTGCAGTCACCTTCGACGCAGTATCTCAGCTTCACGCAACGACGGCTTCTGCTTCCCAAGACCCCTGTGAATAAACCCTGCTTCTTGGCTAACACCTTTCCAACTCCCATCGACCCAGAACCGAACCGGGACATTTCTGCATCGCCGCCCTTTGTCCTTGGTTTAAGTGAAAGGCGGCTGATGCTCTCGTCCTGGGGCAGCCTCGAGGTCGCCGGCCCGCAGCCCTCAGCCGCTCACCCCTCACAGCTTCAGCCCGCGCTCCCGGGGTGGCAGGGGCGGTGCGAGGGGTGGCAGGGGCGGTGCGAGGGGTTTGCAGGGGCGGTGCGAGGGGTGGCAGGGGCTGTGCGAGGGGCGGTGCGAGGGGCGGTGGCAGCACGTCCCCGGCTCGGCCGCGCTTCCTGGGGCGCGGCGCAGCCGCCGCTTCCTGCTCCTCCCCGCGGCGCGTCGGGCGGGCGAGTCCGCCATGGCCGCGCTGGCGGCCCTTTCAAACGCGGCAGCCGGCGGCAGCAGGGGGTAACGAATGCGGGAGCCGCCCGCCCCTCGCCGGGACCGGGCCGGGGGTGAGGCGGGGCGGGCAGCGGCGCCCTCCGTGCGCCCTCCGTGCCACGCCGCAGCGCCCGGCAAGCGAGGGGTTCGCTCTTGCCTCGGTTGTTCAGGAGGAAACGAGCCTTTTCTTCTCCCCTCCATTCCCACCCCCATTCCCACACCCTCGGGCCGGGGAGAGAGGTGCCCGACCCCAGCGAGGGGGTGAGCGGGACCGCGGATGCGGGCGGGCACCCCTGGCTGGGCTGGGGTGGGACAGCTGGAAGAGGCAGGAAGGCGATTGAGAGGTGGCTCATGCCCGTGGTTCTGCCAGGGAGCTGATGTGCTTCCCAGGCGGGGAGGGTGACGTTTAGCTCGGTTACCCCTTCCACTTGAACGCTGTCAACAGACCTGAAGAAAGCAGGGTGTCGCTAGGGAGAGAGTAGGGCTTTGAAGTACATAAAGTGTATTTTCTTCTCGGTCGCGTTTCTGGGCCGAGAAGCAGTGATTTGGGGTGGTAGTGAGTCACCAAGCAACAAACAATGCTTTGCTCTCAACTCCCCTTGTGCCTCCAAGCCTCCAGAATAAGTGTTTTGGTGTGATAAACGCTGCTGTGGCTGTAGCCATGCAGAAGAAATGCGTGTCTTCCATATCACTTTGAGAGAGAAGACATCCCGTTTAATGAACCAGGATGGAAGTGTTACTGTGGGGCTGGTTTGGTGGACTGGAGAAAAGGAGCAACTGCGCATGATGTAGCCTACTGTTGCTTCATCAGAAGCAGTATCCCCTGATTTTGGATAATGTCTCTTTTCATAGGTGGTTTGAGATAAGTGGATTAAAGAAAATGCATGAAAAGCATTTGTTTCCTCATTTTCTTCGGCAGACCTCTTCTGATTCATTTGCAGGGTGCTGCATAACACAGGTTGTTCCTTTTCCTCAGAGGGACTACTAGTTATAGGAGCAGGCATGGGATAGAATGCACTTTCTAGGGGCAAAAATGCTTTGCCTTTTTGATGGTACTTCTGTAAGTAAAAGCAGTAGGGGGTGTTCTTACTGCTTCTTACAGCTTTCCTCTCTGATTAGCTTTGAGGACTGTTTTGGTGTATGTGTGTACTTTGTATGTCTCTGTTTCTTTGTGGTTGTAATTTAGTGCTGATGTCTCCTAAATTGTGTCTGCAACTCCTTCCTCAGGCAGGCCTGACTGGCTTTGTGCAGGAAAATTTGCACTAGCTTCTGTGAGCAGAAGTGTCTGGGAGTTCTCCAAGGTTTTAACCTCAAGAGGATTACAGTAAGTTGGATTTATATTTCGAAGTACAACTCAGCTGACTTATCTCTCCAGGATAAAAGCCTGGAGAGACAGAAAGATTTCCCTACAAGTCCCTACCATTGGTTTGTATAGCATCTTTCCCCCTTGTTGCTGACTGTATGCTCACATTTTGATTTTTTTTTCTTTAGAATGTTATTGTAGCATGCAGTGGATGTATTTTAAAATGACAAGCAAAATCAGCCTGTTGAGAGCCTCCATGTAATTATTGAAGTGGGCCATTCTGCTGCTACTAGCAATGGTCCAAAATTCACTTGTGAAGTGGAATTCATGTAGTGCTCTTTTTGTCCTGCCCCAGGTGCTTCATGTTATAAATGCTGGTTTGGCTGGTATTGTTAGACTTAAGAAGAAGCTAAAATGCAAAATTCTGTTATTCTTGCTTGTTTATTTGTGATAGAAAAGCAGAGGCTGTAGAGCAAAGTTTGAGGAGCTTCCTGCATAGACGGTTCCCTGCTTTGTAAGGATTGTGTCACTTTGGATTAACTGGAAAAGAGATTCAGAAGCTTCTGTGTGCTTTTGATCTGGACAGGGCTTTTGACAGTTACTGAAATGAAATTAATTTCCAGGTGTATTTGTGATGGTGGTGTGTTTTGGGTTGTTTGCTTGTTGGTTGGTTTTTTTGGTTTGTTTTTTTTTTTAATCCTGTGCCTTCAGGTAGAAAAATCTATTACAGTTATTTCTGAATCTGAAAATTGTTGTTCTACTGATGTAGTTTCAAAAAAGGTGTGTGTTAGTGCAGGGGTTTTTAGGAGGGGGTTGGGAGAATGGTGGTGGGGAGTGAGAATTTTTTAATCTAATTACTTTTAAACTGTTATTAAACTTCTCTTTCTGCAAGCAGTTGCTTATGCCAATGGGATTCACATAAGAAGAAATTTATTTTTAATGGATTGGGCCTTTGCATGAATAGGGAGATTGAAGAGAACAGCAGTCCCTAAATGAGATTTGGATTGCTCCTTAACGTAATAAGGTCTTTAAAACCTCAGTCGACTTATATTCTGTTTGCAGCCTAGACCTATTTGGGGAGAGAGACCAGAGAAATGGTTTCTTCCCTGCTATATGTTTTGTGCATACACATATTAAGATTTTGTACAGTAAAGGGTGAGAGCTACTTCGTCAGTCTTTATTTCTGGCATGGCCTGACCCCAAACTACACTAGCCTTATTTTAATGAGTGGCTGACAGGCAGGGAGAAATGTAGTATTTGCAGCCATCCAAACTGTGATGTGGAGCTCTGCATGGGATGCAGAGGATAGAAGTGGTGGTGGTGGGAACAAAGTAACCGGCAACGAAACTGATGCCAAACTCCTTGGAGAATGGACCTAGCAGATATATTTATCTACAATAGCAATGACTTAAATAGTTTCAGCTCTTCTTCACTGGACAGCATAATAGCTCTGTGAATTTCTTTGATTTTTACCTGGGAAGTACTTTTGAAGAACCTGCTATAACTGCTGAGTTTTGTGGAGAAGCCAGGCTTTAATGGTGGCTGGGAGTGTTTCAAGCAATGATGCTTCACACTGTCATTTGGGACATGGACAAGCAGGCGAGTTTTGATTCCCTTTAACAGAGGATCAAGGGTCTACTGTGAAGAAGGTTCAGCATTAAGGTTTCAGCTTATCTCACAGAAGCCAAAGATTGTACATAGACAGATTTGAAATGAAACAGCAGTCAGGAGCTTAATTATGTGGGCAAGACCACTGATGTTGCCCACCATGGAAGTAAAATACTGTTGGTGAGATGAGTAAGAACTGTTTTTCTTAAAGAACAGCATTGCTGTAAATTAAAAGGTTGCTGACAGTGTACGTAAAATAAGAAGTGTGTTAGCTGATGTTTACTGGCCAGAAGTTTACTGGCCTCAGATGTGAGAAGAGCTGCTAGAACAGAGCTTGTTGAAGTTCAATATGACAATTAGCCAGCTGGTGAAATCCTGAACAGAGTGGCTGGATAACTTGTGCACAGCTCTGGA
Organism: Aleadryas rufinucha; assembly: GCA_013397815.1. NCBI lineage: Eukaryota > Metazoa > Chordata > Aves > Passeriformes > Aleadryas > Aleadryas rufinucha. The sequence continues at coordinate 473,787 of VZTH01010776.1, forward strand.
TACTGCATGTTTACTTCCTTCAGCTGATAAGGAAACACCAAGCACTGTAAACATCTCTGATACGGTACAGCAAAACTGAACACAGACATGGGAAGGGAAAATGACCTGACTGGTATAAATAGGTTGCTCTTAATTTTTCAGCTTTGTAATTGGCTCTTCTACAGCTATGGGATTGTTCTGGATTTGGAAGGGACTATAATTTCTTTCCTCAGGGTAGAAACCAACTGTCTTGGAGTATGGTTAACTGGAGCTGACAGAGAAGGCTGAGTTAAAGGCAGTTTTCCCACTAAGGCCAGTCTATGTGGAAAGTATAGTAGGAGATAAGTGGCCAACTTCACACTGGCTTGATCCCAGCATGCTGTGGGAGGGTGAATAAAGCTGTTCCCAGTTCCCTCAACACTTGAGGCAGGAGATATGGGGGACTGTATCCCCACAAAAGCAGACTATGGAGCTGGCAGTAGTTTGAGTGCCTTGTCATGCAGTCAGTGTTATAGATGCCCCATGTGGAGCTTAACAGTGTTTGCCTGTTTCTTGAGTCTTCCTGCCTCACTTCAGGGACTGTCTCCAAGCTTTTTTTCTGTATTAGTTATCTGTCATCATCAGTGGCATTTAGACTTGTTTCTTTTTCATCCTCTTCCTTGTCTCCCCCTCCGCAGTGAATCACGGAAGGACTGTTTTTCTTAGTCATTAAATGTAGGTGTTTGCACACCCCAGCACAGGCAGATCAGGAGGAAAATTTAGCAGACAGCTGTCTGGCAATTTGAAATTAAACAAGAAGTACTTTTGTGGGTTCTAATTAAAAAATTATTTTTTTGTAAACAAAAAGTATATATGTAGTAGCTATAAGATTCTTTTCTACAAATATGAAGTACAGTTAGTTTGTTGTATTCATTATGAGAAGAGGAGGTGGTTATAATTTGGCCCCACCTCGCAGTGAAAATGTGGTTTTTTAAGTTTTTTTTCCTTTGTGATACCCCATGTTTGATATTTATCTTATATATGCTTTTTTTGCATTGGCGTTTATTTTCAGCTGTATAACTCCCTTTTGCCTTTTGACCACATCTTGGCTGTTCGTGGAGAATTACTAACAAGCTCATTTCCTATTCTTATGCAGATATGGAGAATTAGATGGGTCGCCATTACTGGATGTCAGGAAGTACAATTAACTTTATAAAGCAAGCATTACTCTTGCCATAATTTTACTTAATGTAACAACACAAGTGTTGAGATATTTTGAGACCCTGCCCTTGGCCACTTGAGGTGATGGGGGAAATACTAGCAGAAAGGGCCTTTCAGATGAGGTTTTCTTTTTACCTGGGCTTCAGAACTGGTAGGCTCCAGAACTATAATGGTGATATGCTGAGTCTTACAAACTGACAGGGGTGTTTAGAGTGGTGTTACTCAGTAGGGGCAATGCTGACCTCAGACCATGTATATTGGTCTTTTCCTTCTTACTTGCAGTGATTCAGTGGATATGAAACTGGTTAGAGTGTTTAAAAACTGATCACTTGCCTAGAATACCCACCTACTTGGATTAGCTGAAAAGAATCACAGTGTCCTAGTGCCTGCAAGAGTGCATCAGGGATCCATCTGGCTTGGATGTTACCTAACTTTGGAAATCTTGATGTTTAATATTTTTCGTATCTCCCTTTCACACATTAAAGTAATATAAAAATGGAAACATAATTTTCATGCTTCTGAAGTAATGGGAATAAAAAAGTGATTAATTCAGAACTGTGATAACAACTCTTCAGGTATAAAGAGCAAAGGAACACGGAGCAGCAGAGTGCCTGGATGAGCTTGGGAGTGTCTCAGAACTGACAGTGAAAAGGCATCTGGGGAGCTGATAAGGTGAGTAATATTTGTTGTTGTGTTCTTTGGAGGTTTGTGTTATTCTGTAGTAGATGTGTGTTCCAGCCAGTCACATAATGGAATTTCGGTGAGTGGAACAGCACGGAAATGCTGACCTGTTACTGACCAAGATGGTTGCTCCATGAAGGCGCTTTGCAAGTGAGCCAATGGTGCTTTTTGATGTGGGCCTGAATAACGCTCCTTTCACTGCAGTGCTGAAAATTGTCCTCTAATTCTTGTGTTGCTTTACAAGGAAAACTTGCTGAAAGCCATTAATAACAATTGTGTTCTAGTGCTTGAACAGAGGCCAGAATGAAGTTGGATTAAAGGGCGTTTTGCCCTTGAGTTAAATGGCACTTTGGAAAATGCTTATCTGGTTTGTATTGTGCAAACACGGGACTTTAAGGTTCCTTTTGCAGTGGTAAGGCTGCATCAAAGGTCAAGGTATAAAAATGCAAATAATGATGATATTGTACCAGATGTAGGTTAAATATGCTTCTGAATTTTGTACTAATTGAAATAAATTACAGGAATTTTTTTGCTTCTTAAGATTTTTAAATTTTGATTTTCTGGCAGGTAAAATTTTGAGAATACCTAAAGTTTTTTAACTAAAACTGCTAAATATCATTATTGAAATTAGTAGGCCTGACCACTGCCAAAATTTCTGTAACTATTTAACTGAAATGCAGCTATTGTAGGTATGAATGTTGTATCAGGGGAAAGAGTATGCCTTCCCTTTTTTCTTTTGGTAATTGTTTTATGCACTTTCTATATGCTAATGAGCAGCTCATTCAAAGTAATAGTTTTTATTGTGCATACAAGCAACAGATAGTCTGTAAATGAAAATTCTAGCTGGAAATGGAGAATTGTCCTGTCCCATCAAAACTATATGCAAGCTCACTTTACTAGATTTTAATTTGATTTGCTATGCTTTTTAAATGGGTGGAGGAAAGACTGGCATGCTCTGTGTGGCACCCAATAAAACATTTGAGATCCAGTACCCTTTTTGCTAGAACAGCTTTACATGCCAGCCAAATAATTACCTCCTTGTGAAGAGAAAAGTAGTTTGAGAGGTTATAGTGCTGATTTGTTTGCTCAGTTGAAAAGATTGTTGAATATGTGCTGCTGTGGCCTAAATTCTTGGATACTGAGGAAAACCAAACTTGCTCTAGAGGAAACTTTTGTGATTGCTGAAGACATTATGAGGGCACATTTGACAGTGAGCTAAAGAGAATATAGCTTCAACCAAATGTTATGTTTCTCTCTTCTTGCCTCTGTTTCAGATGTCATCTCTACCAAGGAGAGTGAAATCTGTAGCCAAAGCCCCTACATCAGAAGAATTACCTTCATTTCTTAATTCGTAAGATCATTTTTTTCCTTAGGATTTTTTGAAGGTTTATGCTAAGCATGAGCAATTGCGTAAGAACAACATTCAGTTTTTGAGAAGTTGATTAAAAAATTTTCATGCACATACCTTCAATTATAAAACACAAATTACTTATGCTTCTACCTGTTGCCAGTGAAGATGGGGTGAAAGTGAATTGCCGGTTGTCCAAAGAGAATCAAATGTGCACGCATCCCAGGAACTAGCTTCATACAAGTTGGGAAATTGTTTAAGCCATTAGTCCTGCAGCAGTGTGAAAGACCTGTATTTGTTGAGTCTCTCCACCTTTCTGTTAATTTTTCCTGTTCACTTTCTTTCATGCCAGAAAACACTCAGACTAGCTTGCTTAGGTAATTTTTTTATTCTTCTCATAAGCAATATTGTTGATTCATTTGTTTTTCAGGACCTCTGAATCAGAGGAGGAAGAGGAGGAATGGGAGCCAAAAAGCAAAATTGCCAGGAGACCTCGTTTGCCAAAGAAAACTGAGGCAAAAACTAAAAAAGCTGCTGCTCCACGGTCAACTGTGGACAGGAAAATGGTCAAGAAGGTGGCAATAAAAGAGGAAATGGTGAATATCTATAAGCAAGAGACATTTAATTACTGCTCTTGGGAAATAACATAAACAATTTTTCCAACTCTGCTTTAGTTGATCGCCTGAGTCTGATCAGCTCATACAATTCCACTGTTCCTGTGAATGTTCGTTATGCTGGATAAATGTGGCTTTGTTGTGCATTAAAATGTCCACGATCTAAGGGTCCTCCTTGAAAATTTTGGACAGTGATAATAGGATGTGGTTTTCCCTGGAGATCTCTTTCAACAGTGTAAATAAATAAATGCCTCTGTTCTTTCTGTAATATCTCTGATTTTGTTATTGCACCTTTGATGTCTTCTACCTTTTCACTGTCTGGGTACCCCAAAAAAAAGGCAGCCTGTGCTTACATTTCCTTGCATGGCTGTTCAACCCCATAAGGATTGCAGTTTTATTATTATTAATATAAAATGCAGTTCTATTGAAAATTAGATACTTCTGTCAGCTATTAACATCTGAGATCACATCATGACAGAAGCCAGTCCTTCTGACTTCTGAAGATGATCTCTGGGGAAAGTCAGGAAAGAAGGCGTGGCTTGTCCAAGGTTAAACTGTATCTTGGCAGACCAAATCTCGCTTCCAGTTGTCAAGCTGGGAACCTAACATCTGAGAAGAGTGCTTCCCTGTGCTGCTGTTTCTTGTTTTGTTGACATGAATGGAGGCAAAGATTGTAGGTCAGTGTCTTCTGAAGGAAAGTCCTATTAAATTCTTTACAGGATAATTTTATTTGATCTCCTAAATCAGAGGTCTGCTGTGTGTGTTTGTATTGTTTCCTCCATGCAAGATACATTTCAAGTTACTTGATTCCTGGCTTGGCATTTCGCTACCAGAGACATTACTTGGGAAAATGATGTCTGGTAGCAAGTCTTCTTAGAGTTTAAATGAAATGTTAAACCACTTGGTAACAGTCAGTGCTTAATATGGTTTCAATGTCTTTTTAGCCGGATGTATCCTTTCCTATTGCGCCTGTAGAAGATAATAAAATGCAACTTCTAAAACCTAAGGAAGAAGATGCAGGCACTAAACCAAAAAGTTTAAATCGAAAGCCAGAAGTGCCTAAAAAAATGGAAATAAATTCATTCCAAGGGAAAAACCAAAACAGTTTAATGAGTGATGAAAAACCCTCAACAAGTGTTCCTGTAGTGAAACAAGAGAAATGTGAAGAGGAGTTTGCATTTGATGAACCACCCTCTAAAAAGATTAAGTTGAATGCATGTCCTGAAGGAAAGCCAGTTAAAAATCTAGGAGGCAACAGAATAAAAGAAGAATTTGAAATGAACTGGGATATTGTACAGGTATGAGATCTTTTCCTTTTCTGAGGTACCAATGAAACTATTTCCTACATAATTAGTACTTAGAATCTTAATATACAATTTCAATCCTCTGAAGTTAAGTAGTCATTTAGCCTCTGCTTAGGTTGTCATGAAATGTGTATAAATATAGATGTTGGTTGGTAACTGTTAAAACTTCAAACTTGTACATCATTCTATGTCTGTGACTTCGGGTGTCCTTAGTACAAAGCTTGCCTGTAATAGTCTGCATGGTTCTCTTGTATCAGCACATAGGGGTTTTTGTGGATGTACACAACTGTAACTCCTGCAGGAAAGGGTGTTGAAACATTTGGGATGTCTGTGTGCAGTTTTACAACTTAATATTTAGTCACTGTTGATCATTTAGTTGTAGAGACTCATTTGAGAACATTTATCAATTTATGGTTCCATCAGGAAGGAGATTTGCATTCCTTACACAACAGTGACAACAAGGGAGATATCATCTTTGCTTTTGTAGGATTTTAACTTTGAAGCCATTCAGGTGGAGGCAGTTTTAGCGTAGCTCTTGTGCTGGAAGCCTGGGTGTGTTCATGGAAGATTTAATATGAATAGAATGGGAATAGGTAGGACACATTGTATTTGTCATCCTTAGTACTGTCTGCTTAAGAAAGCTATAAAATTTTGTGAGTTTTCTCACATATTCCTGGAAATACATATGAAGAATTTGATCCTTGGATTGTGTTCTAAAAGGAGTGAATATGATTGTGCAGGTGTTGTTGTATTCTTAGGCTTCACAATGAAACTTTTGAAAGGCTTTTATAACAGCCATCTATGGTAACTACTATAGTTAAGTGCAAACAAATCGTGATGGTTAAAATGTTACTAAGACAAGCTACTTGTGTAGTGTGTCAGTGATTCCATATTGATACCCTATAACTTTAGATAGCTCAATTTGTACAAAATCATGTTTAACTTCGCAAGGCTTGATTTGTCTTGAAACTGTCAGTAGTATTGCTAGTTTCCTGTAATTGGTTGCGTGCGATTTGGATCAGCTCTGGCGTTGTGGGTTTTGTTTGTTTAGCTTAACCATGAGGTATGTCAGTGTTGCTTTAAAAAAAAAAAAGTTCAGAGTTTTCTGAGTTGATGTGTACAGTTTGTTCTTTCTGTTTTGTTTTGTAATTTTGGTTTGAATTTTTTTCTTCCTTGTCTTTTTTTTTTTTTTTTTTCCCACCAAGAGGTACCCCTTTCTGCATTTTTTACTGTAGTTACAAGTTTCTGGATATGTTGGTTGCTGCATTTCTTGCTGAAATACTGGGTGTGGTGGCTGGATGCATGAGAAGCCTGGCATCCTGTCTTAGGGAGGACAGTAGTCTCCGCTGGCCAGTGTAATGTTCTGGGAGTGGTTTTGAATGTTGAATGAGAGGCTGTTTAAAGCAATCTACCATCTCTCTTTAATGTGTTTGGTCGTTGTGTTTGGGCTTTTTCTCTCCTTTGACAGGCCTTGTCTGAAATAACAAATGTTGAACCCTGGGTATGTGCAAACTTAATTCGGCTCTTTCAAGAAGAAAACACGATTCCTTTTATTGCTCGGTACCGAAAGGAGCTCATCAATAACATGGAGGCCGACGCCTTGCGGGAAGTGCAGCACACCTTGGAAGAGCTACGGTAAGTGAGTCAGCAACACAGCAAGGGTCTGGGTGGGAGGTGAGTAACAGCTGGCTGTTGCTCCTCTGTCCCTTGTTTTACCTCTTTGTACCCACTACAACTGTAAAGGAGCTAATAAAGAAAAAAGTTTAAAACTGAGGTAATTGTGCTTGATACCTGTCTGGGCTTTTGTTGGGTTTTTTTGGTAGGTTGGGTTTTTGTTGGTTTTTCTTTTTCTCTAAGTAACAAGAGATCTGGAATTATTAATTGCCAAAGAAAAACTAACATCTTAATTTCTTTGTGGTTTCTTAAAACTGCACAGAAAAATCTTATACTAAAAGAGTAGTTTATAGTTGCTGGAAATACGTAGCATGATGAGATGGAAGCTCCACTTCCATCAAAAGAATGAAAAAGAATCACTAAGAATCTCTTGGCTCCCTGCTTGGATCAGGGAAGAATCTCTTGGCTCCCTGCTTGGATCAGGGAAGCTTCTAGTGAACAGTCCTTCTTGAGGCTGGAGTATACCAGGAGATGAGGCTAAACTATCCCAGATCACTGCAGAAAAGAAATGATCAGCAAAGCTTGTTGTGGCAATGGATGAGGCTGCTTTCACTCCGTCTTGCTTAGGAGTGGCCCCGTGTTCCTGAGATGGCAAGGGAACAGACTTGTCAGCTGTTCTGTAAGCTTGGTGTCATCCTCCTTGTACTCCCTACTAACCCCTACCAAGAGATTCTTTTCAAGGAGGGGGAGAGTTCTTGTCTGAAGAAGTTATTAAATAATAACAAAATACCTCTGCTGCTTGCAGTTGCTCCCATGTATCTTACTGAAGACCTAGGAGTTTAGATCTGGTAGTGTGTACTTGATGCTGCAGAACTATCTTCATATGAATTGCAGCTGTAAGAGCTCATCAGGGTGGTTTTATTCTAGGGCCTTTTTATTTGGCTTCTAGGCCAGTAATCTTATGGAAGTGTATGGAGCAGTAATGACTATCAGTGTTAGTTGATGATTTTTCTTAAAGCTACCTCAAGATATTTTGATACAGTTTGGAACTAATTGAAGAGAGAGAAAAATGGTTAGAAACTTTTGGGTTATCGATTTGGTTTGTTGAAGGCGAGATACAATCTTTGGGGGTTTCAGAGTTTCAGCAGTATAGTAGACAAGGTCACAATCAATAGACTTTTTAATTCACTGTGAAATGTGACTGTTAACATTAATCTCTTGCATTTTAGTACTGTTGCAAAGAAGACACATACGATGATACAGAAGTTGAAGAAAGAAGGGAAGTTATCCAGTTGCCTTTTAAAAGGATTGCTAAATTGCAGAACTTTGGAAGAATTAGACCATGTGGTCAGTACTCTAGTCTTTTTCAGATCAACCTTAGTTTAAACGTAATCTTGCATAACTAAGTAGTGCATAATGTCAAGTGCATAGCATGATTGAAATACTTCCCTGCTTTTTAGTAACTGGTTTTGTTTTTTTTTTTGTTATAAGTCTGCACCTTATAAAACTGGGAGTAAAGGCACCAAAGCCCAGAGGGCCAAGCAATTGGGATTAGAACCTGCTGCTCTCTCCCTCCTGCAGAATCCTATGGAACTCAATCTCTTTTCTTACATTAGACCCAATACCAAAGGTAAGTACCCTGCTTCTATGAGCTATAATGTTCTAAATGTCTGAAAATATTTTAAATGGGGAATTACTTTAATGGTTCTGATGCTGCTGGAAGTTAGTTATATTCAACAGTGCTTTTAGCAATGTGGTAAGATTTTACATTTAACACATTTAATGATTCTCCAACCTTTTCTGTCTCTTTGTATTGTAAATAGTAATAATTATGGTATAGGAAAGACATAAGTCTTGAGACCTTATGGTCTGGGGACCTCCACACACGTCTGAAGACATCTGTATTTACTGGTAAGAGAGAGGGAACTACACCACACTTCTGAGACCTCTCCATGGTTCTACTTGAATTGTTTCCTGAAGATTAAATGCTGATTGTACAAGAGGCTTATGCTCATACTCTGTACTGAAGGAAGTGTCACCCAGCAAAGTGTATCTTAATAAAGGCCTAGGGATTGGGAGTGAGCAGGAGAGTTTTTGTGTCTGAATGACAGTAGGGATTGGAGATGTAATCTCTGAAATTTGAGCAAGAACTTTTAACAACATGATTGTCTTGTGTAGACTGCAGAACTGTGTGTCTTTGTGAATGCAGTTATGGCTGGATCTGTAGGGGGCAATCTCTGACAATAAAATGTGAAGATTGCTGCAGCCTTCTCTATGATGTTAAAATAGAGATGTACTTCTATTCTTCCCTGCCCCAACACATACTTTTTGAATTTCAGCGTAAAGGTACTGAACCTCCTTAGTAAGGCTGACTCTTACTTTTCCCACTTCAGTTTATTTAAATATTGCTTATAAAATTCTACTAATTTTGCAGTGAAAATCAGTTACCAAATATTCTGGTTATTAAATTACTGCATTTCAGCATATGTCATTACTTCATACAGCAGTGTATTGCAGCCATATATCTGACTGTTCTGGTGCAGTCTGAAGAGCCAAAAGATAATCTTCACTGTGAAAGTTCAGATAAATTATTTAGAGTAAATTCAGAAGGAAGTGCTATTTGTTGCAGCATAAACATTAGCTTTTGAAAATCAGTACACCTATTTTCAATTTTATACTAAAAATAATGCTGCTTAGGTTTGTATAATGGTCTGCCTTTGAAAGGCATCACAACTTATATACATCTATGAACTGGGTCACTTTTATCACCTTGGGAGCCAGTTTGACAGCTTATATACAACTTGAGATCAGAGTGATTTTTTTTTTTTTTTTTAAAGGAATGAGCCATTTTCATCAAATCTTAATATTTGGTTCTTTTAAATTCTCAGTGTTTTTCAACTTATCCTAAAAATAAACTGAAATAAAAACAGCAGTTCATGTTTCAAGGCCAGATTTTTGAAGGTTAAAGAAGCAGGCTAACCAGAAAACTTTTTCTTTTAGTTGTATGCATGGTCAAAAATTTCCAATTACACAAGCATGTACTGGTGGACACAGTAAAGTGCCTGTGTAGAGTGCTGCTTGTTGAATGGGAACTTTCTGATTGTTTCTCTGACTGATTTGGGCCTATGCTATCTCATTCAAATTATCTGAGTGTCTTAGTTTGTGTTCAGTATGATGCATGTCTTCGAATTCCCTTAGCTTTGTGTTCTGACATTACTTTTACTGTAAGAAACATTAACTTGTAGATATAAGGATCCAAATTTTACGTCTGATAAGTTTAAGCATTTAATAACGTATTGTTAGTCTTGCATTTTTTTTCTTTCTGGCAGGTAAGTTTAGCTTCCTTGTCTTAAAAAGGGACAAGATACGTTTTTTTATGTTGTCTAACATTATAGCCAAATCAGAAGCAGGGTTCTGGGTTCAGTATAATGAATAGCTAGAGGTGTGCAGCCTGTTAAAATGGGGTAAGTAAAGCTATCCATGAGGCAGCAGAGTGAACAGTAATGTGTGTTGCAAGAGACAGTTGATGCTACATCTGCCAGCTCTAGGATTCTTGCTGTTTGCTCTGAAGCATTCATTACTGACTCTTGCTAGAAGCAGAGTTAGATATATTGAATTAAAATACAAGATGTCTGTTTTATTTCATTATCTCTGCTTCTGGTCTAATTCAATCCCTGTGCTAAGGAGAGTTATGGGCTTCCTCTTCTGGCCATTTGAAGTAAAGAATGGGTTCTGCATGTTGGAAATTAACTGAATGATTCTGTTATCTCTTCAGAGATATGAAGACATTTATAACTTCATGTCTTTGAAGACATTTATAACTTCAGTGTTTCGTAGGAGAGGTTGACACCCTGACCTCGAAAGTGTTGTTGTGCAAACTCCTGCTACAATACAGTGGAAATATTCCTATTCCACAGAGAAAAGACAGGATTACCTGCAAAGAATTTTAGGCAGTTTGCATATCAGTAGCAAAATATGTAGACTTCTGCTGCAGTTACTCATTTTATTGAAACCTCAAAAATTATGTTTAAATATCCAATTTTACTACTGCACTATTGACATCACAAATGTCAAGATCTGTTAGCATCAAAGTAAAGAAAAATATTTTTCTCTAATTTTAATATAATTTTGACTTATGATCCTGCATTGGTAACTTTAAGATCATTAAAAATATAATAGTTACAGATGTTTTGGAAAGGATGCTTTAGTTGATAAAAAAAATTTAATGAATTAGCGTTCTTTGAAACCTTTGCAAGTCAGTCAGATATCTTTAATCAATTTCCTTTCAGCTTGCATGTATTTTCTTAGTGCTTGTGCAGTTGTGTAAAGTAACTTTTTAATTAGTTTTTTCTGTAATTATTAACTGAATATTGTAGTGACTGCATATTCTATAATTATTTTTCTTCTAAGGGCTTGCAAATATCCAGGAAGTAGAGGCTGGAGTGCAGCATATTTTAGCAGACATCTTCGCTAAGGATAAAGATACACTGGATTTTGTCAGGAAATTGTAAGTTTCATTCTTACTTTCTAAACTTTCTTGCTTACATGGTAAAATGCAGTCTCCTAGAGGCAGATACAGGACTTTTTCTTAATGATGTGGAGATGGTAATCCTGTGAGATGGATTTAGGTCCATTCATGTGTTCATTTGCCCTTCTGCCTGTCTGGTTGTCAGTGCGGGAGAGATCCCTGTGAGCATGGCAGGATGCTGTAACTCCCAAAGAATGAAAAACTCTCTGTGCTCTGCCCTATATATAGCACATCTCCCTTGCAGTTAGTGACCCCTAAGGGAGTTTCCCCTCTGTGTACTTTCTTCAAGCTACAACTTTTCACAAGTGAATCTGCTTAAGCTCTTGCTCCAATAGCTGACTTGGCACTAGTCAGTAACTAGTGTGCTATGTTGGTTGATTTTGGCATTGGTAGCCAATAAGGCAAGCAAATATGACTGTTTTTAAAACAGGACTTACTGATTCTTTGATTGTGTTAGCTGAATTTAAGTTTTCTTACATTACCTGGCTTCAGTGTTGTCATGTCTGGGGAGCTGGTGTGACATGGTAATAGTCATTTGTTATTTTATTTTGTGTGCTGTGTGCCCTCTGGGACAGAGAAGAGAGTTATCAAAGAACGTACACCACCTTAGGAACACACAGTGTTGCTTTGAATCAGCAATGTGATAATTTCAATGAAGGGGTTGTTTTCTAAGGGATGTACTGTCACTACCTGACTATCACTTTCATTATTTTGGCCACTGGAAGTTTCTTAGTTGAATACTCAGTGCTTTACAGATGAATCCCATTGATCTGAAGTGTGCTGTATGTATGATAATCATGAGGAGCATTTGGAAAGCTATATATTCAGGATCCCTGATACTCTTAAAAATAATGAAAACTTTTATGAGTGTTAAATGCAAAAAGCAAGAGATTAAATTTGAGGCTGGGTAGATTCAAGAGGATGTAGTATTTCTATGAAATAGATAACTACTGTCATTTTTTTGCAACTTCCCAAAATTTGTTGTGTGAAGTTGAACCCATAACTGAACAAACTGAAGTGCAGGTGATGGCTTTTGAGTTTCCATTCCCTTGAGGAGGAGAGCTGTGATCAGCTTTTTCTGCTTGATTGTCTTCTCTTGGTGTATTAGTCAGTACCCATTACATCACCTCTTCATTAAGTTATGTCATCCAGTTCTGCAGGTAATTAGAGTTAACATTGCTTGTTATTGAGCAGACTCCAAACTTCATTTTTATTTGATCTGTACAGTAATAATGACTTGTTGCAAGTTCCTGCTAAAATACCTTATAAATATCTGATTTTCTTCTATTCAGATGTCAGCAAAGGTACATTTCCATCCAGTCAACACTGGCAAAAGTGTCATCCAAAAATGGAAATGAAAAAGATATTGATAAATTCCAACTGTACCATGAGTTTTCTTGTAATATAAAGAATATTCAGCATCATCAGGTACAACTTCAAATTTTGAAATTTTTTGCTTAGAATTTTAACTGTAGTAAATGTTGCTTTGTTTTTGAATTTTGTTGCTTAAAACTGATTCTAAAGATACTTCCTTTTTCTTTACAGTTATCACAGGTAATAGAGGCTTTCAAATTCTTGAAATGCAGGAATAAGCTCTTGATCTCTGTTTTAAGAAACAGAGCAAAGGACTGCTATTCAGTACCCCAAAAACGGGTTTGTTTTGCAAGTCATCATTATTCCCTTCTGTGAAGCATCCTTGGTTATCCTAAGCCCCAAGTTTAGACTTATATAATTAGGTAAATAAAGGAGGACTGGAGCAAACTTACTAGCTGATGAGAGGCTGATGACTTGACAGCTAGGCTACCCCTGTTACTGAAGTTCAAAGGCTGAAGTGTGATGCATTTTATGCAACTGTCAAGACCTCTGCATTAATTCACAACTAATCACGAAGTGAATTGTCTCTTGATTTGGTCACAATCACCTAGCTGAAAAAATATCCAAACAAACCAAAAAAACCCAATGAAAAAATCCAAAAATCCCAAACCCAAACCATAATATCACAGAAAACAGACCCACTTAGATAATTCTAACTAGAAATGTCCTTTTCCTTTAGAAGGCTCTGATATACTCTCATTTTTTGTGCTTTCTGTTGTAAACCAGTGTGGTTTGAATTAATAAATGATTAATTTATTACAAAAAAATATTTAACAACATGGATGGGCTAATTTTTAAGCTGTTTTTCTCCTTCCAATATAAAAGGTGTAGGTGAAAGACTAAATAGTACTGGTGATTTCAATAGGCAGGTCTGGTATAGATGTTTGAAGAGGTATCTGTGATTGTTCTCTTTGTAAAAAACCTGAACATTTACTGTACTTATATTGGTAATTATTTAGTGAAAAGTTACTTCTAGAGGGTCTGGAAAAGTTGATAGAGCTATCTATTGGCTACTGTGGTGACACTGGCAAAGATTGGTGGATTCATCAGAAGACTGTGTTTTCATGTATTGATTCTTTTGTGTCCTTTGTTGTTGAAGGAATCCTTGAGCTGTCAAAGAGTATTTCGTTTTACCTGCACTCACAGTGGTGAATACCACGATGTTCACTCAATACATATTGCATAAGTATTTCCTGGGATTATAGTATGATTTACTTCTTGTCCAAGGCATTCTTTAATTTACTTAAGGAAAACTGTTGCTCAGCTACGGTGAGGGCTAAAAACTGTATTTCCCAAACCCGGTCAGCACTTTGACTGCGTGGCTGCACTGTTTCTTATCCAGGATGTGTCCTTACTTTGTCTGTTTGATGTTAAGATTAACTCGATCTGTTTTGGTTTATTCTTCCCTGTGTCTGTTGGTTGAATACCTCTTTCTTTACCCATTCTGGCTCTTCAGAGGAGTAATAAGCACTGATTTTGTAGCTGGCAGTCCTGTAATCAGGGGATGGTTTTGCACACTTATGTGCTGTCTTTCATCTGTATATTTCTGCTATTGACTGTTCTAATACAGTATTTCTGTACTGCGAATTGTAGAAGTCTGAGTTGCTTGTGCTTCACTGAGGTTTCAAGGCTCAAGGTGTGACAGGGCTCTCTGTACTAGTTGAGCAAAAAATGCATTTTATAGTAGTTTCTGACCTGTAAAATTTGCAGAGTTCCTTGTTCTGTAAATATATTGTAACTTTTTGTGTCTGTTTTTAGTTCTAGGGTCCTTTGTTCATTTTTCAGTTTCGCTCTCTCTTTTGTATTTTGATAATGAAATAAGGAGGGAAAATTTTTCTCTTTATCTGCCATTTCTTCATTAAACCCTCATATTGTACTTTTGAAAGTCTTTCTCATCATCTTAATTTTCTTTATTACTTGATGTTATTCCCCTACTGATACAAATTGCCATTTTTTAATGTCTTATTTTCTTGGGTTATGGCCATCCTTTTCAATAGCTAAAAGTCTTTATTTTTTCTTTCACCTAAGACTGTAAAGAGATAGTTCCTTTGTGCATTTAAAAACCAGTAAGAGTATTCTTTAAGAATAGAGTTCAAGATGTCTTCAAGAGAAGAAATTCTTTGTTTTGGCTCAAGATTGTTAAAAGAAGCTTATACATGAAAAAGATATAGGAATGCCTGAAACTCAGAGTGATTTATATAATTTACTAGTCTCCCAGGACTGCAGGTTAAATAGGTGTGTTTGAAGAACAGTTGTAAAACTTACTGCTTTGAAGACCTTTTCTACTGCTCTTGTGACTGTGCACAGACAAGTGTTCTGAATGTCTTTTGGTAGATGCAAAATTCAGCTTTAAATCACCTCTTTTCAGAGTTGCAAATACAGGATTCCATAAAATACTGCACTGAAACTTGTCATCACCTGGGTATGGAAGTGCAGGTGATCCTAAAGACCTGGGTACAATCCCAACTCTGCTCTGGCTTAGATGTGAGTATAGGGGGTGCACAGCAGCTTGGCATGTTACCCTGTAGGAGAATAAGCTGTGCCTTTATGACCAAAGCACTGGCAGCTGTGAGTGTGTGTTGCAGTGAGTTAAAGTGCTGTGCAGTAAGCTGTGCTGCAGCTTGGTTCTGCTGTAGGTCTGAGTTACTTCCTGTGCCCCTGTCATTTTGTCCCCTGAGACATGTCATTTTGTCTTGTTTGAGTCCTGAAGTAATCAGGACTGGCGTGGAGTCGGGTTGTTTGAAAAAGTTAAAGTACTAAAACTGCAATGAGAAAAAAAACTTTGTTGTTTTAGTCAGCTTTAAAAGCTGACTCCAGATTTTGACATGGTCAGATACCCTGTGGGTGTTTCCAGCTGGAACGTTTTGCTAGCGGGAGGTTCAGCCACAGCTTCTTCCTTTGGCAGCAAGGAGAGCCTGACTGGACTCTCTGAGGGCATAGCTGAGAAGCAATACCAACACTGTCACAACTAAGGAAAAAAATCTTTCAAGAGTTTGTTTGAATTTTTGACTAATTGTAAACAGTTCAGTGTTTGTGTATGCCTTGGGGTTGCTTTCCTGTATTTGGAGATGACTGAAATAGTGAGAGGAAAAGAATTCATGAATAAAGTGTAACATTTGAGGCAAGTGCTCTATTTTCAATCTGATACTTAAAAAGGAATTGAAAATTAAAGTCCTTGGCAGAGTATGCAGCACTTATTCTGTGAGTTGAAGTCAATATGCAACATATAAGAGCTGTGCAAAATGAAGCATGTTGTATTTTTATGATAAACAGAAAAAGGTTTGATGAATCTTGTGACTGGATCATATTGTTGTTCTTGCTTTCTCTGAAAAATGTATGTTGTTTCTAACAACCCTTGCCCTGGATCTGTTCCAGTCTCAGATAAAAACAGTCTTTTTCCAGAAGTGAAGACTGCTTTGTGACTAGAATAGCCAGATTTTAACCTGTTACTTAAAAAAACAAGCTAAACTAAAAGAGCTTTATTATATTAGAGAGAGAAATTGAGTAATTCTGTTCTTAATTGAGCATTTATTGGATGATAATTCTTCTCTGAATGCATCACTTAGAACACAATAGGCAGATTGGTTGAGAATAAAAAATAAAAATAATATTAGTGACTGCATTAACAGCTGGTTTAAGTTTAGGTGACTGACACATTCTGCAGATGGAGTGCCAGGAAACAAAATGTGATGCAAATATTGACCCTGCTGACAGCATGCTGAATGATGACATTATAATTCTATCAGATATATTCTCTGTTGTGAGCGTCACTTTGATTTCATTTTAACTTGACATTTAACTTTCTCTCTTCTTAAAAAATAAAATCAGAATAAACGTGAAAGCATTTGATTTGTTAAAATGTGTCTTTCTAATTTCTACGTGAAAACATTTGCTTTGGCAGTCAAGGTACCAGATGCTATAATATTTCACATGCAATCTTTATTATTAGCTTTGTTGTTCAATGATATGTCAGGCCTGGTATGTCACAGGAGCAGTAAGGCTGAGGAATATAAATTGGTACTATGTCCTGGAGTCATTTTAAACCATTGTATTTAACATATGTGACATGTCTGAGTTAGCTAGTGATTGAATTAAAGTTCATGATTGACACAGAATGCTCTGTTGTGACAGTGCTCAGGGCCTGCTACATACAGCAACATGTGTAATCATACAGGAATGTCAGCTTCGAGCAGGTTTCTTTTTTTTTATTTTTCTGCTTTAAAATACTTTGGAAGGAAAGATGAAATCTAAAGATGTGACTTTCATTTGTAGATGCTTCTGAGTATTTTCTGTTTCTAAAATCCACTGGTCAGAGTTTTCTTACTATTAAGGTGAACATTCAGTGTTCCATCTCCATAGTGAGGTTAGGCTAGGAGATATCCCACCAGAATCCTCCAGGATCCACCACTTGTATTGTGATCCCAGTTTTAAATGTAGAGTCACAGTCTTCCATTTAAAATTGAACTCGGTATGCAGGTAGCATGTACGCAACAAAATTTAGCTTTAGATCATGACTGTGCAGTTATGTACATGAGTCTGTCAGAAATATGTGCATGTGGTTTAAGGCTGGAGTGTTACTGTAGAGAGAGTGTTTACATCCTTTTCTGCTGTTTGTGAACTAGGCATGAATAACTAAAAGCATCCTCTTTCAAATTAAGCTGAGTGCCTTTGTGACACAAGTTCTGGTTCGTAATTAATTTTAAATTTAGATTGATCTTGGGAAGAAAAATGGAATCTGGAGCATGGGAATAACTTTTTCCCTTTCTGATGTCTAGTTCTGATTGAAATCACTTTTCAATTAATTTCCTGAGTTTTAATTTGGGTTATTAAATAAGATTATTCCACCACCTAAATTCGTGCTGTCTTGCGTTGTGTGTTTAAGATTAAACTGGATCCTGAGATTGCAGACTCCAGGAAAAATGTATTATTTGTTATGCCATGGCATGATTTAATCTGTGTTTAAACTGTGGATGTTATCTGTACATGCTAGTACTTTGTGAACTGATTTACTGTACCACCATCCTGATTTGCTACAGAATGTCAAGCAAGCGCGTACACAAATGTTGATAAGTTTATCTTTTGGATATTTTGTGTGTCATCTGTCTCTGCCATTTATGTTTGCACTCAGATTCTGGCCATTAACCGAGGGGAAAATCTGAAGATCCTGACAGTGAAGGTCAACATTCCTGACGGGGTGAAGAATGAATTCTGTTGGTGGTGTGTCAATGAAAGGTCTGCATGGATACATATTCTTACAGAAATCTCTTTTTTCTATAGACAGCTGCATACTGAAGTGTACCTCATATGTCTCGTTACATTAAGAGAACAAATTAAACAAATATTTATTAGATTAGATGAAATTAGCAAGTGGATAATTCTTATTCTGTATTTCCAACTGCTGTAGCATTATGCTGAAAAGATCATGCCTTAGGCTATATTTGCAAGTTCTGGCACCATTCTTCAAGCAGTTGAATTTTTTTTAAGCATATGCAAAGGCTGGTGAAATGTGAATGTATTTTCAAATTGTAATGTGCATCACATCCTTTCAGCCTTTACTGAAAGGACTTTGTAGAATCCAATAGAATATACTTCAAACTTCAAAAAATAGCTTCATATCCCCAATGGCAATGATGAAATAGGGCTGTCTTGGATTTTAGATATGTGAAGTACATAAGTTCAAGTTTCCCAAATGTAAGGAATTACATGTTTAAAAAGAACTTAACGGATTTAACAGACAAACTGAAACGTAGCTGCCTTCAATGCATAACTCTCACATATTGTGTGAACCATCCCTTGCATTTTGATCTCTGTTTAAGTAGAAAACTGGACTGTAGAAACCAGATTATTTTATTGCTTACTGATTTGTTCATGTAAGTTGTCTGTTTTTTTTAAGCCTGTAGTGAGATGTTTAGTGTTGCATAGTTTTGAAGGTCTTTTGGACAAGTTTAGGTTAAATGTATGGGGTTTTGTGCAGTATCTCTACCAGTTTTTTTCTTGGAAACTGTACCTTGACGTCCTCTGTTGGAGAATATTGTGATCCAAACTGTGCATCTTCCTTGCAAATATAAAAAATTACTTTCTCTTTCTCAGTAGTTTAAGATACTGGGCATTTTTATGATGGTGTCTTAGAAATTCCTTCCTTTGCATCCTAGAAATGAATAACCAAAAGGAGGGAAAAAATAGGAAGAAATGCACCTTTTAATGTATAAAACTGAATATTGTGATAATGCTTTAGCATGTATTTCTTTTTTACAGTAAGTCCAAGAAATGGATGTGGTAAAAATGTTCCTTTTCACTGCAGAAATTTAATAGGGCTGTTTTCCTCTGAAAGGGAGGAATAGGGCTCTGAAAGTATTAAAATATTTTTTGGCCAGATACTATTATTCTTAGATCATATTATGCTAAGTAACTTTTTTTTTTTCCCCAGGAAAATATCAGGATTCATAAACACACCTGTTTCTTTCTAGTTTTAGTACCTGTAACAGAATTTCTGTCCTCCCCTCAAGATGTATATTCTGTAGGCAGAATATAGCTGTCAGTCTTGCTTTTACTGCATTTATGACAGAATTTGGAAGCACTGTGGACCACAGATAATGGAACAGCTTGTCACTGCTACACAAATAAAAGTGGGATGTAAATTGAGATATTTTTGGTTGATTACCCTTTTGTGAGTCATGCTGGGATAAGAAGAATATTGACCTTGGAAATGAGTACTTATTAATACTTAGCACTCAAGAGGCTATGTATGCTTACAGCTTTTTACTATTTAAGGACAATTTTCCACCATTAGAAAACTTCTGAAGGAATGGTTTTAGTACATCTTTGTGCATTAACATCTAGGATAGATTCTGATCTTCCTTATTAGATTGACAACTGTGTTATCAAACTGACAAATAGTAATTTGTATTCTGCCCTGCAAGCTTTGAAATGATTGTCCAAGGGTGGAATTTGCATTATTTTCATTGCATTGATTTGCTGGTTAGAGCAGAAGGTTAATAACTTTTGGTTTCAAATGGTTTCAAAACTTTGCAAAGGTATTAACTAATTTGCTAGAGATCACACACACTATCAGTTGCAGAACCAGAAATGCCAGCTTGCTACAGAATTTGGCCAGTATTTTAGCCACAAAACAGTATCACCTACCACCTATTGAATTAGTAGCAAATATTCTGAACTTTGTGTTCCTCTGAGACAAATTTTTTAGTATTAAATGCCCCTGAAATAAAAAGTGAGTTTGGAAGACTAGAGTTCCTTATTGCCTTGAGCTCTGTGTGGATACTGTCTAAGAATATTGTAAATTCTTTGCAAGTTCAGAATGTTTATTAGCTTGTATAAGCATGTATTTCCTTGCAATTCAGGTTTGTGTAGAAAACACAGGAATATCCTTATGCCTGGCCCTATGGATTGTATTTTTCCCCAGAAAATGGCATCTCTGTGGTTTGACAGTGAACCTACTTCCATCAACACTAGAACTCTACTGGTCCTAAAGACTTGGTTGTGAAATCAAACTCAGAAAAGTGATCAATGAGAGAGCCAGAGAGGGGTTGTTTAGCTGCCTTTGAGTGTAAAAAACAGCATGGAGTTGTTCCTTGGGATGGGGTGAGAGTTTGTTTTAAAGTGGGATTGCAGCCTTGAAAATGAAGTTTGACGTTTGATAATGGTTTTTTTCAGTTTCCAGTCAAAATTCTCAGATCCTGTGTAAAGTCCATGGTACAGGCCTTAAAGGCTTGCTTTGGCTGTGGTTACTAACGTGGTACATGTTTTATATAATGTGTTGCAGGAACACAAAGCTCTGCTGTTTGTCCTTCAGGTCTAAAAGCCTAGCTGGACTCTTTCTGGAGCAGTTGTTAATCAGTACTGGTGGTTTTTAACGTGGGCTCTGTCAATTCTGTTGATGTGTAGTTTCACCCTCTGCTGTCTCAGTAGTTTAAGCCGTTTATGTTTTTTGTGGTCCCTGTTGTGAGCACTTGCACATGGAGAGCTGATGACCAGAGTAAGATGATATTATTTGTATGGAGCTTTTTTAAAATTTGGCTTCAAAAGTTAGATCTTGATTAAATAATCAAGAAAAATCCATTCTTTGAGGGAGGCTTAACTAGGCTGTGATGATCTTTAAAAATATACACATATGATTTTGCTTTGCTTTTTGCAGCAAAGTGGATTTTTCTCTTCTCTCATGAAGTATTGAAATTATTAAACTGCAGTATTTGCTATGATTGAACTTTCTGTTTGAATGCTTTCTCATTTGTAGCAATTTCTAACAGGATGTTGCCTAAATTTTTACTTATCTATAGGCAAGTAATAAAAATATCTGCTGTGATGACCTATTTACAGAGGAAAAGTTTAACTGGCTTTAATGGATGGAAGAGAGGGGGAAGCAGCTGCCAGGTTTCCAAACTCATTCTTATTTGTGCGGAGGATGTTTTCTGGGGGATTGTAGTCATACTTAACCACCTGTAAAAACTTCATGTTTATAGAATGTGATGGCAATAAGAGGGTTTAAAGCCTTTGCCAGTTTTATATAGGTATGGAAAGAGTCTCTAGTTACAAATAAGTATAATAGAACTATTTGCAAAAACTGTTAGCAAAGTGATGAGGTCATGTGGCTAAGCACTGAATTACAGCCCTGAATGTTGTAAAACTAAATGGTAAGCTTAATTCTGCTCCCGTGTCTGTCTGCCCAGTGCAGGGTTGACTCGATCACACATTTCTCAACTATTATACTCACAGACACTTAGAAAAGCTGTTTCAGGAAATTGCAGATCCCCTTAGACAACTGAAAAGCTGTCTGGGTAGGAGCAATTTAGAATTCTCAGTATTTATGAGTGGCTGCAAGTAAACAAGGTCAAAAGTAAAATTCAGTTCTGTTTTCGCCTGCACCTGGACACATTATGAAATGGCCATAATTCTACCATGTTTCATTTAAAAAACCCAAGCCAACCAAACAAAAAATGCACAAAAATTGCATGCTTATTTTTTTATATATCTGGGTATTGCCCATTACAATTTGGGATGCAGGCATGTTAAATAATACAATAAGTGAAGAAAACTGAGTGTTACCAATATTTTTTAAAAGTAATAAAAACCAAGTGGACATCAATAGAAAATGTTAATAGTATTTATTTCTGTTTGAGTATAATATATCTGGTTGCTTCTCCTCAATCTATTCTCAAGGGTGGACAGTCTCAGCGAGTCAGTTCTGCTTGTTCAAGGACGCACCCACACCAACCCACAATCCCCCCACCCCCCTCCTTTATGGAACTTTGTCCACAACAAAAAGCACTATTGATGAAATATCTAGGAAGTTTTGAGTGAGGTGTATTTTAGAGCAAAATTTGAAGTAATTGTCATTAATGTTATGGCCACTGTGCACTCCCCTAGAAAAGAGTTCAAGGCTTCAAAGAGTTTGGCTTAGAAAAAGTTGGAAAACAGTCTTTGTATTCTTTTTTTAATTTTCCCCTTTTCCTATATTATTATTTACACCTCAAATATGTTAGTAACAGGTAAAAGAGAAGAATAATTTGCAAGTTATTTGGCTTTTGTGGTTTAAAAACTGCTGCAAAATTAGTAAGATTTCATTTAGAAGTTGAATAGAGATACTCAAGGCATTCCAAGTGAAATTTGAATTGGGTTTCATTTATTGGCATTAGTTTAGCTCCTTAATCTCCATCTGGGCATAGTTGCCTTTTATCAGTAATTCTGCAGTGACAATCCAGAGGGTATTTAGTAATTTTTTTAATGTACTGAGGAATAGCAAACAATGCAACCCTAAAGGTAATATGGAAGCAAGTTCTTTGTTCGGTTGTAATAAGCTCTGACTTCTCAAAGTGAAGAATGTTTTTTTTACGTTTTCTTTAAAACATAAACCGTAATTGTGTTCTAATACCTAAGAAAAGAAAAGATAAACCTGTCCCTTGTGTAGTAATAGAACTATGAGCAATTTCTCATTTCTTTCATATTTGACTCACGATTTAGTTGCCTAATTATTGTAGCAATTCTGCAATTTATAGGATTTAACAATGTACAAGCCTTTTTGGAAAATTCCTTTTTTATCTAGGTGTTTGCATAGGTTCTTGAAATATTGGTTTTATTTTTATTGTTCTGATCTTTTGCAGATGGAGACCAAAACAATTTTTAAAACCAGAATTTATGAGGATACTACGGAGTTCAGTAGAGGATGCATATAAACGCCTTATATATCCCCTTCTCTGTAGGGAATTCAGGTAAGTCTGGAATAAATTTGTATTTTCATATTACTGAATTTTTAGCAATTCTCTCCCCAATGTTTTGTTAGAATATCTTTTATTTATTTGAAAATTTCAACATATTTTTAATCCTCTGTGCTTACAGAAGAAACAAACTATGTAGTCTTGGTTCTATAGATTTAACTTCTGACCCCATACAGTTTAGGCTACAGTAGAGAAAGGATCTTTCTGTGAAAACATTTTACATGTTTACATGCTAGATACTTGTACATTTATCTAATAAAGAACAATTTAGATCTATTTCATCATAATAATTTTATCTTTATAGTTGTAATAGCATAAACCAGGATGTCATTGAGTTTTCCCAGCATCTCTTCATGTCACAACATTAGTACTGTCCCTGACACCGTTCTGACACACTCTCTTTTACCTGTCTAATAGAACTCAGCAAAGTATGGTTAGGGTTGGAAGCACCCCTCATGTTTGCCAGCTGCATTTTGTGGCAAACAAATTAGTCATAGTGTTAGTCTGATACTATTTTGTGAGTATTGTGATGTCTCTAGAGAAGTCAGTAATCTTATTTCTGGTGATACTGTAGTAATGATGTAGTTGGTTATGTCACTTGTTAACATCTGTAATACTGTTCTAAATTTGAAGGAAATTTAAAACTTTGTATCAAATTAACATGAATTAAGTAGGATATATTGTGGTGTAATATAGGAGTTTATCACATAGTGGAAATTATTTAATATGTCAACTAAAAGCGTTATCTTCTAATAGCTAACAGTACTAATGGTGTGGTTCTTCAATACCAGAGAAGCTCCTCAAAACATAACATGTTTCATTCTGGCAAGGCTATCTGATATGTGGCCTAAATGTTTGTGCTTTTTTGAGGTAGTACAAAATGAAGTTTATCAAAGAGACCCTGTTTCTTGGACCAGAAATGTTGAAATGTCTTGTAGCAAAATCACATGCTATCTAGTACCTAAAAACAGCAACCACATTGTGAAATGTAGTTCTTCTGTATTTTCCTGGGTGTTCTCCTATGTTTGTGTTCGAATTGGAGTTGTTTTCCTGACACTTTTTCATGAACATCATTCATTGCACGAATGATCTGTGTTCTACCATCAACCAGAGCCATCAGCTCAAGATTTTAACAGCATGTATTTCCAGTGGCTTTTGGGCTTCTTCACTACAGTATGTTGTGTTTGCTCCTTGCTTTGCAAACAAGATTGTTTCACTTCTTTTGATTAGTGAGCCTGGTTTTTTTGCTACTGAGAATTTAGTGGATTTCTAAAAGTACTGAGTTCACTTACTATTTTGTGACAATACCTGTAGCTACTCTAGGGGAGGCACTGTGTCTATTGTGGCCAAAAAGGTGAACATCTCATGGAGGAGAGTTCACTTGTTGGCTTCTGTCACATGGGAGTGAAAATAGTTGTCACTTTTAGCCATCTCTACAATCAACTTCTTTTAAAATAAAGGAAAAAAGACCTACTTTTACTGGGGTTTGGTTTTAAGAGAACTAAGCAAACTGACATAGGGGTGCTTCAAGACTGTTTTATTGTGGTTTTATTCCATGATTTGTACCACAGGACTGTTGTGGCCTGTGTTGTGTATAACACTTTGAGGACTGCTGGAATAGTAGGTTGCTGAAAGTTTTCTGTTCTCTTAATCTAGAGGAAATAAAAGCTTCCTTCCCTACTACTTATTAGATGTAGCTCACAAGTAATCTATAAGAAGAATATGAAGCTTGCTGCCTGTTCCTGAGTGGATGTCTGCTTAGGTTTTACTCTTTGTGATGATGTTGCATGATTGGTGATGTTTGGATAGGAAAAGCTGAAACCTCTCCTATGGAGAGGAACTCGAAGCACCTGACAGTATTCTGGTCCCTGACCACTTAACCCTTATCCTTCTTCCATTTTCTTTCCGGACACACCAGGAGCTGTTTTTTCCGACTCTTGCAAAGGGCTGCTAAAGCATTCAATTCCTCCTTTTAGCATTAATATTTCCAACCCACCTCCTGCTGTTCTTTTTTCTTTTTATTATCATTAAATGTTGGAACAGAAAGTTTCCAAGAGTGTATTGAAATTGCTGGTGCTTCTAGTGATCAGAAGAAGAATGAAACTTGCCAGCAAGATGATTACCTTATTTATTGTTTAATTTCCTTTCTTCCATTCTGTCAGATATCATTTCTTGTATCTGGTATAATAATGTCCAGTGTTGCTTTTGGCTCTTTGAAATACATTTTATCTTGTTGCAGTACTGCATGGAATGATTCCATCAGGGTTTCGTGCAAGTGATGTGGCATGGGCATATTTTTTAATGGATAATCCTTTCATAATTTTCCATGCTTTCTTGCAGAGAGTCCTTTCTCTCCTCTGTCTTCAGGGACACAAAATTTCTCTGTATATCTTGTTTCACACCTGAAGCTAGTTTGCAGATATTTTTCCACAGAAATGATTGCATCTCAGACTGTACGTGGAAGTGGGGAATTTTAAATCTTAGTTTAAAAACTGAATCTTATAACATTGACTGTAGAAACTAGTGTGTTGTGATTAGGTTATTTGCTTTTATTACAATACACCTGTTAGTGATATACAGGCTGAGTGCTTCGTAGGCTTCAAGGGAGGTGCTTGGAGTCCTGATGATATTTTTTCATAAAGTAGGAACTGAAGAGTTTTAAGGTTTATTTGTTTGGTTTTTTTTTTTTTCCAAAATAGCTGGGGTTTTTGTGTTTAGAGAGGAGGACTGCTCTCTGCTTTTTATCTCTGCCGTGTGTCTCTGCCATATTAATGAGAATTGTCGTAAACTGGAAAAGCATGAAGCTGGACATCTTGCCATTTGGATGAAGCCAGTAATATACTGAAAAAGAGAAAGATATTAGATTGTTTGAGGTAGTTTGATTTTTTTTTTTCCTTCTTTCTGTTTTATTTTCTAAAGGATCAAATGATTATACCAAGCTTGAAATTAGGGGCCACTACTTCAGACCTTACTTACCTCTACTTGCAGTAGATCATGTAACTGATACAAGTGTTGAGTAAGAGACAGTGAGAAAAGATGTCTATATTTGAAATTTTAAAATACAGGATATTATGTAATAGAAAGGACATTCCCCCTATGCACCTGGCAATTTCAGTAACATTTCCTGTTACTGTAAAAGTTTCTATATATCCATGCCAATTTTAAACATGATTTCCATAGGGCTGACATAACTAATAGCATGTGTTTAGGGGCAATTTTAATTCCTACACAAGTCTCCCTTCATAGAAGAACTGACAGGAATTTACAGCATGGGAGGACTTGGCCTTGTGGGCAGCTGGGACCCTGTATCTTTGGGATAGATGGAAAGATTGAACTTGGCCTGTCTTTGTACAAAGCCTCCGGTCCAAAGGCATTCCTTTCCCTTGTTCACAAGGCACTTTTAACCTTCATTTGCATGCTTGGGTGACGGATTGATTCTCTGTTACGTGCGTATATAGCAAATCCATACTTCTGTGAGGCTTAGGTATTTGCTTTTGTTTTCTCTGGTCTCTCATAAGTGGTGTCTAATTGTTCTGTCCCTGGACTCTCCCTAGGAGAAGCTTGTTCTGTGGTTTAGGTTATTTTTTTCTATTTTTTAAAAAAATTAGAGAAGGGAAAAATGGGAGAAGGATGCTGCAAGACTGAATGATCAGGAAATGGAATGGCAACTGAAATTCCGTGGAATGAGTGTAAAATCATGCTTGCAAGGGGAAGTAGTTATCTTTTTATAAGTATCTGAGCTGTCCTGCCACAGGAGAGATGCTTTGGCACTGTGGACGGTAGCTCCATATAAACGTTAAGTGCTCAGAAGATAAGATTATTTAGTTAAGGAATAAAGACAAAGAATCATTGATTTATTTGGCCTGTATTTGGAATATGGTTGTCCATTTTGGTCCACTCACATGGGGAGGGGGGGAAAAAAGTAGGAAAACAATTCACTGGAAGTGGAAAAGACCCAGTGAAGGGGAATGAGGAATAAAATAATTTCTCTGGAAAGAAAAAAAAATGATTACACTCTGACTTCAACTTGGAAAAAGGAGGACTTAGAGATAAATGATGTGTGAAGAGTGGAACAAGGTTTCTAGGGATAAATTTTTACTCCCCTCCAGTATAAGACTTAGGGGAATATAATAAAAAGAATCACTTTCCAACCAAAAGGTGGCAGCTGTTTACAGAGTTTGTGATGGACCTGCAAAACTCACTGCCAACAGACTCTGTGGATGAAAGAAATATATCTGTCTTCAGGAGGAGATTGGATAGTTGAACAAGAGCTCTATTATGAGCTAGTAAAGAGACAAATCATGTCAAGCTCAGGAAATACTCCGGAAGTAGTTGGAGGCTAGGATAAGATTATGGAACAGATACGCAAATGCTGCTCTATCAGCTGCTTAGGCAGCTGCTTGGAGACAGACTTGGAGACAGAATACTGGGATAGAGGGACAACTTAGGTGAACTGGTGCAGCCATTCACACATTTGGTGGTGATATAAAGAGTTTCTGCTCTTTGCTGAGGGCACATTTGAACTGCTAAGGAGCCTTGTAATGGATGTATGCCCTTCGCCATCTCACTTTCAATTGTGTCTGTAGTAGTCTGATCTACCTGGTAGAAAAACAAAGAGCACGTGGATAGAAGGGAGCCTTTTGCTGCTGCACAATTCCATAGGAAATGTTCAATCAGTAATGTGTGTAAGAGGATCTAGACCACTCTCAGGGCTATACACATGAGAGACGATGAGGACTTACTAGTTCTTTCTGTACCACTGTGGGATGAGACAGGGCTGAGCTGGTTGGTTGGTTGCATCCTGGGCAAATTCAAGTCAGGCTGTTGAGTTCTTCCACATCCAGAAACTGCTCACATTCCATCGTGTCAAATAGCCCTTATGAGGGTTGTCTTTGAACTATTTGTAGCCTGTTTGTGCCGTGCACTGATTGACCTAAACAACTTGAGTAATTTTTCCAGTCCCATTCTTATAGGATTAGTTAACTGTAATGCAGGTTTTTTCCATTCTGTAAAAATAAACCCAGATAGTAGCGGTTTTTTCAGTGACAGGTAAAAAGAAAAGGGGAATAAGGGTGCTGGCTACCTTTAAAAGAAGGCTTTACTGGATTGCTTTTGACTCCCTAATTACTGTAGTTACTGATGATGTAATGCATCTGCAAGTGGTAATGAGTACCTGCAAAAGAAAAACAGATCAGTGAGGTGATGAATATTTTTGTACCCATTACTCTTTCAGTTTTGTTTTTTATATGAAGTGCCGTACCATGATGAAAATACTTGTCCTTGTCAGTCATTGTCTTGCTGGTCACATCTGTCAAGTAAGACATCGTGCATCTTGTGCATCTTCACTCAACAGGACTGATTGGTTTCTTGTGACACTCTGCAGTAAGTGTTCGTGCTTCAAGTCATCAAAGTCAATCCCTGCTTCACTACCTCACTTCTTTCTGTTGAAGAACATAACTTGGAAAAGAAAGGGAACACTGTGGCCCCAGCAGCCTTCTAGTTTGGTTCTGAGAAATCAGAATACTCTCCTAGAAAAAGCTCAAGTCTTCACACTTCTTTGATGTCTGTTAAATGAAGTAATCCGAAGACAAAATTAAATGCCTCATGAGTCATGGTGTGTTAGCAATTAATTGGAGGGACTCTTCCAGTTTCTCTCTGGTACCTCAGTGTAAACCATGAAAGGACTGTGAAATTATGATGAATTCAATCCATGCCTCCTTCAAATCCACTTTTCTTTACAATTAGGTATCGGCTTTGAAAGGAAGCTGTTCTTTGCTCAAAATTATGAGTTGATGTTTGAATGTTAGTTGGTGCGTTCTTACAAGTGTTTCTCTTGTACTTTTTGTATTGACTGACTTTCTTAGAACAAGAATGAGTTGATATATAGTTGATCCTTTTTTAAAAAGGTGTCAACAACTTGATTTGAATTGTAACGTTTAATTAAAGATGGTGGAAACATGATTGGAAAAAGGCTTACAACTTTGGAACAATTAGTAAGTGTGTTTGAAAGCTAATTGAAAGAAACATGTTTTGGCTTTTTTTTCCTTTTACTTCCATCCTTCTAAGATCCAAGTTGACATCTGATGCAGAGAAAGAGTCTGTGATGATGTTTGGGAGAAATCTCCGTCAGCTGCTTCTGACCAGCCCTGTGAGGGGCCGTACTTTGATGGGAGTAGATCCTGGCTACAAACATGGCTGCAAGTTGGCAATTATTTCACCAACCAGTAAGTTTCAATTCCAAATATTTTTGGAAGGATTGATAAAAATATATTCATTTAGAGTGAATGTTATTGCGAAACCTACTTTGTTAAATTGTTTTGGGTTTTTTTGTGAAACTTTTAGTATTTTCCACACATCCAGTCGTGTAAATTCCTTTCTTCAACTAGCTTAAGGTTAAGTTTCTGGCACCTGGATTCCAGTGACTTCTTTGGTGTTATTACTCCTCTGTTAAATAGAATTTAAAATGCCTTCTGCCTTCCTGAAAACAGGTTCAAATAATTGTGCCCCTCAGTAGTCAGCAAAGAGAACACCTGGCATTTTTATTGTTTAACAAAGAATTTGAATTTAAATACTTTCTATAATATTGCTTTTTTCATGGCTAGTCTCTTGGACATCTGGACACTTTATCAGCCCTTTTTGTTTAGTAGTATGTGTGTTAATATAAGAAGTCAGGAACCTTGTTTTTGCAAAACTTCTTAGTTCACATATAGAACAGAGCCTTTCCGCTGCATCCTAGTCTGTTCAGGGAATACATACCTCTTTAGGCCCATGCAAAAATTATTTGTTTTCCTTTTATTTTGTTGTTGCTTTTTGCCTGAGAATTATCCACCCCAGGAGAGTGTAAAGAAAGGTGTATTCTTGAAACTTTAGAAGGCAGTAAAGGGGAGGTGAATAATTACAAGCCTTCATTGCACCGTTAGCTATCAGTACTAGTTAATACATTTCTTTCCAAATGTGATAGATGGGATGATGACAAGAGCTAGCACTGGAATTCTAGAACTCCTGTGCTGCAAGTCCTTAGATTTTCTACTTTTCATCACTCTTTACTGGATTTATAAATTGTACTACACTAGAACAATAAATCTTTTGTAGTAAAGTGCTCTTTTTCTCTGTGATATAATACATTATATTTGCTAATAGGTTTAGATGCTCATTAGTTCTTATGTGAATATGTCCGCAGGGAACTACAAAATGTATTAACTTGTTTTGCTTTGCCAGCCAAAGCATTCTTGTCCTATGCCCACCATACATTTCTTCTAAATGGATATAAAGATCAAAGGGAAAGATGGCTTATTAAGAAGCTTTCTTTGTGAATCATCAAATTAACTTTAGTAGTTCTGAAGGATGTAGCTTTTGGACCTTTGTGGGTTTAATCAAATGGCTTTGCCTTTCGTTCTAGGTCAGATACTCCATACTGATGTAGTTTACTTGCATTGTGGTCAAGGATTTCGTGAAGCTGAGAAGATAAAGAAGCTTCTGCTACAGTACAAGTATGCTAAAGAAACTTCCATTTGTTGCTCTTTCTTACCAAATAAAATGAAAATCTTCACTATAGAAATACTTGATTTTGAATGCAATAAGAATACTACTGATTTAACTGGAAATTGTTTATTTTATAATCTAGTTCAGAGCTTGCTTTTTCTTTTGGTCTGTATTCATGTTTTTA
The DNA here is from genome assembly GCA_013397815.1 of Aleadryas rufinucha. NCBI lineage: Eukaryota > Metazoa > Chordata > Aves > Passeriformes > Aleadryas > Aleadryas rufinucha. The sequence goes on from VZTH01010776.1 coordinate 504,324, forward strand.
TGGTACATATATTTTAGAAGCACATGGAGTCAAGCCATGGCTATGAGTAAGGCTGCATACTATGAATGTATCTCCATAAAACTCTGTCAATCCATTTATTTTTAGGAATAGAAATTAGCTAAGATATAAGTTTAGCCTTATTCTTCTACCCCTCACAACCCTCAAACCACTTACCAATCTTTCCCTGTTCCAAAAGCTACATTAGCTTTTGGTAGACTTTTGTTAAGCCAAGGAAATCCTGTGCAGGTAGATCTCCAGATGGAATCGCAGACAGGGGCAGCATGATTAAAAGTTTGTGTCCAGCTATGTCTGTGGACAGACATCTGGTCTACTGAGTCAGCTGCTGAACTGCCACAGCATACAGTCCAGTTTGTCTTTAGGCATTAGATTGGCTTTAAGCAAGGTGATTTGGTGGCTGACTGGCTGTGGTGTGGGCAGTCAGAGGGAATGACGTTGCAAGCTGTTAGAAACTATGATATTCCCATTAAGGAATTAGGATGCTGATTGTTTTGGCTTCTGCTCTTTTTCATGACTCATACCAGATGAGGGAAATACGAGGTGAAAGTGTTTGAGGACTGTAAATAACATTCCATTTATTAATATGAAGTTTCTGCTTATGTTACCACTGTACAGTTCCTTTACAAATGAGTGAAAATTTTGATTTATCTCATGAACTGTCACATTCAAAACCTGTTAAACACAACTTGATGCTTCTAGGAATATGTTCTCATTACATCTGGGCCTTGTGTTTCAAAAAATATATCAGAAGTATTGGTCATTGTTGTGGATTGAATCCTATGCATGAAAAAGTATGAAGGACTATTTAAGAATAATAGTTTGTTTTTTTTAACCCACACAAAGCTGCAGCACTGTTGTGATTGGCAATGGCACGGCCTGCAGAGAAACAGAAGCTTACTTTGCTGACTTAATTATGAAGAAATATTTTGCACCACTGGATGTTGTTTACTGGTAAGATCCCTTTGCTGGGATATTCATTTGTTCAGCATATTTCAACTTAACAGGTTGTTTTAGATGTACTTTTTGAAGCACTTCTTTTTGCTGCCTTGTCTGTATTTGAGTCAAGTTTGACCCAAGGTTCTAGCCAAAGAAAAATGGCTGTAGCTCTTCCAAACATGAAAGTAGTTATCCTGAGTCAGTAAGAGAGACTCACTGAAGCATTTTATTTTTTCTTCCTGAGGTTCACTCTGTTGCTATTAACATTGTAACAAAGTATGAGAGAATAGCAACACTAACAGCTACGGACCCGTTTGGCATTGTGTATTTATTTCTTGATAAATGAGGTTTAACTGCATGTGATAAAGCTTCTGTTGTCTGACTACAGTATGGAATGCTTGCTAATCCTATGGGAATTAAATGGCCTGGAAATAAATATTGTGTTAATACCTAGTGGAGAGTAGTGAAGATATTTAACCTTTTCAGACTTCAAATTTTATCCATTAGTTTGTTGAACTTGAACTAAAGTATTCTTCTGTTGATTTGGATGGAAACTGTATTTTATCACTTTCTTTTCTACCATGCAGAACTGCAAAATGCCTCTTTTTTTTTTTTAATTCACACCTTTATTTTTTTCTAAAGCATTTTTTGTGATTTATCTTGGATTATCTTTTGTGCTAACATTTAACAGCAGTATTTAGTTTTCACTGTCTTAGCATACTGAAATAAGTTTTCTATATTTTTAAGAAGGTTATGGCCTTTCACTGTTCAAACTATTGTATACATGTAAAGGTTCCTTTTTTTCATAAATTAGGAAGTGGTCTTACAGATATGTTTAATAGATATGTTATTCCTACTAACTTCTGTTGTGATTGCACTTGTTCTTTGTTTCTAAGATTCCCAAGTAAATTTGCACAAGATTCCATTCTTAAATCACTCCTTTGTTCCAGGAGATGTAGTGAAGGTTTTCTAATTGTGATTGTTTGCAAAAGGAAGAGGCTATTCAAGCTTCTGAAAAATTAGGCATCCTCTTTACTGAATCCAGTATGAAAACACTGGATGTTTTAATGACTGTAGAGAGCGCAAAACACTTCATACTGTGTGGGTTTTGGCAAATGCTTAATTTCACTGTTGTTCACTTCATACATCTTAGAAATCCATTATGTTGCTACAAGCACTTTGCCTGAAATAGTGATTTTAATTTATTGATCATATACTAGTTCACACAGAAAAATTTATTTATATAATACTGTGATTGTTGTTTTTCTCATTGTGTTTATCTCTTCTGATTTAATATTTTCTCCCTATTTATATTTCAAGATGAAAAAATTTTCAAAGTAGTACTTAAGGTACCAAGTTCTTGAAACTGATAAAAACTCTTGTGTAATAGGAATTAGTATAGTCAGTTTAACAAGTTTGTTGCTTTCTCTAGTAGTGACTGATAATTCTTTAGCCTTTCCCTTTCTCCAAAACTTCTGATATTTGTGGCAAAGATCTATAAATGCAGATGTTTAACTTGTCATGTTATATCCTGAAAATTAACACAATCAAAAATATTTTTCTTTATTTATATATTTGTTATTAATGATTTTCTTGTGCTGTGCTCATATGGCAAAGAGCTAGTCCATATTTCCGAATTTGTGTGCAGAGCCATGAGGTACTGCACCTTAAAGCAAAGTGATTTTTGGTTTTTGTACTTCATGCTCTAGGTGACATCTGGGGTTCTTGAACTTTGTATACTGCTGTCTGTGTGTGAATTTATGTATGTGAGTTTACAAACAGGCTGGATTTGCAGTCCTTGTCTCTCTTCACATTTTGTCAGTCTGTACTGAGCTTTTTTCATAAAACATCAGGGGTCCCATTTATCCCTTTCTGATAAACTAGCTTCATGGACATCTCTTTGCTTTATCCACTGTTGGGGTTTCCAAGCCATGCTGCTGAATCCTTCAAGGTAGCTACTTTTTCCTTTCTAGCTTCAGAAAGCATTAATTTCCTTGGTATTTCTTAGTAACAGAAAGGAACGATGAGTTCAAGCCATCCAGCCCCCACTTCTGATAGTCCAGTGAAATGCCTGGAATTTATGTCAGTCTGAGTTAAGAACTGTGATACTTGCTAAATGAGGAGCACTTAGTACAGTGTTACTGTTTGAGCAATAGGTGACAGCAGGTGTGCATTGTGAGAACTGCTATACTTTTTGAGGAGAACTATGAAAGGTGACTTGGAAGAATGTGTTCTGCTGATCCTCTTTTTTTTAAAATAGTAAAGACCTCCAGAATATGTGCTTTCAGATCACAAACAGCTTTTCTGCTTCCATGTACAAAGTCTTCCCTTGATTAGATTGTTTTCTCATGATAGGCAAAAGTATGAGGACTTTGTTTATACAAAGGCTAAATACAGATCTCTAATGAGTTCTGTGGAAACCTGTGTGTGCTTTTGGATGAAGTGATCTTTATGAATTGTTTTTCAGTTAAAATCTGTAAGAAATAATTTCAGCCATTGTTGGAACAGTTAATTCTTAAAGTAGGTCTGCTTAGGTAGGTTGCAGTTGTAAATAAGGAATGGATTTGCTGATCAATATAGTGTTTGAACTGTGGGAAAAACAAAACAACAAAAAGCCCCAAATGAAACAAAACAACCTAAACACCCTAGAACATAAAAACCCCCATCCAGTACTTGAACTGTAACAGAATGAGTCAGTTGCATCTAACATGATACCATTTCCCAAGCCTTCAGCGTCTCACAGGGATGCACTGAGCTGCATCAAGGTGGAAATCCTTCCCCAGCAAAACAGAGCTCAGCTCATTACTGTGTGCAAGTTTTAGAGAATTACTAATTGTATTTGCATTGAAAATCCTTTTTCCTTGAAGGAGTCCAAATGTAAAGGGGCTTCGCAGATGAGTCTGGATTGTTTTATAGCGCTTTAAAAGCAGAGTCCCACTCAACAAAAGCTGTTGTTCAGAAAGGTGGCTGATGGGGAGGTACTACAGGCTTTGGCTTCCTTGGCAAATAGCAGCGGTGGAGAATAGGATCAGGAATGATTATAAGAAAATAAAAATCTGTTCACACTTTTCTGTCCAGTTTATCATATAGAACTTGGAATCATGGATTTCCAGGGAAATGAGACAATAATAGAGTATGTAATTTCAGAAAGGTGTGTGCAATTGGTGCATGCACAAATAATGAAGGCTAAAGAAAATATATGAAAAGCAAGTAATTCAAATAAAAAATACTTAGTGGCGAATACAAACTGTGTAGAGTTTTACTGAAGTTTTCCGAAGAGAAGACAAACCAGTGAAGACAGTTGTAGGAAATGAGGCATATGCATGACTTTTCATGTGGCTTTAAAACCTGTCTGGACTCAGCTTGACAGTTCTTGATTTAAAGCAAATATTTTTCACTATTTTTGTAACTAACATGCTTTCAGATAGCTGCATCCAACCTAAATAACTACAGGACCTTTTTTTTTTTTTTTTGTAGTTTCCCTTTTAGAGCTATGTTTATTGACTTAGATTAGGACTGGACTAGAGCCAGGGACAGTCATATCTAGTCTTTGGGTTTTTTGTTACAAATCAGTTTTTGTTACAAGGTTCAATAAATATTCTTGATTATTTATGTTAGTTCTATTGTGAGTTCTTGCCAAAGATACATTGTATTATAACCAAAACAGATGTTCTAGTTTAGACAAGTGTATTTGTTTTAACAAGACCAGAAATGTAAATGAAACAACATTGTGTTCAGCATTAACATGGCAGATGATGAACTTTTAGGATTTCATTGGCCTTTTTGGATTAAATCAAAATCTTGAAAAAATATTTCAGGAATCTGTTTTTCTTTGATTGCTGTCAGTTTGAGGCATCTTGGAAATGAAAGCTATCTGAATGACAGGTGAACTATGCTAAAGCAGGACAAAATGAACAGCTCAATCTTTGTATTTGGCAAAATCAAATCACAATTTCTCTTTCAGCCTCAATGGTTTCGTTGTCACAATACAAGCATTCTTACTGGTCTGACTTTTATGTGCTTGCTACATTAATGCACACTCAGAATAAAGTATTTCAGCTTGTATTTAAAAGAAAGCTTGATAAGTGTCAGGAATTGTTAATTGTTTTCAACATGCAGTATAGAATGCAGCCAGGCAAGTGTATTTTTTGTTGTTGTTTAGGTGGGATGGTGTTTAATTTCTGTCTACTTGATTTTAAACTTGGTGCAAAATCTTTTTCTGCCACTTACAGCAAAATCTTTTCTTACTCTCAAGACTATAAGCAATGTAATTAATAATTTACTGTTGTTTAAGTTCAAACACTTCTGTACTGTGACAAATAGGGGAAAGTCTGTAATGTCTTGTAAAGTTCTCACTGGGTTTTCTTTAATGTTTAAATTGTCTGCTTTAGGATACTTACAAATGTTCTGCTAAGGTAGAGTAGGACTGTAATACCTTTTGAAGTTGGACCTTGGTGGCAAGAAATTGATTTAGAAATGTTTGTTCTATGGGATTTTAGGTCCGCTTGTATTTTATAGGTGTCTGCACATGCTTTAAATATCCTTTTCAATTTAAATGTGTGTTTTATGTTGTTGAATATCTACATTATGCTCTCTCAGCTTTAACAAATGCCACTTTCAAGTTCCATGCCTCTACATTTCTAATGTTACACTAGCTTAATTCCCATTACTTTTCTGCTTCATAGCACTCGCAGTTTGAAAGGGACCTAACATTCAGGTTCACATTATGATAATTAGGTTTCAAAGCAGTGTGGGGGGATTAAGATGTCTGAAGTCTAGTTGCCGAATAAAGTTCAGAACTACTTGTAAAACTTGTTTGAGTGGTTAACAGAAGTGGTTTTATTTATTCAGTGCTCATGCAGCATTAATCCGTATTTCATCGGGTACCCACAGTGCTGTAACTCTAGATATGACCTTGGGACTTAATTTACCCCATCTCAGTTTTCCTTATTAATGTGCCATGAAAGAGGTACATGAAAGATAGCCAACTTCAAAGCACCTTTTCAAATAAAGTGGTTGATATGAATCCTCTGGTATTTAACACTGTCTGTCAAATGTTTCAGCTGGTTTGCATCCTTTTACAAGCTATTGCTTGCTGCATTAATGCAGTTGTTTCAAGTCTGTTGAGAGTATGAAGGGGGGTAGGGATATGGGAAACTTTATTCCTATTTCTTTTTGATTGTGTTTTCTTTAAGCTGTTATTTTTGTCTGTTAAGCCATATAACTCTATTGATGACACATTTATGTACGCACACCTACACACCTTAGGTCATTAGCTGTCTGATCCAGAAGGTGGAAAGTAGTTTGGAAAGTTTTGGCTAAAGGAATACATATTCAGCGGAAACAATGCACACATCTGAAATGTGCACCGAGGAACCTTTGTTGTGCTTTCATCTCTTTCAAGCTCTAGTGGAGTCATGAGAAGTCCTAAACAATTAAGAAATAATTGGAGGAACAAACAGGTTTAAAATGTGCGTGAAGAAGACATAGTCAATGAAAACATTTTAAGTTATGTGGTGATTTCTAGCCAAACTGTCTTCTGTCCCTTAAGTTATATTCTCTTGTGATTATTTACCACAGCTGAATGATCATGCATACTTCAAATGAAAAATCATTTTGTATGTATTTACATTTAGAAAAGACAGTCCTGTAAGTTGGAACTTTACTCTGCATAGAGATTACTTCCTCCTACTACTCCTGGTTATGAATAAACTTTGGGCAGTAATTTATCTATTGTTCAGCACAACACGGACTGGAACTAGTGACTGCATTTAAAATAGGATCCAGTGCTTGTTCCTGGTGTATCCATAGACTGGTATCTATGTTGAGCTGAACCCATACTATATTCAAAATGGGAAATTCAGCTGTCATCTTTGGCTTTGAAGCAAGGATTTGCCTCTGCCCCAGCTGTAGACACCCATACCATCTCTAGCTGTGTTTTTCTGAGGGGAGGGATGGAAATGGGTAAGCAGTGAAGTTGTGGTGGGGTGAAACAGGAGATGGTAACTTCTGGCTTGCATGACATGAATTTGAAACTTTTTGAAGCAAACTGTACAAGTTTGTACAAATTGTACAAGTGTGCAACTGTACAAATTGTACAAGTGATACACTTGACAATTATGGAGCTGTCTTTGGTATTTCAGAGAAATAATTCATAGTTTTCAGGATGAGAACAAGGACTAATTGGAAGTCTTTCAATGTATTTAAAGAGATTATGAATTCCTTTAAGTTCAGAAAAAGAGTAAGATGCATATGGAGTCTAGATTTCAGCAATGTGAAGGCAGGGGGTCAGGAAGCAAATGTAACTAGTGACAGAAATCTAAATCTTAAGGAAAAAGTCAATTTTTCCAGAACACTGGGACATGTCATTTGACTTGCATCCAAAGGAATCTGTGGTAAAACAGTCTTTGGGGGGAGAGGAAAGTTATTTGTGCAACTTCCCTTCTGTGTTTTCTCTTTCTAAGACTTTTTACGAGTTATGCGTTCTCAATATGTAAATCTCTTCAGACCTTTAAGGGATACTAAACAAATAGGAGAAAGGGAAGATTTTAGGATGAAAAGCCATTAAACGTGTGACAACGTGTTTAAGGGCAGTAATGCATTGTCTTCAGTTAGAAGTGCACTGATCTCAAATATATTTTACAAATCAGATAATTACAGTGAGAAATTGAACATGATAATTCTTTTTTTTGTTTGCTCACAGAGAAACCATTTATATTTAGAATTGCAAAATGATTATTTTCAATTTTATGTGCCCCACTGAGCAGTAATTTGTATACAGGCTGTTTTCTTGTAGATCTTTGTTATTTTCAGATTAATAAAACTGCTCTTTTTTAAGATAATCAGGTAGAAGTCATCTGGTATTTCAGTATAACGGAAGTCAGGTGAAGAGGGAAAACCATCCAAAAATATTTGCAAACACAAAAAAACCCCAAACATGTTAAGAAGGTAAAAGGTTATTGAGAAATGCTAGAGAAAGAAGATGCAGCGAGCAAGTGCTACCATTTTTGCACTGAGTGTGCCCATCAGGTCCCCTAGGGGTGATTTTTGGCATGTGTGTGTTGCATGCAGTATATTCGTAGAGCAAGATTGGGAGTTTTCCTAAAACTCAATTAAGATAAAATCAGATGTAGTCTTAATTTAAATGTCCAACATTAGGACTACTAAATCTATACTTTGAGCAGAGGATTTTATTTTTTGTGTGTGTTTGACTATATTAGTAGACATCTTTAAAACTATTATCACCTCACATTGTGTGCTGGTCCGTGTTTCCAATGCAATCTCCTCTGTTAAGGGTTTTCTATGATGACACAATTACTCTGGCCTAAAGTTTCTTGTTCAAGGCTGTTTCCAAAGCCCAGAAATAAAGAAAGTTATAATGGAGTTAAGGAAGATGACTAGATCTGAAATTTCCTGGATCGCACCAGTCAAACAAAGAAGAGCAACAAAGATGGTGAAGGGCCTTGAGGGGAAGCCGTGTGAGGAGCGGCTGAGGTCGCTCGTTTTGTTCAGCCTGGGGGAGACTGAGGGGAGACCTCACCACAGTCTACATCTTCCTCATGAGGGGAAGGGGAGGGGCAGGCACTGAGCTCTTCACTCTCATGACCAGTGACAGGATTTGAGGAAATGGCACAGAGCTGAGTTGGGAGGTTTAGATTGGCTATTAGGAAAAAGTCCTTCATTCAGGAGGTGTTTGGGCACTGGAACAGGCTCCCCAGGGAATGGTCACAGCTCCAAGACTGCCTGAGTTCAACAGGTGTTTGGACAATGCTCTCAGACACGTTGTGTGACTCTTGGGGATGGTCCTGTGCAGAGCCGGGAGTAGGACTTGATCCTTGTGAGTCCATTCCAACTCAGCTTATTCTGTGAAATAAAACTAGTTAACTTCTTTGTCTGGTATTTCTGAGGAGGCAGGTTACCTATCAGGCCAAAATGAAGTTTTTTATTTCAGACTGAAGTGATTTAGATTATTATTTAATGTGGTTACAACTTTTGAAGTTTTTCTGTGCTTTTTTGGTCAACACCACAATGTTCTTACCTGTTTAATATCATAGAAAGATTTTCAAAGAGATCTTATTTAGTAGAATGAACATAACAGAAGACGATAGTATAAGATGCCCTCTTGTCCCATAATTGCTGTGTTTATTTGGTTCAACATCCTTTTTCTCTTTAGAGTTACCAAACCACTCTTTGTTGCACTGGCTGTTGGCTTGCTCTTAACCATGTTTGCAGTATCAGTAGGGATACCAAAGGATGGAACTTTAAAGTTGTTGTGAAAGACTCTGTGCAGGTCTCAGCACTGTGTGCCATCTTGTACTTCTTAGCAGGAGAAGGCAAGGAGCCCTTTGTTAAGAGGTGTTTGAGTGGTTGCCAGGGTCAAGGGATGGCTCAATGAATGCAAGAAGCTTGAGGAAGTGGCACAGGAAGAATGAGGGTGCAGTCAGGGAATAGGGGGGCATGGCACTTTGAAGGTGCTTCCTCTAGACAGACACTGAAGTACAGCCTGTGGGAGCTTTGTACAGTTTTGACCTCATTTGAGCTGTGTGTTCCTTGCCTTTTCAGTGCAGCAGGTTATGTCAAGAGAAATTTCCCACTCCTGTTCCCTGACCATTTGTGAGCATGAATGGATGGTGTCCAGTCCAAGCTTAAAATTGAGGTTTGGACTTCAGCTTAAAAACGTGACCTGATGACATAATACTGCTGCTCAGAGTGAGCATTGGAGAAGACTCCTAACAGCTGCATCTATGAGGTTTTTTCCAATACTATGTTTATCAATTTTTTTTTAAGCCAGAGTGAGCTAAATTCCCTTATTTCATGTATCTCCAGAGTATGTTTTAAAATGCTGTGTGTATTCATCAAAAGGCATGGAAGGTTAGGATTTGATCCGTTAGTGTGAGGTCCCGCATGAAGAAAATGAGTGAAGGATTAATAATCCAAGCCTTAAATGTTCCAAACTTGCTATTGATACTGATTTCAAACAAACCAGAAAACCTTAGGCTTTCAGGTAAGCCTCTGCAGCAGCCTTTTAAGAGCTTCCCAAATGAGCATGTGTGGCTCTGTAGTTTCAGATGGCTTTTTTTTCTTTTAAGTAACATGTGTGGTCAGCCTCAGTTTCTCTAGTACTGGAAATGGAATGTAGTCAAATTTGGATGTTACCTGATAGAACAGATTGAGGGAAAGTGACTGAGCTGAATAATGATGGTTCTTAGATGTATTTTTGATTTGTAGATCATTGACATTTACTGGTGGCAGTGTAAAAAATCACTCCAGAGACTGTAAGCCTGCTTGCAGTGGGCTGTATTCTCCCATGTCCTTTTTTAAACCTCTTGGAAGTAGCCTGTGAACCACAGGTTGAGAACCATTGGGTTTGGACCTGAAAACAACAGAAAGTAGAAAGTATTTTAAGTAGGTGAAATCCTCCTTCTCATTTTTATTTGCAGGACTTTAATTATGGGAATTTAAATTTGAAAACTTGGAGCCTGGTTCTTGTTACTCATGTGTGCATTTTAAGCTGCTGGTCTTCACCTGTTGCCTAGATGAAATAGCATTGCTCCACACTAGTATGGTATGGTCATGGTAACAACAAAATCATTGATACTGGAAGTGAATGTAAATTAAAATCATTAAAATGTTTTGTGTCAATATGGCCTTTCTAAAATGAGTGATACTTTTGGCATTTGGGATCTTACTATTATCCTTCTTATACATAAGAGACATCAGAAACACATTTGTGTGTTTTAAGTGACTGTGTCATGAAATAGCTGTGGCAATTGGTAAATTTTCACTAGTAAAGACTGAGAGACTTCATTTAGGCTCCTTACTATGTAAAGAAGCTCCAACAGGAATTATTTGTGGAATCCTGTCAGGAGTTAATTTAAACGGAAGCATCCAAATATAGTGTGATTAATAGAGCATCCAGATTAAAATGATATAAAGACAAGATGATTTGTAATGTACTAAGACTGAGTGTTACTGCACAGTCAGAGTTGGTTTTATATTTGGATAGTGTTTTGTCTTCAAGTACACGTTCTGTAAGAAGCTAATGGAGAAGTAAGCATTTTTCCATTTGTGTGAGTTTGCCAGTAATATGTTTTTACTTAAGCGGAGATTCTGCCAAACTTCATACCTATTCATTTGTAAAACCACATTTACTGTTCTGCATTTCAGCTCATACTGGGCTTCCTTTATTGTTGTGAGATGTGATTTATGGATTTACTTATTTATTTAAACTTACTGTGCTATTATCGTTGATGCTGATAGCAGAAGCTTAGGAGAGGCACTTATATTACATTCAGCTGCCAAACATTAGATATCTTGATTTTGGTGTCTTCTAACTGTCAGAGAGGTACCTTTGGGATGAAATTTTTATCCTAAATCATAAATGCTCCCATTAGTGGGGAAAAGTTTCTTTATTCTTTGAGATCTGGTAAAAATGAAAGTTTGTGGGCAGATCCTAAGTTTAGATAGAAATCTCCCTCAAAAATATTTTCAGGTTTTTTTTCAGTAGTAAACCTCAGGAAATTACCCCCTGTACTGCTGCTAACAAGTTCCCCCAGTACCAGGAGAGCAACTGGTACAAACTTTGATTTAAACCCAAAAAAGACAAAATGGCTTGGATTTTAAGGAGATTTGAAAATTAAATGTTTATGACCTCTAGGTGTCTGATAGCCTGAGAATCTTCTAGGCCTGAAAAGCAAATGCAATGTGTCTGTCAGTAAAGCAAGAACTCTCTCCCTCTGCAGTTGCCTGAAATCATAATTTCTCTTCCTGATTTCAGGCTATCAGCTCTTAGAGGCTGTTGGCAGTGCAGGAGTGAGTGCTGCCCATGTTGCACCTTCCCTTGGAGTAATTTTGTGTGATGCTGAAACTGGGGGTTATGCTTGCCTGGACTCATTTAACTTTTCTTATCAACAAAGTGCATGGCAGTCTTAAGAGCTCCGTGAATGACATTGAAAGAAGCCACAGCAACAGGAGACACTTCAGCACACTTCTGCTTTTTTCAGGGCATCAGAGGCAGAGAATATAGACATGCTGTGTGTCTCAAAGGGACTTTGAGTAGGTTATTTCAGCTTGAAAAGGGATTAGACTTAAATGACTGCAGTGTCATGCAGCTGTAACTGAAGGTGCCTATTGAGGATAATTCCTTTCTATAACTGAATCCCAGCAGTTTTGTCAATGATGAGTAAGTGGAGAGAGGGAGAAATGATCCATTTGTCACGGTGAGGGATGTGGAGGCGAGAAAGTGCTCCTGAAAGGAGACATCAAAATGCACAAGCTGCATGAAGCACCTTCTTCAGTACCAGCCTCTCCTGCAGCAACAACGGGCAAGTGCAGGGGAGAGGGCAGAGAGGAGAGTGTGATGTTGGCTTTCTTGTTCCTTTTCAGTTTTGGGGGCAGATTGGTGTTTGGGTGACCCCATGCACAGCTGTAAATGTAGTCATGTCCATCTAGCAGTTCTGCATGTTTGGATATTTTCCTTTCCTTCTTAATACTGAATGCTCCTGAAAGTAAATTTGTTGCTCACGTAGAAATAACGTTTTTGCTTAAATCCTGTTTGCAACTGCGAGTAATATCACAGTTTCTAATTGAATCAGATTTTTTTATCTAGCAACAAATACTAGTCAAACAACTCAGTTGTTGTGGTTGTTTCTAAATAAAAAGCTTGGAGGTGGGGGTGAAGATGTCTGTCTATAAGCAGTTATAGTTGTTGCTTATAATAGATTGGCTTTTCACATAAAACTTCTCTCTCAAACCTAATTAACTTTTATATTTTCTAAAACTTTTTTGGCAGCCAAGGCAACATGCTGACTGCCTGTTCAGTTCTTTTATTGGGTTGAACTAGAACTAACATTTAGATAGAATACATTTTGACATTTGAATTTGACGTAAATTCAAATGTTTCAGGGAAACATGTATCCTCCATGGGTGATTCTCTTGTCACCATTATGATGTTGTACTGTAAATATACTTTATAAGTGGGCTTTCAGTAAAATCAGTGATGCACTTCTTGCTTGTTCCTGGTCTATTTTTCTTCATCGTATAAAATCACAGCTCCAAGTTACTTTTTTTTTTTAAATTAAACTTATTTTCTAGAAGTTTGTCATTTTTAAGTAAATCAAACTGGATATTCCCGTGTTACTTCTCAGTGATTATCTTTCTGCAAAAGGAAATGTTAACTCTGATCTTCTGCTGTAAGAGTAAATAGAAAGAGACATTGTCAATTTGAATGTTTTAAAATGAAATAATTTTGGTATCGTGATATAATATCTTTTTAATATATCCTTTTTTTCTAGCTAACAAGAATAGTAAAAAGGCTTTTAAAGGAATTTTTAATTCCAATAGGCTCTCCTATTGACTGTTCCTCTTGTTAACCCCTGCTCCTGTAGGGAAGTGGCTCTGCCATCATGCTGCTGGCTTGTACCTGAGTCTCCAGAGGCACTTGGTGCTGCCTTGGTTGTAGCTTCCTTCTTGAGGCAGCTGGTTGATGATCTCATGGCCTTTCTGGAGAAGACCACTCAGTGGAAAGTCTGAGCTCATTATTAGCGGATCAAGCTAGAGGAAATGATTTTTCCTCTTACGGGCTTCTCTTTGGTAAAGCAGTTACAGTAGATTGTAGGTTACTGGACTTCTTACACTAACAGGAATAATGTTTTCTGATTGAGACAAGATTTTGAGCCTGGGGTTGTTCTGGTGCTATGTGAGAAGAAAAAAAGTGGTGGCACCTAATTCAAAGCAGATTCTATTCAGTTTTATGGTCTGTAGGAAATTTCTTCCAGGTTTTTATAAAGTGAAGATACAGTTGAAATGTTGATTTGTGTCAATATATTTTATTCAGTATGCAATGCATAAAATGCAAAATTGATTGGTTTTGATTTGACTGTAAATATTAGCATTAAGAAACCAAGCTAGTCTGTGGTTCATATTAGGTTGTGATAAATTAAAATTTATAATTAGTCCAGTGAACTTTGCACAAGATGCTTTTTTTATGTAAATTGTCTTTAGCTCATGTGAAATACCAGTTCCAGCACTCAATACAGGTTGAAGTCTTAGTGATTACCACAGGTCTCATCAGAATTTTAATGGAGTATGTATGGTTTGAATTCATATCTATTCCTTATTTATGAAGTATTTGTAGGTTAGTTTCCATTGGATTTAATGACAGAATACAAGTTTGGGGTTTCTTCTCTGCCATACCACAGTTAATATAATTAGATTGCATAAATCACATCTTACATGTGATGATGGTGAGCCTTTATGAACTTCAGAGGAAGTCAAGACTTGGAACTTGTGAAATGTGTTTGCTCTGATTCTCAGGGTTTGATTAAACTCAAATCTAACACATGCCAGTTTGTGGTATTAGTAATCTTAAAGCATTATTTATATATTTTTAAAGAAAATATTTCAACATCTTGACAGAATTCTGAACATACGTATCTGTGGCTAATTTTATAAAATAATTTCCAAATAAATAGTTTAGAAATAATTACGTGGCATTTTAGGATTAAATTCTCCTTAATGCAAATTTATAAATTAGGGAGGGAGGAAAAAAAAAAGGATAGTAGCAATTTGACCCTTAATATTAAAATTGACACCAATAGTTCCTTAATATAATTTGGATCTGAATTTAGCTGTCATTTTGTTTATGCTTAGACTTGGAAGCCTATCCTTTCTTGGGGGGACAAAGGGGAATATTTAAGGTTTGTGCCTTGTTCTTTTGGTGGAGGAGGAGCTTGTTACCCCATCTCTGCGTTGGATGTAGGAAATCCCGTCAGCCTCATCCCAAGCTGCCCAGTCCAAGCCCCAGCCTGGTCCCGTGCAGATCTCGGGTGTGTTGTTGCACGTGGTGATGCTGATGTGCGAGCACGAGCCTTGTGCTGCTCTGGCTCAGGGCCGTGGGGACACTGACAGCAGTGGCACTGCTGGCCTGTCTTCCAGGGGCAGGCTGGGGACAAGGCTTGGCTCTGCCACCTCCTGCAGTAGCCAGCAGAGCTGAGCAGGCGCCCGGGGGCAGGAGATGCTCTGCCGCATTAAAGGGTGCTGCATATCCCACCCTGGCATATGTTCTCCATAACCCCCCGCGGGAGCTGTCTGCATCAGCCAGAGCGCCTCCAGGCTCTGCACTGCTGTGCTGCCGTGGAGTCTCTCTCAGATAACCTCTGGTTCTCATCTGGACAATTGTTGTTTAATATTGTGCTGGCTCTTCGTAGCTCTGATCTCCAAATTGTTATTTTGTGGGTTTTGTTGTTATTTTTCTTTAACAGCTGTTAATTATCAGCTGCAAGGATAGTCTTAACAGTTTAACATCAGACTGGAAATTAAGTGGGCCTGCTCTGTTCCTGCTGGAATCAGCAGGGCACACATTTTTCATTAATTTAATTTTCAAACAATTTCATGTTTTCTTTTTGCTTGCAGCATTTCAGGAAGCTGGGATTATTTAGTGAGTTCTCATTGCAGCACTGTTTTTGAAAACAGAGTTTTGACTTTTAAAATCTCCATTTATTTATGCCCCACTGTTCCAGGGCAAGCACATGCTTTTCTGAAGTGTATATATGGTCCTAAATTTTGAAACTACCATTAAAAAAACCTTTGAACCTCAGCTTAATACTATCAAAACATTAAGTCTTAGCTACAGGGGATCCAAATGTTCCTGGTAATATGTAGTAGGTTTAGAGTCTCTGTTCATGGAAATATTTGAAACCTGACTGGACACAGCCCTGAGCAACTTGCTTTGGTTCTCCCTGCTTTGAGTGAGGGTGTTGGACCAGTCAATCTCCACAGGTGTTTTTCAACCATTGCCATTCCCAGGCATTCAACAGTTTCCAAAAGCTGAAAGAATTATTCCAAGACCCTCACTCCTTATTGGTGGCTTGTCTTGAAGGATCCAGGCATAAGAATAATGACCAGTCCAGAGAAGTAGATGTAGGATAGATGCTCATTGCCCACATGACAGGGTAGAAAAACTGAGCATGAACTTCCTGGTGCAAGCTGTGGCATCTGTTAGGGAAAACAACATAGTTATATTTGAAAAGGAAGAGTTGCCCATTTTAGTTTGTTAGTGCCTTTGTTTAAAATCACATAATTGACCTACAGCTTCTCAAATGTTTCTAAGAGACTTTCCCATTATAAAGTAGGGTGGGGATGAAAAAGAGGGGTTATATGGTTAAAAAAAACCAACCATGTTCCAAGATGTTTTTCTGCAAAATATATGTTGTTGGGCTCACAAGTAATTAGATGTATAAATGTATTAATGCACCTTCACACCATTGTAAGGAATTTTATTGCTAAAATTATAGTTGATTATCTGAGTTCTATGTAACATATCTATGACTAGGAGAATCATTTTGAAAATTGTGTAAAAAGTAGGACATAAAATAAGCTGCATTTTTGTGATTTAGTAGGTGTAAGGATCTCTTAAAAAAACTAGAAAGCCATCTTATCCTATGCTTACATATTTGGATAACTAATAAAACAAAAAGACTATGGTTGGGATTTTCTTTTCAAGTCTAGAAGTAATTGGTTAGAAATGAAGCATAAAAAATTTCTGTCCAGAAGATTTTTTTTTTTGCAAGTGTTTGTAACTGAATGAAAAATGTATTTTAAATGAAGTGGTCTTTCAGCATATGTTTATGCCAGTTCTAGTGATATTAGTCATGGAAAGTCTCCTGTGTGGATCTGTCACAACCTAAGGGAACAAATTATTCCCTTTTAAGAGAAGGGGGAAAACAAATATAGCACTACCTAACTGAACTTTTATTTCACTAGTTCCAGATACTTATTTTTGTCAGTTTTTTTCCTCCTTTTGGTTACAATCTTATGAAAGGAGTTTGTTGTCTGTAAAAACATGCAATTCATTAATCCATTTCAAGTTTGTGGGGATTTGGTCATTACTTTTATTTGTGGGGTTTTTTTCATAGAGGTTGATACATACTTCTGTTTGTAATACAAAATGAATGAGAGGTATCCACTGTTGTAAATGGTTAAAGCATAAAATATAATACACCTAATGTTTAGCTCACTTTCATTTGGAGATATTTTATTCAGATCTCTTACTGTAGATGCCCAGTGGTTGCCTATGAGAGAAGTAAAATAATAATATATAAAACTATGACAGTGAGGAGACCAGAGAAGTCATGGAAGAAGCCTAGAGGCCTGAAAAGAGAAAAATGGGTAATTTAATAACAAGGCACTCAATCTACTTATGTTGCTCTGCAGACATTTGAGTACATCTTCCTACCTTTAAATCTGTCTGAGAAAAGTAACTGAGCTATTAAAAGTACTTGTTAAGGTAAAGTAAGCTTCAGCTGATACTTTTTGGGTTTGTTTAGTTTCACATGAAAAATGTTACCTTTTTTCTGAAGAATGAGTAGCCTACTCTTTTTCTTAACTTTCTTGTTTGATGTTTTTTCTTGTCTGTTGCTATAATCCTTTTTATACTGTAATGCTACAGTTCCTTCATAGGGGATTAATAGATTTTTCTGGAAACACTTAACTAGTACCTCAGTTTTACAACCTTTTTTCCAATGAAGAAAAATATTTTCCTCGATGGACAGAATGGAACACTTCTTGATAAGTGTCAGCTTGGAATGGTTATAAACTAGATCACAGGAAAATATCAAAGCAACTGTATTGTCCTGTATAAAAAAAACCTCAAAAAACAAAACAGCAAAAAAACCCCCAGCAAATGAGTACTTTAAAAATTATAAGCACACTGTCATGATTAAATTTGCAGAAGCGATTTTTAAAAGGTAGAAGCATATAATTTTGATTGGGTCTGCATGAAGCACTTTATGTAACATTCATCTTGAGTATGTTGAGCTGGAGAATAAAGTCAGTAGGTGAATGTATCTTCTGTAAACCAAAACAGATAGCTTATTATTTTAGGTGAATTCCAAATCAAAGTAAACCAAGAAGAAACGACATGGCTAGAAAGATGTGGTTGCACTTTTTCTTAGTGTTTAATACCTCAAAGAATTTTTCCTGCCAGCATTTATTCTGATTCCAGAATTCTTAATTTACTTTGAGTTTCTCTATGTGGAAAACCTGGGTACTTCAGAGTTCAGTAAGCTGTGCCAAGAAGTGTCTGTAGGTTAAAAATATTTAATATGAAGTCTTTGGTTACAGCCTCACTGTTAAGAGGGATGGGGAGGGAGCAGAGAGGAGCAGCAGCAGAGGATCTGTGATTCCCTCACTGTGTGCAGAATCTTTCTGCATTGCATTGCTCAGCCCCAGTAGAAGGGAGTGTAGCTGACTCCAGCTTTCCCTCC
Organism: Aleadryas rufinucha; assembly: GCA_013397815.1. Classification (NCBI taxonomy): domain Eukaryota; kingdom Metazoa; phylum Chordata; class Aves; order Passeriformes; genus Aleadryas; species Aleadryas rufinucha. Next base: position 522,542 of record VZTH01010776.1, read on the forward strand.
TGGACCTGTGCTGAGGAGAGGTTTGGGTAGTAAGGAGAGATTGAGTACTGAGATCAGAGGTATTGCAGGAAAGCACAGAGGGGAAACAGAATAAAGCCTGTCTCTGGCCAAAGCTACAGGTCAGAATTTTGCATGAATCAGGGCTGTGGAGGCGGCACGGCAGCACTGGCCAGGCTGCCTCCCAATTGCCCAGAGTGAGCATTAAACAACATGACAGTTGCTGGAGGTGCCGTTCTCCAAGAGGCATTTTCCTCCATATGCTGTGGTCTTGTCCAGTTATGCTCCACTCTGGGGATGAAGTCTCCGTGAGAGTTAATGTGACTCTAAGCTCCAGCCTTTGGTCTGGATTAAGTAACTGCATTTGAGGCGCAGCAGTTGCTGCATCTGTGTTACTCGTTCTAACAGATAAAAATGATTCCCAAGAGCCATTATAGCACTGGAATGCCATGTTCTTGTAGCCTTTCTAGGTAATTTCAAACTGACTGTTCACATGTGATGCTTCTTGATGCAATGTTATTTGATTAAATCTGAATGCTCTATGAGATTAACTGACAAATAAATTGGTTGAGAGATCCGTGTTCACTCAAGAACCTGATGGACTCTCCTTAATGGATGATTTGTTTTCTTGAATGCCCTGTATGAAGGGTGGTGTGGGTATGACAGTGCATGCAATAGGGAAATGTTTTGGTTTAAAAATTAAATAGACGTTAGTCAGATATCAATTACCCCCCTATTTTATAAATTGTCAGTGACAGTGCCAAATACAGCTGGTACTAGCAAGGTCTAGATGTTTCTTTATAGGCAGGAATCTTTTTTTAAAAAAGTCTTGTTTGTTTCCACAACCTTGGTTTTTGATAATGCTTCAACTTGAGTTACTATACATGAACATGAACTACCAGGTTTCAGGGTTTTACCCTTTGCCTCTGCTGTTTCTAAAAACAGCCAGGATAGATCTTACCTCCTGTAAGATCCTACGTGGCTGGAAGTGGACTGGGTGAAACACCAGCTTTTGCCATGTGCTATCACTGCAGGGGTTTCTGCTTGACTGAGCTGAGAAGAAGCTGCTGGCAGGACAGTGTTGGTGACAGCCTTCTGCTCTGGAACTTGGTCTGTTGTGTTTCATGGTGTTGAGTCAAGCTTGTTATCTTCACCAAGCGCTTGAGAACTGTGAAGGACAGGGGCTAAAAAAGGCTGCTTATTGAGCCCTTCAGTGGGGAACAGTTTTTATAGGCTTTTGGGGGAGCATCATCATCTTTTTGGACTGTGCCATGTTTTTGTGTGTCCAGGTGATTTCATTTCAAGATTGTCTATAAAGGTATGAAATGTGAGTGTTTAACATCACCTAGTGTTTCTCTTCTTTTTGAAACCTGATTGCCAAAATCAGTTGTGTTTCTTTGTCTCCCTGTGCTTCCCTCCTTGATAAAAACAGGTTAGGTAAAATCCTGTCAGTGTTTGGCTATATTTTTTTAGTGCTATAGGTACAGTTTGTTCCCCTGAGTTCACTGAGATAATTTAGTTGTGTAAAACTGCATGAGCGCTGGCATGATTGGTCTTGAAATAAAATGTATTCATAAAAAGCGTACCCATTTCCATGCCTATTATATTTTAGAAGTGGACTCTAGGGCTTTCATTTCCTATGTCAGTCCTAAAGCCTTTTTTACTCTTTCCTTTCTTCTTATGGTAATTGATTATAGATAGGTAGCTTTTGAACATACTTGAATTTTTCAAGTATGTTCAGAATTTTTCAACCATTTTTCATTTATACTGCTTAGAATTACTTTAATGTTGTTGCATGGTAATCACATAAAATGTGCTTCTTTTGAGCTAAAGTTGTCCTCTTGCATTAAGGTAATGTTGATTCTATAACATTATCCATATTGTCACAATTTCTCTCCTTGGCATTGCTGCAGCAAGGAGACGAGCAGTAGCTAAATTTTTTCTGAAGTTCCTACTGTACTACAGTGTTTAAAGTAAAAATAAATTACTTGACTGCTTTTTAGTTGGATGGTTAACTTGGAAGTAGATTTTGGACCTGAAGCTCAGATTTTAAAGCTCTGTGCAAGAGCAGAAACGAGCTTCAACTCCAGCTGCTTTATGAGCAATGACAGCCCTTGTTTCCTGAAACTGTCAATGAAAGTGGTGGGGGCAGTCACAGGTGACTGTCACCTTCAGTCTTGAGACGTGCCACCCTAGGTCTTTCACTTTTCACTGCAGACATGGGACGTGTATTTCTTCTGGGGATGAATCCACAGCACCAGTTTTGTTCTGATAACAGCATCTGGCACTAGATTGATTTAACAGGGTCTGAGGTTTGCTCTTTTCAGATATGCGCTTGTACGGCAGCTTCTGTGCAGCCCTGACATGGCCACACGCTACTGTTGTTTTTTCTGCCTCCTAGCACCACGTGTGAAGCTAAAGCTCTTTGACACCTGCCATTTGGACCCTTTTCTTACTGAAAAATGTCATCGTTTTCAGACAAGATGAAGACAGATATCTGATCATGCTTCCCTTTGCAGGGATGTGCTGAGGGCATGGTTCATACACAGCTGAATAAAGGCTTCCAGATTGGAGCTATACAGTTAGTTTTATTAGTTTAGTGTGGTAACTAGTTCTTGATTTGGGAGTTCATAGAGAGTTTTATCTAATACAAAAGAAATTAAAGCGTGGTAACTTGTTATGGTTGCAGTAATTCTCAAACCTCTTTCATTCTGCTGCAAGTAGCAATTGTCTTGCTGTTTTATTGGGTGGAAATGTCACATCAGTTTGGGGAGGAATTATGGTAGTTGAAGAATTGAAATCAGAATTTTGAGCTCTTTTAATTCTGTAATCAGGGAAATTTTTTGAGGGATATGTTTTCTGCATTCATCCAAATCTGAAAGTAGAACTGGGCTGCATTTTCCGAAGTAATAACATTTCTAAAAGGAGATGCTTTTAAATACACTGCCCCAAGTGCTTCCCCTGTATTCTTGAAAGCTGTTTTATGCTAGCAGATAGGCAATCAGGTTTCCTGACTCAGAACATAATTGTCCTCAAGTTTGAAGTATCATTTTATTACATTTGATTGCAGGCAATGAGCTCTTAGACTGAAAAATCAACACACAGCCTTCTTATAGACTTCAAAGCAGTAAAAGACAAAAATGCTGGGCTTTTTACCCCCAATGTTTCCAGCCTTCAGAGGAGTGGGTAGGACTTGAAGACAGCTATTTCAATAACTAAATTTTTTAACGTTCTAATCTTTTAGTCTTTTTCGTACATTTCTTCTGAGATTTGGATGCTTGTCTTTTTAATTAAACTGTCTTTCATTTCTTATATTCCTTTAAATTTCTTGTAAACAGACATTGAGGCATTCTTGCATTTTATCTGTTCTTGAAAGACTGTAATTTGATATTTCAAACCATTAAATTTTGCAGGTTGTTCTTCATCTGAAAGAGTGTACTTCAATTCTGTAGGGAAGTTTAGTTTTGCATAAGCATACTGGAAAAAGTGGAAAACAGAGTATCATTGTAAGACTAAGTGTTATTTTAAGATAAGTCATTTTTAATGATTTGAAGCAACAATACCAACACTGATTAGAGTATCTTGCTAAAGATGGCTTGAAACAGGCCTAATTCTTCTCTCTTGAGTAAGTTCTAAAGATCTATACTGTCTACCAGGAAAGCCATTAGCTTAACTGCTGCTAAATATCATTTGTGGCTGAACAGGAGAGAAATAATCCCTAATGAAAGGATGATTGCCTTGAACTTCTGTCATTTCAGCAGCTGCTTGATAAGGTGCTTATTTATTGTCCCTGCTGTGGGGTCAGCAAGCTGTTTCAAAAGTAGAGTTTGTAACTGAAAAAGGTGATGTTATTCTGTGTTGTTATCTGCTGCAAAACTGGGTCCCTGGTATGAAATAATGTAGTAATTTTTACTTTACAAAGTAGCTTGAGTTGGTCAAGAGCAAATTCCTTTCTTTGCATGGCATAATTTCCAGTGAACTTTGTGAAATACAGAACAAACTCATTCGTACATGGCTAGAAACACTGACTTTTTTTTTGTTCTGACTTCAAAATGCTGGTTGTAAGGAGAATTTCACCTAATATTTTCTATGGAAACTTGCAGAATGCAGCAGAGCATACAGTGGGGTCTGTATCACTGCTCATCATTTGGTGTGCTCTCTGAACACTCTTTGTGGGGTTAACTTCTTGTGTGCTTGGGAGCTCTGAACCAGGAGCTGTACTTTAAGGCTTGTGGTGTCCCCCCTGCATCTAATTGAATAGCTGCAACTGTGAGTCACTATGAGCTTTTTTGTAATACATTTGCTAAAGCTTGTGTCTCATCTGACTGAATTTGAAAGATGGACTGTCATATAAGCAAAACTTTTATGGCATGTAGTGACTAAAAGTTTTGAGTGAAGCAATGGAAATTTGATGAAAATTCCTTTCCTATCTAACGGTGTATTTCAGTATTAAATATATTTTACAATGAAAATTTCTCCCAGATTCTATATATTGTTAACATTTAAAGCTAATTCTTTATATTGTTTAAAAATCAGAGATTAATTGTATGCTTTTTGCCTTGATTCGATGGAATAATGATTGCTTTCTAGTATAATCCTTCTTCATGACACTAACATCTTCCTTTGCTTTACCAGTACTTTATTGGTGGTGGGGAAACACCAGATTATGAATCTTATCTCATCTATCAGAATGAACAGGCTTTTGAAAATCTCTTTGAGCTTTTTATTCTTTAAATATATTATTCAGTATATACCAGAACCTTTTAATCTTGCACTTCTATGACTTACGTTCCTCATATGAAAAAAAGCAATGGCATAGCAGTGTCAGAGCCAGGCTCTGTCAGTCCTGGTGTCCTGTTGTTCCTGTGGTGAAGCACGTGTGGCTGCACAAATCACAGCCTGGTCTGTGCTGGGCTCTGGGCTCCAGCTGGCCACAGTCCCCACCACAGCAGAAGGAGCTGTGCCCAGCACAGAGGTGCTGGAGTATTCACATGCCCAAACATGAGTTGCTAGGAGGGGCAGGTAACTCCACCTTTGGTAATGGTGAGGAGCTGAAGGGGCCATGCAAGTTGCTTCTGCCCTGGGCAATGTCCTGCTTGACAGGAGAAGAGAGAGCAACACAAATCACAATGCAAATGAGCAGGTTATTGCTGTCTCCTGTGAAGAGCTTCTCCGACCTCCCCATGGTGGTTCTCATTACTCATCACAAATGGGTGTGTAAGGAGGGAGGCATACAACAACAGATGCAGGCATCCTATTTCTGTAGTGTAACTCTCAGCCCTTTTGGGTGTTAGGCTCTTCTGGAATTAGCTGTGACTTCTGTGTTTTCAGTAAGGCCCAGTGGATTTCTCATTCATGAAGTAGCCCAATCTTCTTTTGAGCATGTGCTTAATTAAGTCTTTCCTGTCCCTTCTTAGTTTGTTTTTAATCACAACATCTGTCAACATAATTAAAGCTTGATACATTCCAATTGAGTGTGTAAATGCAGTGTTCTTTTCTAGACAATATTTGGTCATTTTAATTCATTTTATTTTTCTGTCCTGGGTGATTCATAAGCAAATTATTTTAGTAAATAACACTGAAAAAACCTTTGACTCTTTTTTTACTCTCGTACTTTGTGGGAGCCTCTGGCTTTTGTAGCTACGAGTTTATGAACAATATATATATCAATTAATATGTAAAAAGTTGGGTTAGAGGAATTAGCCACAATTACTAAATTATGATTGTGAAGGGAGTTCTTCTGGCAGATCATAATTTTATGGCCAAATATGAGAGTCTTGGCCCATTTTGGGGTTGACATATGCTTTGCTTTTAGAGTGACCATGATTTTCTTCCAAGTGATAACCACTAGACTCTTGTTTGTACTGGTATTGTTTCTTAAAATGTTATTTTAAAGGATTGAAGTTGTGAATCAGGCATTTGGAGGTTGTAGGAGCAGCAAGTTACATAAAGTTAGATAAAGTTGCTTTTTGTTTCTCTGAAATGTTATTAATCCAGTGTTGCATATGATTGAGGGGAAATTACTTCAGTGTAGTAGAAGAGTCTGAAATGTTGGTAAGGTTAATGAAAATGTCAGGAAGGTGCATTTGTCTTTAAACCCACAAATGTCTGGCCTGATATATCTTTTCTTTGTTATGCATACTTTAGATTTTTTTTTACATAGCTTTGAAAAGGTTTACAGTGAAAACTTACTACCTAAGAAACTTGCAAGTTTTAAAAATTGTATTTTAGTTAAACCACCATTGTTAACTAACTGCGTACATGTCATCTTTATACATTTTTGTAGGTATGTAATAGCTTCAAATTAAAAAAGAGTAAATTGTAAGTATTCTTAGATTTTAATATTTTTACCTTTTACAAGAAAGGCTCTTTTTCCTGTAAAAATTGAATGAAGATTGAAAATCTGAATGTTTTCAAAATCAATCATCTTTTCAGACCAAATATGTAATGCTTGTTTAAGCTGAGTAAGAAAACAACTTGCTTTAGTAAATGTTAAAAGGCTCCTCAAAGTATTTAGAATATAGGTTAGGCATGGTCTCTAGCATAAAGCTGAGGGCCCACCAGGTGGTGCTGGTGGAATATATTTAATTTTGCTTTAGCTGCCTAAAATGTGTCTTAACAACTGTGAATGAGATGGGTGCAGTAGAGGAAAACTTAGTTCATATGCAACAAGCCAATTTGTACCATTGAAAAGAATACACTGTAATATTGTGTAGTGGCTTTGTGACTTGGGCACTTTAGTTTTTAAAAGTTGGATATAGATGCTGAGGAAAAAACCCTTATCTGTAGGATGGCTGATGTGGGAAGCACAGTATGGAGGTGTAGTCCCAGATCCTTTACCTGCTTTTTTATTAATTCAAAGAGAAGTTTATGAAACTTCTTCATTCATGTACGAGGAGCATATCATATCGTATCGTATATCATATCATATCCACGTGCTTATTTGCCTACTATATATTGATTTTAAAAAGCAAAATAATTTTTCAATAAAACTGTTTTAGCTATTTAGATTTGGTCAGAATCTTTCCTCCTAAGGAATGCACAATAATATGGGTCTCATTAGGGGTGGGGGGAACCAATTCTTTTGGTTTCATCTATTATGTGACTTAAAAAGTCAAAATACAAACAAATTCTGAAGAGACACTAGATTTTAATACAATTTCACCAACTCTTATGAAGTTTTTCTGTTGGCTCTCTTAAGAATTGTATCCATTATAGAAATGGGAAGGGGAGATGAAGAACAGTGTGGACCACAGTAGTTTGGAGTAAATTTATATTGCCTACTCATTTTAGCACGTTTGGTTTTGTCTTAATATGCCCTGATGTAAAATATATATACATTATTTAAAAGGCATGATGTAGAGCATTCAGCAACATTAAATTAGCTTAAATTGTCTATAAAGCCATCCCCCTTTTCAAGAGAATGATGAGAATTTGGAAAACATACAAAATATCAATGGACCAAAGTGACTGTCTCCTGTCTAGTCAAAAAGTAAAATCCAGAACAACTGCAGACAATCCCTAGAGGTATTTTGCTTGTAATCTTAGTATTTTGACCAAGCCAAATGTTTTAGCATTCTGTGTGCCGTTGTCACATCAGTAACCACCTCACTGTAGCAGTATCAAACCATGTGATAGCCACTAGTAGTTCTGTAAAAGTTTGGTTGACTGTTGTTGAATGAACCAGAGGACGATTTTTTTGGAGCGTGTGGCCATTATGCGTTTAATCTGGGTAAAAGATTTATTTGATGTCTGAGTTTTGCTGTCTTGGGCAGAGCAGTGTGGGGTTCTACGTGAGTGGAAATTCTTGCTCCCCTTTTTCACGTCTGCTACACCAAATAGAAAAGAATACTGAATAGAATAGAATAGAATTCTATACAATAGAATAGAATGTTCGACTTCATAGAATAACTGCATGCATATACTAAATCATCTCAGAGTGGATCTCAAGTATCCAGTGCATGCTGCTTCTGAAAGTGCTTTTTGTATCGTGTTCTTTCTTGAGATAATTTTTTACTTTGCTTCCCCCCTTTCTCCTCGCTCCAGTGTATAAATGTTTTTCCTCTTGAGGAAAGGAAATATGCTTTTTTCAAATATTTCTGTGTCCTATCCTGAGTTTTATCTACTCATTTTAGCAAGGAGTTTTTGTACTGCCTACCTTAAAATTTGGCACAAGTCACGTATTACCATAGAATGACAGTATTAGTGCAATCCTTCTGCTTCTGCAAATTGTCAGTGTAGTATTAATGAGAAACATTAAAATGTCGAGTGTTTTAAAATTCCCATCAAGGTCACATCTGTTTTTTCACTGCAGAAAATACTGGGAGAGGATCAATCAATAAGCTGTGTGCAGTAGTACAGTTTATAGTAAAGCACTGTATAAATGAGTGCAAAACACTGATTTTTTTTTTTAATCTAAAATTATATTGCACTGTATTATCAGTGTATTAAATTTAAAAATTGCATGAGGGCTAGCTTTTGGGGTCTGTTAGAATGCAAAGATGGAAGAGCGATTAGTGGAAAGCTGTTAGAAGTGTGTGCTCATGTGTGGTTTTTCGGAAGCAGTATCCAGAAAGGGAGCGCTTGCCAGATGCTCCCTGTGTGAACAGGTTAAAAAATACATTCTGCCGCATTGTTCTTTAAATTATTCGTTCATCAGAGAAATCAGTTTTATGAGTCTTCTGTCAAAATCTTTATGTTCAGCAGTTAGGCTTTTGTGGTACGATCTTATTTCTGAGCACTGTGATGGGAATGTTTTATGAATGTCACTTATTGTGAGGGAGTGCTCATAATACTGAGTCTTTTTAAAAGATCATGTAAATAGTTTCATTTTCACTTGCCCAGTTCACCTGATCTAAAGATTTTTTTTGCTCTGTTAAATTGGTTGTTTGAATGAGTCTGGAGTTACACTGATTCTGAGGAGAACAGGATTTTATTCTCTGTATTTATTGAAAGATCCAGTCTGTCCATACTATTGAAATGTTCTTTAGAGTTTTGGGTAACTTTAAAATCTGACTTGTGTGTACAGCACTCCACCAAATTCCAGTTTTGATTGGGGAAGAGGGAGGGGAATCTGAAAAAACTACAGTAAGAAATTCTTACCTTTTGTATTTGCATTTTACACTGTTTACTGATACCATGCTTGGAACATTGAATGGGAATTTATTTTACCTCTGAGCTGTTCTCCAGCTTTTTCTAAAGGGTGGAGCTTCTAAGTATCAGTTTCTTTATTTAAAAATTTGACCTAGTAAATGTTCCTAAAAGGAAAATTTATAGTCCAATTTTAAAACAGTATAAATCAAAGTTATGGTTTTTTTTCTGAAAGGTCTGTTTCTTAAGGACTGTGGTTTCTCTCCTTATGGCAAAGATTAGGTTATTGTAAAAGTGGAATAGTAAAAATAAAAATAGTTCTGAAACTGATAGTATTAACCTCCAATGCAGTAGCTGTATGATGCCATAATTATCAACCTGAAATTCCAGTTCTGTTGAAGTTATTTGAAGAAATATACTGTTGATTCAGTGGTGTCAGAATTTCACAGCTGAAAATAAACTTACACTGTGAATACTTGATTGCAGTTTTCTCTTGAGTGGAACTAGAGCACTTGAGGGGTTTTTAATTATGTGTTTGATTTGAATTGCTGAGTTTATCATCATTACCAAATGAGTTTGAGGTATATGGTAGATATATGAACTGTAGTTTAAGTTCCTGAAGACAGGCAGTCTGTTTTTCTTTGGGGATGGCAGTGAGAGCTGGGAGAAGACGGTTTTGAATACTGCTGAGAAGGGAGCTGCAGTTCTGTTGCTCAGTCTGTATCAAGTTGGGGCTTTTTGAGTGTTTTAGGGCAGCTGGTTTTTGACAACGTGTGTGCACGCACATGGCTTGGGTTCACATAATAGTTGAATGTTAGACTTCAGAATGTAGGTGTGTTTAATGAAATGATCAGGTAGGTTTTGTTTTGTTTATGGAAGCTGGTAACTTCTGGTAACACTTGTTTCTTGTATTCATTTTCTTTCCTCTTGTAAAGATTGAGACAGGGACTGTTATCATGCACAGTGTGTATTTATAATAAGGCCAGAACGGATAAAGAATGAATGTTGTAGGTCCGGGAGGGGTGTTTTGGCTTAAATGGAGATACTTTCCTTTGTACTGTCTTTTGTAAGTATTCGGTTTATTCAAAACATGGGGCTTTAAATAAAATCTAGATATTCACTTAAGTCACTCACACAGTCTTTCACTTGTGTTGTTCAGTTGTGTGCTGTTTTACATATTTGCCGTTTTATTTTTCAGCATTGTCAGTGAAGCAGGAGCATCGATCTACAGTGTCAGTCCAGAAGCATCCAAGGAAATGCCAGACCTAGACCCTAACCTAAGAAGTGCAGGTATGAAGAGTATTTAATTTTATCACGTTTTAACATGGAGCTCAAGTCTCAGTTCTCAGACTGTTTTGTTTATATTGTTAAATAAAATAATAGTAAAAAGTAGAAAGAAGGTTTGGATATTTTGTTTCTAAACTTCGAGTCTTCTGTCATTTCACCTTTGAAGTCCTAGGTGTGGAGATGAATGAGATCATCTTCTACTAATGCCTGTAATGTAAAGATCCTTGTGGATGTATCCCTTCAACAGGCTGGCACAGGAGAATTTATGGCCATGAATATAACCAGTGAATTGCATAAACTTTCGCAGTTGCACATGTCCATGCCCACAGGGGCTTGACCTTCCCTCTTCTCCTCTGTGTGTACATAAATATCTCTAGCAATAATTAAACCATTCAAGGGCTAGAAAAACAGTGTAAAACTAGAACTGATAATTTAAAGGTGTGCATTTGTTGTGATCACTGGAGTCTTCATGTAGCTGAATACGGTTTTCAAGAAATACTGTTTAGGTTTTGTTTTTAAAAAGTTATCTACTTCAGCATAAATGTCACTGAGGTGTAACACAACAATAAGAAATGTGCAAGTGTTGCCACTATTATAGTTTTCAGTGTTTGGTCTGATAATTTTCAGACTAGTCTTTAAAGATCAAATTCTTAGTAACTCCATCTGTGTCCAAATTCTACTCATGGATTTGTTTTATTTGGAGACAGCTGTAAAAGCAGGTTTGAGGTTATTTTTGTATTACTTCACTTAGGTATTTTTAATTGTGTGTCTTATTGTATTTGTTTTTATCTACCTCAGGGTTTTTTTTGTTCTTAGTTTTTCTGCAATTTGCTGTCATACTCAATCAAATATAGCATATTGGAAAATGCAGCAGCACTCTTTTATATAAAACTTTGCCAGTCGAAATTACAGTGTTCTTAAAATTAATGTTTTTCTAGCAGGTTACTGGCCTGGAAATCCTTTGGAGAGTGTAGATCAGCAGAAAAGAATTCTGTCATGGTATTCAGGGGTAAAACTTTATAGAATTCTCCGTGTTTCCCTTTCCTCTTATTTCCACAAAGGGGAAAGTGTTAACTCAATGTTTCAAGAGAATGTTTTTACAGGAATATTCTTGAAATGTTTGTATCAGTCCCTCTATTTGCAGGAGACGTTTCTAGCTTCTTTTTGCATGAAACTCTTTTCCCTGCCTGTGAACACACTCCGTTGTGATTATTTCTTCCCTGGACCACAAAGGTTTTAAATGTGTTGTGGTATGGCCAGAGCAAATATTAGGCATGTGACATTTCTGTATTTGTGACAGATAGCACTAGCTTTCCCTTGGGCCAAAGTTTTTTATGGTGCTGATGTATTAAACGTAGGTTTAAAGTTTATGTAAATGAACAAAAAACACTGAAAAGGAGGAAATCTAATTATTAACATTATGTCTTTCTGGATGTACATGCTTTTAATTTTCTCCAAAAATTAATTTTTCAGCATGTCAGACACTTTTATTTAGTGCTGTGCATCAAATACAGTAAATTAAAATCCAATTTTTAATACATGATCAATTTCAGTGTTAATTACCTGGAGTTCATAATTGCTCCATTATTACTAGGAGTTTCTACAGGCTTATTTTAAGTGCTGTTGCACCTGGTTTTAAAAGTATCAGCAATTTTAACATGCCACAGCAGTGCCACAGCAGTACCACAGAGTGGATAGAAATTGAAAAAGAGTAGGATAGAAATTGAAAAATAATTTCCTAGTTTCATGGATGTTGGCTGTTACAAAACTGACAGCTAGAACTATGTTACAGTCAAGGTATTCTAGAAGTTTTAGGCGTTCTTCATGACATCTTTTGGTGTCAATTTGTAATTAGCTGTGCTAAAGCTATGGATGTTTTCTTAAAGTTGAATGTAAAAATGGGACATTAGAGGGAAACATTAACTGATGTTTGAGGTTTTTGCAGACTTTTTTCTTGACTAGCTTACTTGTGTAGTTTCAGTTTTCCTTTAATTTGCAGCAGAGAAGTGACAGTGTGTCAAAGCTGACTTGCTTTTTATTTTAATTGTTGTGTTACATCATGTCAGATTCTGTGCTTACATGATAGCATTTAGTACATTAAAGGAAGCTGACAGCTGCATGATGAAGTGTGACATTTATAGTTAAAATAAAAGGTACGACTGACGTGAGATATCTGTGATCTTAACGCTATTTGCCACTTTAACATTTTTCTCAACAAAACTTTGTGGAAGGTTTTTTGAATTACACAGAATGGCCTGTGTTTATCCATCAGGTACATAAATGTAAAATATTAAATAATATATGTTATGTGAGAACTTTCTCATCTTGTGATATAATCTCTGTAATATGTGCAGTGGTGTTTAGCAACTGTTTGTAGTCAGTTTTTGCTTTATACAGAGAAATAGAAGATACCAATCCTGATGGAAAAAATAGCTTAAAAATTTCTCCTTGGCTGAGTATTCTGTATAGTGGGAAAACCAGCAACCTTCAGCATTTCTTGGGGGTGCTAATTAAAGGTATTAGTGAATCCAAGGACTCAACTGGTTATTACTTTTTTCCCTTTGAGCTGTCTTTGAAGGTCATAGATGACATGAGTTTGTAATAAATGATTGAGAAAGATCTCTTTTTAAACCGATGATGTATATACAAACTATAGAGGAAAGTCTTTATGGTCATCTGTACAGCACTTTTAGGTGAAATTGCACTTGCGTGGAAGAAAAAGAAAAAAAAAACTCTTTTCTTAAAGAATTTGCTGTTATCTACAGTACAGAGAAGGATTTAGGGTCTCTCCAACTTTAGAATTGTCCTGAATATTTTATGAAAGTGCAGGAGCTGCTATTCTGCTACTTCAATTCCTATAAAATCTTGTGGAGTGGGACTCAGCTAAGTAGATAGTAAAGGACGTGTGTAAACCTAGTTACTTGTGTTTGAGTAGAGTGAGAAGGTATATATCCCCTTCTGACAGTCATTGTAGGATTAATGAGCAGAACAGCTATTTCTCAGCCTCACAGAATTAGGAGATAAGAAGCTTATAGGCCAGAGCAATAAAAGGATTTCCTACTTGATAGGCTGAGGAAGTTCAGCTGCAGCAGATTAGGAGGGTTCTGCCTAGAGAGCAAGCCACTGGAGTTCAGTAATGGGGGGTTTTGGATGAACCTGTGATAGGATTGCAGCCTGACAGAGAATGGAGTGCAAGGCTTCTTTGAATTCTCCTTCTCGAAAGCTGTGCCTAAGGACACATTTAAGATTTGGGGTTGGAGGTTTTGTAGGGAACAATGGACACCATGAAAAGAGTACTTTGCAAGCTGGAAATGTTGATCACCTTTGTGGAGTTTATTAATATGTGCTCATAGTCTCTGAGACTGCCAGCTCTGAGGTTGTAATGAGGAATTGGTAATGAGGGAACTGTGAGGCCAGGTGGATGACTGCGGTTCTATTTCTGCCCTGGCATGTGTCCTCTGGCCACCCTCTTGAAGAAGTAGTTAAATGTGTTGTTTGGTGGAGTTTTCATAAAGCTGTCAAATTCATATTTTTTTGGTTGTTCCATTAATTTGTTGGTGTTTTTTTTTTTT